>JBBBVT010000004.1:30810628-30822501 GCA_037177035.1 Craterocephalus eyresii | reverse complement strand
GTGTGTGTGTGTGTGTGTGTGTGTGTGTGTGTGTGTGTGTGTGTGTGTGTGCGTGTGTGTGTGCGTGTGTGTGTGTGTGTGTGTGCGTGTGTGTGTGTGTGTCAGGCCCAGCTACTTTTATTTTATAACAGGGTGGCAAACATGTGGCCCAGGGCCGAAACCGGCCCTTCGAGGGCCCAATCTGGCCACAGCATGTGTTTGGTAAATATGGAACGAATAAATATGAGAAAACATTAACATTACGATACATTTACATTAATAATGTAAATCAGTGGGAAATGAAAAACATTATAAAAACTGATGACACGTGTCCATATTGTAATTTTTTGGAGAATCCAGTTGATAAATAGTTTCTATAAAAAGTGGAAATACAGTATGAAAAGAAACTAATAAAAGGTTGTCGGTACGAAATAATTACTTTTTTTTTTGTTACTGCATCGAGGTCTTTTCTTTTTTTCTTTGTCAACAAAAACAGAGAAAAAAAAAATCACATGAAACGTAAGAGCAAAAAAAGAAAATAGTAATGTAATATATTGTGATAAAAGGAGGGATGGGGTGAACAGATAAAGCTTAACCAGCGGGTCGGGTCCAGATGTGGCTGTGAGACAAACGTGGGTTTGGTGTTTATTCGGTATTCACTATTAAAATGGTTTATGAAGCATTTTGTGTCCGTTGGATCATAAGTGGCGAGTTACTGGTCTGAAATGGTCCGCTACGTCTTCCTGCATGTTTGTTTACGTAGATGTGAAGCCTATCTTTATGTAAAATACTGCCGTAAAGCGTCTAGTTGCAACGTAAACAACAGAGCTTCATATGAAATGATAAAACTTTCTATCGTCCAGACGATATATCGTCTCACCGCCCAGCCCCGAGTCCATGTGACGGTTAATTATTTAACTGTCTGTAGGATGACGTGAGTCGGGATTACGGCACGCAGGTGGGAATGTGACTGTGTATATTTAGAATGAATCCCAGATATGGAAAGTTCCTCGGACCATGATGTGGAACGCTGGATTTTTCTGGGATTAAATGTTTATGCTGGTCTGGAAGCTGGAATAAAGGTTTAAATGAATAAATACGTAATAAATGACAGAAATCTTAGTAGAAATTATCAGATGAAAGCAAGAAGTATATTAAGGTAATTTACAGGTTCTGTCTCACTTTGTTGGTAGCGAGGCCAGCGGCGTTTCAGGAACATCGGGCTGAAGTCGGTAAACTACAGGTGAATCATGAGGTCAGAATAACTTTGGTTCTGTCTCTGGACCCTCTGCTTCCTACGATGTTTCGTGTCGTACCAAACCACTGAGAGTGGCGCGGTAAGTTTTCATTTCTGCTTCTGTTTACAGCCCTCACTTCTGCTGTTTAAAATGTATTGTTTATGCTTTTCATTCATGATAAAGAAAAATCAGAGGCTTCTATTTATTATTTTTGTTTAGTTATTAACATTTTTTTTTCCAGTGAAAACGTTTCGGCGTTATTATGGCAGCCTCATTTTATTCGTAGAAATCGGCCTGGAAATGACTTTATTGTTTATCGCAGTCATTCCTGAGGCAATGAATGGCAAAGTGAACTTTGTTATGACGTCAGAGCCTCCTCATAATGAAATGACGTGAGAGGTCAGTCCAGCACGGATCCCGTTTCACACACAACACCGGTGTTTTCACCCTGATCTGGATGATGGGCCCGGAAGATCCACAGAACCAGGCCCGGTGCAGGCCCACGTCATCCGGAGATGTTCTGGACTTTCTGGACTGCAGCTCACGTGCGCGGTGGGATGACATCACACCGGGAAACGATCAAAACAAAGACAGGCGCCTCCTGTCCGATAATGGATCTAGGCGGCGTTGTTTGGTTTCCGTGCATTCGGACAGGTGAGGTGTCGTCATCGCGCAATTCGACCTGGCCGTGACGTCACACGCGCGCGAGCGAACATCACGTTTAGGAGCGCAACGGGTCTCGCTAAGCTGGTTAGCAGCGTCGCATCGGGCGGGGAGCGCGAGCCGCCGCTTACCTGCAGCTCAGCCCGCTCCACCTCCCAGTGCGCGCGCTCCACCTCGAACCGGGCCCACTCGTGCTGGAGGAAGTGCAGGATCCCCGGGACGCTGTGGTGCGCGCGGGCCGCCTCTCCGCCGCCGAGGTCGCCGGGCTGCGGGGCTCTGAGGGTCCCCCCGCCGGCCGAGCCCGGGTTGTTGTTGTTGTTGTTGAAGAACACACCGGGGCCCGCGTGCTCGTCCATGGCGGCACCGGGACGGACCGCAGCTGTCACGCGCTTCCGTTAAAAATCCTCTGCGGCGGAACACAGTCCATCAATAGTCCGCGCGCTGGACCGCACAACTCCTGCGTGAACCAGCTGTCAAACGAAGATCCGTCAAGTTACCGGAAACAACACAACAAGCACACTTCCGGTCCGGACTTTCAAAATACAGCTTGTTAACTGTTGCAACTCAGTGAGAAAAGTGGATATTGGCTGTCCAAAAAGTCGCTAAATTAAATCCGCCTGGTTCATATGAAAAGGAATAATTTCGTGGGAGACACAAAGAGTGATAAAAACCCACCTTAAATATGTTTATAGCAAAAAATAAATAATTAAATAAAGAACTTTCTGCAATATTTTTAGTTAAGATTAATCAGGGGCCTCCGGCATGTTACAGTAAATTTGACTCTCAATGTTGTTGTCCTCAATATTTTTTTAAAACATCATTATTATGGAGCAGTAAGCTGGGCGGATCAGCCAGCAGGAGGATAGAGCAGCTGATGACGGAACCGGGAGCTGCAGAACCCGCTGCTCACGAAGAAAAAGCAAACTACATGCTTTTATGCTGGTCTCCAGAAATCTCCAATTACTCATGAAAAAGTCGCTAGAGCGGTCTGAAAAGTCGCTAAATACGTCGGCTGCACAAGGGCAAAACTAAACAATTCAAATAAATTTTTAAAAAGTTAAAATCTCACCTGCTTAACAGTAATATTTTATTTGAACTTTTTGTTTTTATTGGAGCTTCTTTAAGCACTGTACAAAAAATTGACTATTATCATCATCATCACTATTATCACTATTGTCATTATGATCATCATCGATACTATCATTATCATTATTATCATTATTATAATGATATTAATATTAGACATTGAGAGAAATGCTGAGAAAATGTGGAAGAATTGTTCCAGTTGTTTCATTAAGTTAATGTTTCTGCTCTTTGCTGTTGTTCTATTTATTATGGATCATTTCTAACTGTATCAGGTCTCATGGTTCTGTGCCGGGAAACTCAGAGGCCTGTCCTACGAAGCGTGACTAACTATCTCTCCGTTACCTGGGTGGACTTGCCAGACCTCCAGGATCCGGGTCAGCTGTTCTACAAAGCTGGTTCTGAACCCGGTTATCAGTGCATGCAAACATAAAAGGGGCGGAGTCTGCAGGCAGCATCTGACCAATCACAGAGAACCTTGCAGAGCCTTCTGTGTCACAATGGAGATGCAGACAGTTGTCATTCAGAAACGTGAAGAATTTTATCGTCCAGCCCAGGAGCAAGACTGTTGCCGCAGCAACACCCAGGAAGGATGCTGGAGGAAAACTAAATCTATTCATCTGTGGATCGCAGCACTCTGACCACTCAGTTTCACTTCATCACGGCCCAGACGAGTCGAGCAGCTTCCTCACTTCCTCAGACAGCCAGCACGAATTTTCATGAAATCTCAGAAACTGAATGAGCAACAGGTGATGGATTTGTGGGTGATCCTGATCCTGTTTGCCCTGGTGATACATCCTGGTAAGAAGTTTGGACCTGGTTCCAGTTCTGTGCTGGGATCCAGTCATTCACAGCTGCTCTTATTTTGAAAAAACATGCGCCTAACATTACTGTATGTAACAAGTTCAAGCTTAACTCACCTGTGCGATGACGTCAACCCTCTTCAGCCCCGCCCACTATTCTGAATCTCCTCAGGTTATTGGCTGGCGGCAGATGATTGACAGCTTCCAATCTGAGTGAATGAGAGGAATAGAAATATGACGTAAGCAGTGATGGAGTGGGAACAGAGTAGATAAATAAGTCCTGCGCTGTAAAATTATGCGGGGTAGCTCCACCTGCGGCACAGTGAGTCATCCGTTCATTTAAAAGTGTAAAAACAAAGAATGTGGTGATGTGAAGGATCTACACAGAGACAAGCAGCAGCTTTTCTCTTCATGATGATGATGATGATGATCTTATTATATGACAAAGATGTTTGTTCATCGTGATCCTGCACTGGTGAGATACTTTCATTTGGAGCAGAAAACCTGGAGTTTGACACAGAAATCTTCTTATTTCCCACCCACAGGCTGAAACTTTGAGACAAAAAAAGTTTCTGGATGTTTTTCAAACTTGATATGAATTAAAAGAAAATTGCAAGTATATTTCTGCAACACATTCAGGAGAAGGAAAATTAAAGGTGCTTGAAAACATTATAGGGAAAGTTCGTTTTTTTTCAACCTGGACCTGTTTTCTAGCATGAAATACGATCATTTACTCACCCAGACATTTTGGTGTAACTTGAACTCCGTTAGGAGATTTCTAGATCCACTTGTGATCATTTTTCAGCCAGTATAATGGGAATGAACAGGGCCAGCTCACACAGCCTCTGATAAGGCAATTTCTGCTACAAATCTCTTTTATTTCATCAATAAGTTGTTATGAATCGCTGGTCCGGTCCCTCTGTGAGCTCCACGCGGCTTGGAGTTGTGTTTTTGTGGTGATCCGTCGCTATTCACAGCCTGGATGAGACATCATTGAAGTCCTTACTCCAAATTAATGGCTGTAAATAATGACGGATCACCACAAAAACAAACTAAAACTAACTTATACTTTAAATACTGTTATTTTTTATCCTCTTTCTAACTTGTCTGGTGTTGCTGCTGCAGAATGAGGGTCTGGCTGCTGGGCTGGGCTGAGTAAATGTGCTTGGCCGAGAGGAGCTTAACAGGTTAAAAGAAATTTAATTCTGTTGTGTTCATCATTATCTTTTTATTCTGTTTTTCCAATATTTTTTGTCACTGAATTTATAAGATATTCCTGGACTGGAGGGGACAGAAAAGGGATAGAAAGAGAAGAAATCGCTTTGAAGTTACAGTAACAGCTGCTATGTGGATCCATTAAAGACAGAAACAGAAGACAAACTCCGTTTCAGTGACGTTCTACGAAGCTACGTCTTTCTGCGACATTCACAGGAAGCTAACCTGATGGTGTGTCCCAGCGACGACAGTAAGTGATGTCATCACCAGTTTGTCAGACTTCCAGTTGCACCAACACAGAAAAAATAAATATCTCCAAACAACTAATGTGTGAGCGTCTACAGGTGCTGATAAATCCAGGAAATCTCAGACTCAGTGTAGCGACGAGCACTATTTACACCCAGAACTGAATAAAACCACATAAATGTTTCTCTTTTTTCACAATCAAACTCGTAATTATGATAAAACAACTCACTGGTGTTTATACTGGAACACACTGGGACAGCAGCTGTATTATAAACCGTTTTAATAGAGGTACAGGTCGCAGACATCTTTAGTATCTCAGGCTCATCTGAGAATGACGATTTCCAGCTTGGAAATCCGAGATCGTCTCATCTCTTCCGGACTCATTATCTTGGAATTCCGAGTTCTGTGGACACCTGGAACGCCTGGAATGTCCCAGTTTTCCATCTCCTGCTTCAAAAGAATTCCAGCTAACCCTGTAAAACCAGTAAAAGGGATGTAATTGACCTGTTTTATGTGTTAAACCAAACCCAGAATGATGTGGTTTTTACTCATGTGATGAAACCAAAAGCAGGAAAGTTCGGGCATGTGAGAAGGCCCTTCACGGTGGCCGGGGCCTCCTGCCTGGGGGCCCATGGAAGTCCTGTGCGCGGCCCTGGGAGCTGCTGCGGCTCTAACTAGATTAAATCCGCAGATGATTGGCGCTGTGACTGCGGCCATGTGCTAATCAGCTGATGCGCAGCAGCCGCCAGTATTTAAGCCCCGCCGCGGCGCCTCCGCCACAGACCCGCAGCATGCCGCCCTTTGACAAAACCCCGCTGCAGAGCAAGCCCTTCAAGCAGAGGAAGAGCTTCGGTAAAAGTCCCGAGCGCCACGCACGAGCCTCGCAGCGGGAAGTTCACACAGGTCACTCACTGTTTTCTTCTCTGTGCGCAGCTACGAGGAAGCAGGAAGTGGCCGGGATCCGGTCCAAGTTCCCCAATAAGATCCCGGTAAGTGCGCGCGGAGATGGGGAGCGTTCTCCCGGAGAGGGGGCCGCAGAGGCGGGTAACGAGCCCGCTCCTTCCCGCAGGTCATCATCGAGCGGTACGAGAGGGAGAAGTATCTGCCTCCGCTGGACAAAACCAAGTTCCTGGTGCCGCACGAGCTCACCATGACCCAGTTCGTCACCATCATCAGGTACAAGCTCCTCGCGCATTTAAAAAAGTTTTTTTTACTTGATGATTCTGGCTCCTGGAAACTTACGAAATGTGCACTTTAACTAAGGCAGACAGTTATTTAACCTGCTTATAGATTAATCCATTTCTAGTTTAATGGTTCTCTTTTTTAAAGATTTTTCTTTTGGTTCTTATCACCCAGTTATATTTTAGTCACATTTAGCCATTCTGTGATGGTTTTAGGTATATTAGGTTTTCATTAAAGCTCTGTTTTTTTAAATGTAATTAAATATTTAAACTTCTAGGCTAACAAAGCTAAAAGTTTGGATCCCGGAGGTAAATTTAAATGTTCAGGTTTTTAAAATGGCTTTTGTTTTTATTTTCCCTGGAGTCCTTGAGTTGGAATTTCATTTTTATCAGAAAAGCTCAGCCAATTTAATTATCTGATAGCAATTGTATAAAAAATAAACCTATTTAATTTGTTCAGCTTGGCCGTTTTTTAAAATCAGATTTATTCAAATTTCTGTTGAATCTGACTCAAATTCAATGAAAAACGACTTTAAAAAGGGAAGTTGTTGCAAATGAAATTGATCCCAGTGTTGACTTGACCCAGCTTTACTGATGTTGGCTATATATTAGGTTTTAGTTTCCACGATTCGAGCAGTTTTACTGCATCATACAGTAACTTTCTCCCCAAAAGCCATGAAAGGAGGAGAGAAAAAAATTCCCAACTTTGTCTAAATATAACATCAAGCGTGAAACGTAGGTTATATTTTTATCTAAACTTTCCATGAGTCCTAAATTATTCCAGAATGTCTATCTTAGAGTTTAACTCAGTTTAATGAGTTTTATCTGGTCACCAGTTCTAAATGGGCTCAGCTGAGTTAAACTGTTTGGACTATTGAATCCAGGTTGATTTGATCTGATTGGCTGCATCGTACCTGCACACTAAGTTGTCCAATCAGGAGACCTGTCCGTCTGGGTCCGAGAAGCAGGCGCCTGCTGATGGGTCTGGTATAATTCCTGGAAATGAGAAGCCAGCCCTGGCTCATTAGTCTCCTGACTCCGGTCCCGCGCTGCTCCTGCACATTTTCCAGATGTTTGCGGCTGGTCACGATGACTCAGCAGAATGTGGGGCACTCACATGCTGCGCGCTGTTGGCCAACTTTAATGTGACACGCTGAACGTCGATGCGTAGGTGCGAGCAGACCCGAGCTTTCCTATAAATCAACAGCTCTGAAAGATTTTTCTCTGAGCTGTGAGACAATTTCTGAGCTTATCAGGAGTTTCTTCATCACACTGACTGAATGATCCCTGGGGGAGGGGGCCCAAAGTCCAGGTCCGGCAGCTCAGCAGGGAGCCTCAGAAAGGCTCTGATTTTAAAACTGAGCTGCAGAGTTTAGTTATTCTGTAAATTAAGTTATTTAATACAAAAAGTGGTGGTTATGGGGTTTTTATTGCTTCCTTCCAGATTCCTACACCTACTATTTTTTTACTTTGTCATCACTCCTCAGCAGAAAGTTTCACTGAACTCTGCAAAAGTCAGGAGCAGCTTTTCCAGGAAAATGGGAACTCTAATGTAAAATTTTGGAACCAAGGCTGGGATTCCATCAAAAAAAATTAATCTAATTAGAGGCCGTAGACCATGGCAGTGTAAACGTAAAAATAGATCCCTTATATCAGCAGCTACAGTCCATGTGTGTGTGAGTACCCCATAAAGCAGCCTCCCAGTAGCTGTCCCAGAATGACCCATTGAAGCTCGTCACTTTAACATGTGTAAGGCTGGGTTTATATTTGTGTGGCGGGACCAACGGAGGCTAAGCCGGGTCACTGTCTTTTCCGGCTCTGCAGGCAGCAGAAGGCTGGTACCGGCCATTAAACTCAAAACATTATTATGTTTCAACATACAGATTTACAATCTATTGATTTCATGCAGTGCTCAGTCTCCATGGGCCGATGTTAGATGAATGAGGAGAGCTTATCGTCCCAGCCCTAATCCAGTAGCAATCATTCAATCCCGAATTTACTGTCCCTTTTTTTTTTTTTTTATACTGATGTTTTTAAGGTCCTGCATTTTAATTCAATGATTTTGTTTCTTAGTTTTGACTCAGTGGGTATTTATCAATTTGTTCATATACAGTCTGTATCTGTTAAAATATTGGCTATTTATCTTTTTTTTTTAAATAGACTTTCTAAACCGCATGAATTGTGTATAATTGGTTAAATCAGTGCACTGACAAAAGTTCTGTTGCTTGGAAAACTGACTGCGATTTTAATGTGTTTAATCCATTTAACCCTTACTTTTTTTGGTAATTGATGCCAAAAAATCACAGCTCTGGTTGTAGCATTCAGGATCAGTGAGACTAGAAGCTGGTTAAGCACTCAGTGGTTCAGCGCCACCTGGATCAGTGGTGGCATAAAAAGGAAAAGTCTGCAGCCTCCGACCGATCGGAGAACCCCTACATGCTTCACCACGAAGGAGTACACTGTTTATCTTCAGAAATGTGAGAACGCAACATCCAGGCAAGGAGCAACAGTTGCCATGGCAGCAGGCAGGAAATCTGATGGGATGCAAAGTCCTGAAATCATTGGACATTAATGGGCCAATGGAAACAGAACTGGGATCGGCTGAAAACGGCCGGATGCTGCAACAACTGTTACGGACGTATTTAACATTTTCAGGAAGTCTCAGAACAAGCAGCAAGCGACTGAGCTGCATCTGAGATGCTGGAGTTGTTTACGTAGGTCAGGGGTGTCCAAAGTTGGTCTTCAAGGGGCTGCTGTCCTGCCGGTTTCCCATGTATCCCTGCTTCAACACACCTGACTCAAATCAAATGTGTCCAGCAGCAAATTAAGTTCTTCAGTTATTGATATAAGTCAGGTGTGTGGGAGCAGGTATGCATGGAAAACCTGCAGGATTGTGGCCCTTGGACCAAAGCTGGACTCCCCTGATGTAGGTGGAGGTGACATCCAGCTGAGGATCAGCTGATACTTGGCATTTAGAGTAGCTGTAACCTCATCTCTTCACCCGCTGCCCCATAGCAGCTGCTCGGTACTTCCATCCCAGCTCCTCCAGTTAACCCTTCATGTCCACATGGGGTCTTGTTGGTGCTGAGATGGCTCTAATGGCTGCTCAGCATGGGGCGGGCTCACCTGGACACCTGAGGTAGAGTCTCCATCACACGGTACATGACATGCTGACCCTGATCCTTACAGCTGCTCCGTGCCTCCAGTGATGAGGTCTTGCCCAAGGGCACAGCAGTTGACTGAGGCGGGAGCGGGAATTAAACTATGCCAACCATCTGAGCCATTGCCTCTTTGGACAAATGTTGCCTCCAGTTACAGGATTTTCTGTAAATGATGTTCAGGTTTGACACGGTGGGGGGGGGGGTGATGGAAACGTACTTGTTGTGCAGGACTCTGTAGGCTGGATAATGTGAGCGGGCGTTCCGAAGCAGAGATGGTGTCCTAACCCGCCGACCGACCGTCGACCCCCCGCACTAAAGTCTCCAATGGCCACAGTCAAACTATTGAAATGCTGTGCTGCACGTCTCAGAACCTGCTTGTGGTAAATATAAATTCCTCCCTGACGAAGGTGTAGCTGTGCGTTCCCTGACTTCTTGCTTCTGCTGCGTTTGAACATCATTGGCTCAGGTGGAACCGAACGCCAGCAGTTCTTCTATACCTGAACTCTTCCTCTAAGATCCGCCCAGCAACACAGACCAGATGGAGGTTTTCTAAGAGCCGATTGGTCCGGAGGTGTGTTCATTGCATGTTGCCATGGTGATGCATCACGATAAGTTAATCCGCATCAGTACAGTTAACCCATAAGAGAACCCAGCTTTGGGTTCAGTCATCTGGTGTGAACCAGGTTTTATGTAAACCTGGGCTCAGTCTACATGCTGGAGGGGAGAACCTCAGCCTCGGATCAAACAAGATGTCACTAGCGATTGTTTTGGTTGATGTGATCGTCTCTGGGTGCAGTTTAGGCATTTAAGCTTCCTGCCATGAAGTCAGCACTTTTTTTTTAATTATTTTTTTATAAATTGGATAATGAACACAAACCTTCCCCTTCCTACAACCCATGGAGTTTCTTGGCCCGAAGCGTTGAATCTTGATCATTGGGTAGAGGAGAGATGCAGGACTGAAATGTATCGGCTCTTTCTGGAATGAATTTCTGCTCCCCACCTTTTGAACCGAATTTCTGAGGTTTATTTTAAAACTGTCTCTCAGGAACCGTTTTGATGCCAGCCCAGTACCAGGGCGGGGTCCGGGTGGTTCCTGGACTGCTGGAACAGGGTCTGGGTGGTTTCTAACGTCTGTCTTGTCTCCCAGGAACCGCATGGCGCTGCTGCCCAGTCAGGCCTTCTACCTGCTCATCAACAACAGCGGGCTGGCCAGCATGTCCCTGACCATGGCCCAGGTCTACAAAGACCACCAGGACGAGGACGGCTTCCTCTACATGACCTACGCCTCGCAGGAGATGTTCGGACACTGACCCAAAGCTGCTTGTTTTATTTCCTGCTCCAGGCTGCTGGTCTGACTCGGCTGTAAATACAAAATATTTTTATATCCTGTAAAATTCCACGTTTTTTGTTTTTTGTATGTTGATGCTAATAAATGTGAACGTGGGAAGCAAACTAAGCCGGCTGCTTCAGGAACTTTTTAAAACAATGCTGCTCTTTAAATTTTTAATCTGGATGCTCATGATGCATTCAGGACCTTGTGTAAAATGTAGTGTTCATGATTTTATATTAACACTGGGTAAATTTAATGTTTTCACACTGAGTCTTAAATGTTCCAAAGCTGATTAAAATAAGAGAAACTTGATGTGAGTGGAAGTGTTTTTTGATCAGATATGGCTGATCACACATTGGGTCTCCTGGGTTTGGAATCTTGCTGGTCTTCAGGTGATTTTATTAGATTTTTCTTAACCTGCCCCAACTCTCAGGATGACTGTTTTTAAACTTTTCTCTGAAATGCTTTAGAATTCAACGTATGCAGGTGAGCAGGCTGAAAAAATTTCAAAAATAAAAAAAATTCAATTGAAACCACCCCACCCTGAATTGTAACATGGGGTAAAGATTTATTTGCATATTTTTAAATAAATCTCACACAATCTCAGCGACCCCTTGAATCAAAGATAAGATCATTGAGAAACTTGTTAAATCATTGAGCAGCTCAAAGGGTTATGTAAACTGTTGCCATGTCAACAAGTTGGTCCAGTGGGAGGAAAAACCCCTGAAATACTTAAACACATCAAAGGAATGGATGATTTCAGAGTGAACCGCAGGGTGAATGTTGACAAATGCAGACTCTGCTGCCCCCGGGTGTTTAAGAAGTGTACTGACTGGTTTCTGAACCCACCAGATCTCCCAGGTCATCAAGGTCAGGTCTAATTCCTGGGGCCTCATCTATCAACAGTGCGTAGGAACATGTGTATATTCTGTCTTACGTACAACATTTACGATGTGTGTACGTGCAAAAAAATC
>JBBBVT010000004.1:30582366-30599228 GCA_037177035.1 Craterocephalus eyresii | reverse complement strand
TTTGCAAAAATAGAATAAAAATCCAGGTGAGGGAAAGGAAAGCTTGATTACTTTGTGTTTCAACCTCAATAACTCCAGGCCAGTTAGAGTTACAGTAGATTTGGAAGCTTAGGGTAAAAATTCAAAGTGTTATCTCTTCATACATGCCAAGCTTTGGGATGTACTCCAAAGAATTAAAGAACAGCATCTAATTTAATTTGGGTATGCATTGTTTAGGTTTTTGGGGGATTTTGGGGAGGATTGTTAAGGGGTTAAAGTGGATTTAAAGGGGAAATAGTAGATAGTGAAAAAGAAGTAGTACACCCTGGTCCCAGAGGGTTAAAGCTCCTCCAGATCTCACCTGGTCTCCCTCTTCTATGATAACACCATTATTCATCACACCTGCATCACTTCCTGACCAACTCTCTTCGCATTGATTCATTGATAAGCAGCAATTTTCCTGAGAAGTTGAATTTCTCTCTGAATCAAAAGGTTCCTTCCTACGAAAATGCTTTTATCTTTCTTATTAAAAGAGAAAATCATTTTCTTTGATCAAATAAAATAAGATTTATTATTAAACAGCAGGAACACATTTACACATGGAGCAATGCAAACAAAGATATTATTATTATTATTACAGATTTTTAATTATAATATTGTAATGCAATAAATTAAATGATTATGTCTGATGTCAGAGGACAGCTTCTCATGTGTTCCTGCATGTGCGCCCTCTGGAGTTTAACGGGTTAATAACCTGCAGCAGAATCTGAACATGGAGTTCTGACCCAGAAACCAGCGGGGGTCTCCGCGATGACGACACTGACCTTGTGAAGGCAGAGCGGAGGAAGACGAGGAGAAGTCGGCTGCAGAGGGAGGGAGACGAGAGGAGGACGAGCGCTCGCCTCCCCCTACATCCAGGTCGCCTCCCCCCAGCCCTGCTCCCAAACCGTCGAGCTCGGCCAGCCGCTTGTGCTCCTCCTGCCAGTCGTCATCTGGAAAAACATCAGAGTCCAGAGGGAGAGGAGGTCAGACACGAGAAGGGGTCTGTCACCGTCAAAGTCGGTTATTCTGGTCTGCATCGCGACAGCTCGGCTCTAACACATCGGTCAGGTAGCGTCTCCATCGGGTGACAGAAACACCCTGAAACACTCGGGTTAACATGAAAACATGAAAATCCCAGTGGACGCATGTGTGTGTGTGTGTTTATGTGTGTGTGCATTCATGCATATGTATCTGTATGTACTGTAGGGTTCGTTTCTCTTTTCTGATTGACATTTAATTTTTCTCTTTTACATGAGCTGAATTAATATAATCATAATTATTATTACTTAGAGTGTATTTAACCTAATGAATTATCAGATTTACCTATGGAATTAAAGGTAAAGGTTTCATTACATGCATAACTAAACTTAGTTATGATGCCCAGTGAAAATGTAATATTAATACCGGCTCATTCCTATTTTAGACGGATTCATAGTGAGTCTGTAGAAATGTAATATTTATTTATGTTAATTATTTCCTTTATTATAATATTGTCTTTTTGTTTTCCCTTCACCCTCTTTTCTACCTCCTTTATCATCTTTTTTTTTTCTTTCTGACCATTTTGTTTTATTTTTTGTCCCCTTGTCTCCTCTCCTGCCTTTCACATCTGTTGTTCCTTTTTTCCCCCACAATTACTGTTTCATAATTGCACTGTAAATATCAGCAGACCTTGCAATAAAATAAATAAGTAAATAAAAAAAAACATCCCTGTTGAACACCAAAACATTGCAACATGAAAACTCACACAAGAGATGCCTGGACCATCAGGCTCCAGAACATAATTAAAAGTGAGTTAAATGATCACACATGTGATTAAAGGACGTTGAACACTGATACAAACTGACAGTCCTGTTTCCATCCAGTCCAGCTTACAGTTCTGTTAAAAACCTGGTTCAAAACAGGCTGAATCTGAATTCAGGGTTTGTGTTTTCTTTATTAAAATAGGACATTAAGCAATTGTATAAATGGGCAAGGGCTGCACTTGCAATACGTTTTTGAATAATTATCAATGATTATTGATATAGGATTTTTTTTGGATGCCTGTTTGTTTATATGGATGTGTGTGTTTATGTGTGTGCATTCATGCATGTGTATCCGTATATATTGCAGGTTTTGTTTCTCTTTTCTCATTTACATTTATTTTTCTCTTTTACATGAGCTAAATTATTATAATCATTATTATTATTACTTAAGACAATATACCTATGGAATTAAATGTAAAGGTTTTATTCCATGAATAACTAAACTTAGTTATGATGCCCAGTGAAAATGTAATATTAATACCGGCTCATTCCTATTTTAGACGGATTCATCGTGAGTCTGTAGAAATGTAATATTTATTTATATGTTTATCTTTTTGTTTTCCTTCCCCCCTTTTCTACCTCCTTTATCGTCTTTTTTTTTTCTTTCAGTACCATTTTATTTTATTTTTTATCCCCTTGTCTCCACCTGTCTTTCACATCTAATGTTCCTTTTTTTCCTCCCACAATTAATGTTTGTAATACTAATAATACTAATACTAATAATAATAATACTGTTTGTAAACACTGATACAAACTGACAGTTCTGCTTCCATCCAGTCCAGCTTACAGTTCTGGTAAAAACCTGGTTCAGTACGTTCTGAATTTTAGGTTAATTCAGGGTTTGTGTGTTCTTTATTAAAATAGGACATTAAGCAATAGTACAAATGGGTGATGGCTGCATTTGCAATATGTTTTTGAATAATTATCAATAATTATTGATATAGGAGTTTTTAAAAAAACAAGCAATCAGTTTATTGTCCCCGGAGGGAAATTAGTTTTGCAGCCTGCAACAGACAAAACAGGACAAACTCCACATCAAACCAAAACAAAAACATAGTTAGTGGCAAAAGAGATATTTGCACAATAATAAATATTATTTATAGTCTACAACCAAAAAAGTCAATGGCATTTAAGAATTCATGCTTTTTTTCTATGGGATCCAGCCCTAGTTCCACCCATCCGTGTAGCTCAGCATGTAATGAGCTGATCCAGACAGTTTTATGCTTTTTATAGAAATAAAGTTTGATTTGATAAACTAATATATCCATATAAGCACCACATATGTACCCAGACGACACACTGTAGACCTTTCCTTTAGAAGAGGGTGAACATGCCTTAATATTTCAGTAAACACAAACCAATCGCCCATTTCAGAAACGATGCACATCCAGTTGCTGTGATCTTCTCTTATAAAACGTAGAGCGGATTGGCACGACACTAAAACATTTTTTAAGCCTCTAAGAACCAACAAAGATGAGGTTAAAAGTTTTACACAGAAAATGCTTCAATGTTAAAACATTCCTGCCAGGATTTCACTGCAGGACAACATTTACTGCTAGTTTCAGTTCATTCCTCTTTCTGTAGCATGGCGTGCTGCTTGCATGCACCGCTGTGTAAATGCTGCAGAGACTGCAGGTGTTTACTCTATAAAACAGATCAATGAGCAAACCACACAGGTGCTGATGTCACTAAACGCCTGAACAGCGATGTTTACATTTCAGCAGGACTCACCGATGGCTCCAGCTCCAAAAGTGTCGTCATTGAACTGATCGATTTCATCTTCCTCCGCTATCAGTCCCTCATCTTCCTCCTCCAGCGTACAGTCATCATCCAGGGACTGGAGGGAGACAGGACAGAGGTGTTACAGCTCATCCGAGGTCTTTACATGCAAAGAACGTAACCAGAACTGACTGGGAGGCTGCAACACTGGGTCGGCCTCCTCCATCTATCCAAACACTTCCTCCTGCATGTCTGCGTATTTTTCCCCAGGGGGACAAAGGGGAATATTCTCAAACCAGCAGATATTTTCCATGAAGCCTCCTGAGACTAATTCACAACACTCTGACCTCAAAGTCCAGGAAGCATCTTAGTCAGGATGCTGAGGAGCATTTCCATGCATTTCTGCTTCCATGTTTCTAATTTCTGCAAACAGAAGCGCCTGAAATATCGCATACCTCAGAGCCAGCTGCTGACATCAAGATTAAATGGATATACTGTATACTAAACAAGTTTATAACATCCTAAACTCCTGACAGAAACCAGAAACCAAGACTGCATCTGAATAATCAAAGCCAAATAATCAGTGTGGCATAAGAAATAAAATCACAGATTCTTAAACTGCAGATGTTACGGACTCATGATATTCCAGGTTTTTTCTCTTGAACTGCATTTGTTTAAATGCTTTTCTTTTTTACTTCTCAGACCTGAAGCACACACCAAAAAGTTCGATCAGAGAATATTTTCCATCTTTTCTACGTCTCTATTCCTTATTTAGAAGACACTCTGACATTGAGGAAACCAAGTAATGAAGAGTTTCAGGTGTTATTTTGTCCCATTTTTTCTGCAAACACATCTTCAGGTGTTCAACGGTCATTTTTAAATACTGCAGCAGCAATCATTCAGAGCTGCAGGGAGTCCCGTCCTATAAATCCTCTCTTCCTCAGCCATGCTGCTGCAATGTGTGCAAAATGTGGTTTTTCTTCCTCGGGTTAAAAACTGATGAGATGATCTCTGGAAAAGATGAAGGCAGCAGATGTCCTCTGATGCGACCCCATTCTGTCACAGAGCTTCTGGACTTGATGCAAACAGTCTGGATGCTTCTTTTGCTTCATTTCTTCCAACAAAAATCTGGACTCTTGATTGGTCCGACCACGATCCAGGTTTCCCAGATGTCTCAGCGTCCAGAGAAGTCGACTGGAGCTACAGGTTAACATGCAGCTTCTTGCCTGATCAGTAAAGTCTGGATTCTAGTCTGGTTTCCTGAGTCATGGTGGCTCATGTGGTTCTTTCTGCTGATGCTGCTGCTGGTTCAGGATGCAGGTCCATCTAAGGATCAGAGACCCCCAGCATAGACTCCCAGCCTTGCCATTTCCAGTAATATTCCTCCAGATTGATTGAATGGTTAAACATTATTCTGACTGTAAGAGATAATTATAGAAATCTATGCAATCTTTCTTAGAGGAACTTTATTTTTAAACAGTCTTAAACTGGTTCTCTCACATTTGGAGACAAGCTAAAGACTCTCAGTCGAACTTTGCTTCTTCAAAGACTCGAGACTTTAAATATGAATAAGGTGCATGTTCAAAAAGCATGTTTTAATACACAAATAAAGCTCACTACCGTCACTCAAATGCCCCATATTCAGGAAAGTCTTGCAGGCTGATAATGTAAAAATGCTTGTACATAAAAATGAGATACTGTCCCAATTCATTTTCTCCACATGTGCGACCTGCATACCAATGAGCCATTTAAACATGAAGAACATACTTTAACCTTCACACTAATCAGTGGTGTAAGATTAGCCTTAAAAGATAGACTAACATTTATATGCATGTAAATAGATGCATAATTATTTTCAGTAAAATGACCAAATCAGTTGGATAAAACAGTCACTACGGAATATAACTTCTAACTAAAAAAACAAAACGAAGCAGATTGGATTAATAAGAAAGATAAATATTTAACTAACAGCTTTCTTTACTAAACTTCGCGGCATATATAAACTAAAAACACCATCAAATCCCAACGACCCTCAGACACCCTGCAGGTAGCCAGTTAGCCGCGATGCTAACACTGACGTTACATCACGTAAGACTCACGTCGATGCGAAACTGCGTCTCTAAATCTGCGCCATACTAAAGTGTCAGGATTCCCGCCTCATCCCGACCTTTTAAAACGGAGGTTAGTTTATCAGACAACCGGTTTATTCCAGTCACCAGCGGCGGGGAGGGCTCGCGTCTCCCCGGCTCATGTCACCAAGCAAGCGGGCCGCTTCACAGGCCGCCGACCGCATTGAAATCTGGGAGCGCGTAAACAAAAGGTAACAGCGCGCGCGCGACTCCCGCGAGGGCCGCGGGAACCGTAGAGTCTCTGCCCAACATCAGATTTTAGCGCCGGGAGCAGCGCGGGATCGCTTCTGGAGGACATTGCTCACCTGAAATCGAAACATCTATCTTCAGACTGTCGGGGAAAGAAGTGCATCGGGAGCGAGGCGGCGCGCAAATGACGCAGCGCAGACGTCGGCCACTTGAACGTGCGTTACAGGGCGACGAGCACGAGCACGCATTTGGGCGAAGACGGGGGCGGCGCTGCTGCTGTTCTGTTTTCCTCCGTCTGCTGCAGGGATCAGAAACGGCGAGACTTAAGGTAAACAGCGGCTGCAGTTGTTATATTCAGTTTAAATGTGTGCTCTTATTGTTTTCATATATCTTTTCTTTCATTTATTCCGTTTCACGGAAGTGCGACATAATGATAGAAACACAGAAATGTAAAACTTCTTAAGTATCGTCCTGCGAGCCAGAATTTTTGGTGACACATTCTGACACATCCGTTTTATCTAGACAAAAATATATTAGATTTTTTTGAGGAAGGCTACCACGTGACTTCTCTTTTTATACTAATTTAGCACAGCTCTTAATTTGCTAAGACATTTGTAACACGTTGCACTTTACAGATGGTTTAGGCAATTACATTAATTCATTTGTTATGTTTGTATGGTTTTTATTTTGGTGTCAACTTGAACAGGCCAAATGTTCAGCATGTAGCGGCATTAAAAGGCCTTGTGATGATGATACTATGTGACGTTTTTGAACGGATACTTTGGTAGTTCATAGTAATAACAGATTCACTTTAGTTTTAAATATAAACTCAGTAAAGATCTAAAGGAGACTGTTAGCAAGTATAAAATAAATATGCAACTTATCATAAATAACAACTTAATCACGTTTTTTTAGATTCTTCTAAAAAGAATTAATTATTTTAAATTTTTTTACCAAAATAAAATAGAAGGATTCGCCTGTATCTACTAAGAAATTTGCATTATCAGTACAGTCTCTGCAAGTTAAATGGGTTACTTGCATATCTGGACCCTTTTCTAGTAACTTATAGGGTTGACTTGAGGTTGTGTGTGTTACGATGTGCATGTTTCCATCCCATTTAATTCTAAAAGGACTGTTCAGCTCAAATTTCCATCATTTTATTTTGCACATGGGGTGCTAAATGTCAGAAATGATTTATGTGACGTTAAAGCCCTGTATCAGTGCTGTATACTTCACATGCAAACATCTGAGCACAAATACAGTATTTTACATGTGCACAAAAAGCCTTTTTAGTGGTGCCGTTTTAGCAAAGATAGAATAATATTCAGGTGGCCTTCAGAATATTACTTATAGGAGGGAAAGTCCCAGCCACGTGTTCGGATCACATAATGTTCCCACCTTTTATGCTGTATAGAGAAGTTTGGTGCATAATTCAGGATTATTTACAAGTTATTCAAGATATTCCTCTTGCATTCGCATCACTTGAACCAGTGTCAATCTCATCATGATTATTCTAGTTTTAAAAAAGTTTTCACGTCTTTTATTGTTATTTTTATGTACTGATATGGATCTGAATGAGTCGTAAATAATGGTAAAAAAAAGGAAAATTAGACAAAGTGCATCAAACAGAAGAAATAAGATGATTTCCTGTTAGCAGCGTAATGTGCAGCAGCTTATTGCGTGGTAATAAAATGTTGCCATGTCATCGCAGCCGTGATCAAACTCTCCGGCGCTGAAGGAAGGGCCCTCTGACTGTTTATTTATTTATGTTTCTGCATGTGATCGGCAGTGTTTTGAGTGGATTCTGGCCCCACCATGGTTCAGTGGCAGCTCTGCACTCTGGAGCATCTGACAGTGTCGGAGTTCGGTCGTCCTTTTCCACGTCACGGCCTCCAGCTGCTCTTCTGGTTTGCCAACCACTGTGTGACCTGGGAGCAGGAAAACCTTGTGGAAGTCATGAAGGTAAATGGACCATTTTGCGTATGCATTATATGGGAGCAGTAACGGGATGTGTTTGATCAGCTGGTGTCAGGTTGTGATCCGGAGACGGGCGCCTACGGCTTCCACCGGTTTGGAAACATGGAGGAACTTCTCCCCGTGCTGCACAGACCAAAGAAACGCAAGAGGAAGAAACAGGTGGGAGATGCTTCTGCTGAACAAACCAGACAGGACTACAGATGTGTGCTTTCCTCTGCATGCATCGACTAGTAAAACCTTTAAGATGGCAGCAAAAAGCATTGATCACTCTCTTAATAAATAACGCAAACTAACACGGCAGTCCTCTGTCACAGCTTGTGATGCAGGACGTTTAAATGTAGGCTTCTTAAATCAAACCCAACAGAGTTGCATGAAAACACACAGTAAATAAGTCACACATGAAGTATTTTTCTGTCTGCAGAGACTCTAACCAGAGATTCAGTCTGGTATTAAAGCCAAATTATTTCTTAATTAAATAAATTGCAAAAATGCAGGAGATGGAAAGTACAAGTGATGCTTTGCATATGGAGTATATAGCATTAAGCTAATGAGTAACTCTGATAACAGTATCAAACAAAACAATCAGAATCCTGGTTTTCATAAAATTAACGATAATAACCAATAAAAAATTGGGTGTAAATAAGGAAGAAAAATGAGAGAGAAAGAGTCAAAAAAATGAGTAAATAATTCTATATAATAATAATGATAACTGTAATACTGCAAATAATTCAAATTAATCAAATATATCATCACAGTTATATTTGCTTTAAAATGGCAACAACAGTTATAATCATAATAAATAAATGTATTATTATGATTATTATTAATAATAATAATCATAATAATAATAATAATCATCATCATCATCATCATCATAATAATAATAATAATAAAACAAGCCATGGGCCAGAATCCTGCAACTTTTGGGATAAATTACGTAGATGAATTTTACAGGGTGGATATTTATTTAGCTCAGGCGGGTAGAGGAAGGTGATATTTTTTTTTTGTGGACATACTGTCGGTGTTTCCCTAATCAGGCGCCGGGTTAGCGTCATGGTGAACCTCTGCAGGCGTGTCCGCCTTCCTTTCACTCAGCACACAGCTGAGCAGGTTCTGTGTACCAGGAGCTGAAACCAGGAACAGTAGATGACGTGTTGTCTATGCAGGAGTCTCCAAAACAAATAAAACCCTGACTTGTCTGAACAAAGGACTATAGAGATGTAGCTGTGGTTCAGTGGCAAATTTTAAAATAATGTTGTGCAAGTTCTGAAAACAAAACCCTTCAAATATTCTCACTGCGTAATTTAAATCTGAGTAGTGTTTACATTTAAACACTGCGTGTGTAATAACATAAACAGAAAAATAAATGTCATGTCTGACTTATTTATTGTGTAAATTCATGCAACTTTGTGGGATTTGAATTGAGAAGCTTAAACGTAGAAGTCCTGAATCGCGGCAGCTTCCCCGTGTAGAAGCTGAACCTCTATAATCCAAGTGAACAGCCACACATTATACAGATAGAAGACATGTATAAATCCTTATTGTTAGCTCCTCTTTTTAAAATGAACCGCATCCGCTTCTCCTGTGAAGGCTGCGATGGAACCAAAAACTGTAAAATAAATGCCGGAAGCTTAAAAGCAGGTGAGCCACAGGTTCCTGATAAGCAGAAAGAAGCTCAGTGGGAGGTAGCCACCGCCACCATCCTGGCACCGTCACCGCTCTCATGACTCCCGGAAAACGACGAGGAGGCGCTGAAGGTCGCTCCGTCCTCTGCGAGAAGCCAGAACTGTGTTCTTGTTTTCGAGGCTCTGAGAACAAAATGAGGTCATTTTGTTCTTGCTGGACGTGAATGAGGAAACTTCTCGATGCATCAGGCTGGCCGAGCTTTGTCTCGTGTTTGTTTTTCATGAAGTTCCCCTCATGAGCGACTCATTTCCTCCTCCACCTCCCGTCATCCCGCTGCTCTGTGAGCTTCCTCATCTCACGCTCTCCCGTTTTTCCCTCCAGCCTGTTTACTTTGAGGTTGGAAACCTGAGCACCGAAACCTTCCCGTCTTCTGCAGACCTGCCGGCGTTTGTGAGGGAGACCTACGGCTTTGATGGCGACTACAGCATCAGCAACGCGGACCGCATCATCATCAGCTACCAGCCGAGCAGCCGGGGGGTGGAGACGGTGTACGTCACCGAGCACGACGCCGCCGCCTTCGGCAGGTTCCGACCCGACCACACCCACCAAGTCAGCTCCGAGCTGATCCGCGCTCTGCAGAGCCCTCAGCTGGACGTAGACAGCTTCCTCATTCAGATGGGTTACTATGGAGACGCTCAGGTGCTGGAGGATGCTCAGGTTTACAGCTCTGACCCCGCTGCACAGCTGATGCTTAGCATGATGCAGAATGATCACTATGGATTCTACAGCCAACACCTGGGCGTGACCTTTGACCCCTTCAACTCCGACCAGTATAACTTCAGCATAAACCCGGTCAGCAGCGGGCCGGTGGCCAGCTACAGCACGGCGAAACGGAAAAACAAGAAGCCCAGAGCCGCCAAGAAGCCAAGAGCTCTGAGGGAATGTTACTGGGATTACAGCTGGAGGCCGTATTACACAGGTGAATATGCACCGTCGCTTATTTACACCTAGAAGGTTTAACGTTTAAAAAAATACAATGAACAGCTTTTCAGATGTTTATGTTTTCCATTAACCCTCGAGATACAATGAGAGAGTTTTATGAACTCACTGTGAGATGCAGCTTAACAGAGAGGTTAAACAACATAATCCAGGTTATTATAAATAATCAGAGGAAACAATGTGCCGACAGCATAAATCAGAGGGAGATTCCCACGTCCTGGTTTTATAGCGGTTATAGTCCAAAATCAGAAGTTTACTTCCAGGTCAGAGTCAGAACTGTGAGAGCTGCAGACGTCAGAAATGACCAGACTGGAGACAAAAAACTGCTCAAGTCCACAAATAACAAAAAGGACGAACCAAACTAGATACATTTATGTGTATACAGTATATACACAATAATATGTCTGTATATATGCTCCCCTCTCCATTTGATTCCTTTACAATTTTCTGGGGTGCTCATTCAATTTAAATTGTGATTCTCACGATTCTTTGTTATTGCAGATTTTTTGGAGAAAAACAAAGATTTTACAAAAAATCTTTTTGCTAGTTTTTTTTAATTTCAATCAGGAAAAATAAGCAGCCAGACCAACATTCTGGTGCTATAATGCCCGACAAGACAAGTAAAGAAGATAAATAGAAATAATAAAATTGCATTGATTTAAAAAAATTAAAATTGCATTTATTTGAAAAGAGTTAGTTTAAAAAAATCGATTTTGGAATTTTGAAATTAAAAATCCTAATACTCGATTTTCCCACCCACGATGTATTTATGTATATATATGTATATACATGCGTACAGCTTTAGATCAGAGTGGGAGAGCAGATGACATGTGGAGGTGGAAACAGTGAGGGCTCAGATTTAACCTCTCGTTGGTCCTTTCATGTCTCCAGCTCCTGATGAGGAGAGCAGGCGGAGGAGCAGAGGTGGAGGTGGAGGTGGAGGGTTCAGCTTGCTGAAGATCCTCCTCTGGGCTGCAGCCGCCTACCTGGCAGCTAAGTGCTTCAGCTGGCTCAGGAATCATAACTGGACCCAGGACTGGAAGGAGACCTTCCTGCAGATGATTCCACCGAGGACTCCCAGTTGTCCCCGTACGCACATCATGCTGGATATTGTTTACTAGACTGTCTGAGACGTCGCTCCCACAGCATCTCTGAGCTCTGAAATCAGCTGATTCTGCCCAGAGATGAAGATACAACAATCAACTTACATAGTGAAAGAAAAGATTTAGGATTTTAATGTCAAATCAAGATTTTTATGCGTTGTGCGTGTGTGAGAGAGAATGATCATGTGTATACTATTGATTTTTTATATGTTTTTATACTTCATATTATACATTAATATTTGTTTTTATGATGCAAAGCACTTTTATGATGCCTAATGTATAAACATTCTGTACAAATAAAGTTTGAGTTGATTTGATACAAGTCCTTGTCCTCTCAGCCCTGTCACGTCACAACAGGTGTCCCCCAGGGCTTTATCCTGGGTCTCCTTTTTTTCACCTACCCCCCTTCCTCCCCCTTTGCTATATTTCCTGGAAACATGGCATCCATTCTCATTTCTGCGTGGATGACACACAGCTCTACATCCCCACAAACACCCACATCAGTCAGTAAAGTTCACCTGCTCCAGACTTCTGCTGCCTGGATCATCAGTAAAGCCCCGTCCTTCCTACGGCAGCTTTACAACATACATTTCTGGGTTATTCACAAGTTCCTCATTTTTATGTGATTCTTTAGCTTTGTTTACGCTGATTACCTTAGGATAAATTCTAGCTTTTATCCTTGGATTATGGGGTATTTTATTAATTATTCTACAGGAGATGTGATGTTGAAAGGGGATGAGAACTGCTGTTTTATACAATGTTCAGACAGATATGTTTTTGTAAATTTGCATCTATTTAATATGATGATGAGAAAAATAATATTAACTAAAACTTGTTGCTGCAGCCTGTAATGACGTGCAGATTATAAAGCCTTACCAACACATACGACAACTAAAGCTGATCTATTTTCAGAAAACAAACAGACTAGTTTATCTTTGCCTTGTATTTCTATAGATTTATTCTAATTTCTCTCGATTCCACCAGCTGCTAATGAAGCTCACATATAAACATAAAACCTCCAAATTGATGTCAGGAGATAATAAAACTTTATGTATCAAGCAAACAACAAACTTGACCAAAGTGCCACAATATGCAGAGTTATAGATAATTAAATAAAAAAGCATATAAGAGGATAATAAAAAATGCTTTTTAATTAGATAAAATAATTGAGCTAAACTTTCCAAGCTAAAATCAGAATCTGAAATCAGACAAAATAGTCAAACAATCACTGTGTATAAAAAGCTGGAGTGAGCAGATGGGTAGGATGGTAAACCTGGGGTCATTAATGTGTCTCTTACTGGAGCCTCGGTGGTTAAAGACGACAGACAAACAAACAACAAACCTCATTTATACACATTTATTCACAGTGCTGTGTTAGAAAAGCTCAGGAAAACAAACATTTAGCTGCTTCTTTTATTTTCTGCTCTCATTTCTTTTCCTTTCTATGCAAGCATATTTCCGCCACTCAGATAAAAAAAACTACTTTTATCTAATAATTATGAGATACTATCAAAGAGAGATATGATTGAGATACTATTTTTAGATACTATCTCATAATACTGATTATTATGAGATACTATCTCATAATAATCAGATACTTAAGTCATAATAATGAGATATAATGTTTTTTTTTCATCAGAGTGGCAGAAATGGGCTTGCAAAGGTTTCTGTCCCCTGTACATCCAATCTGACTGGAGGAAAACAGGGTGTTTACTGACACCTTGTGGTCAGACTGAGGAACTGCAGAAAATGATGCCGAACGTGAGATTCTCATCATGGATGTGATGCTATGCTATCATAGTAACCTCTTGGGAAGGTTACTATTAGCTGATTGAATCATCACATTAGCAATTAGAGACAAAGTCGGACCCCGGGGGGAGCTGGTAAAGTGGACATATTTTGTTTCTAGTGGTCACAGGGATTAATATACATCATTAACATCATAAATAATCATTAAAACAAATAAAGCCCACCATGTGGTATTTGTGTTCAAATGAAAAATGCTAGTTCAGCGTCTCAGAGGGAACAGCTTCTTTCTCACAGACCCACTGCTGATACGAAGCACAATGCTTGCTGCTCCATGACTCAGGAAACAACCCCACAGTTTGAAAGCTGTTAAAAGCTGCACATGTCCGAGTCCCAGGGGAGCTCCGGGGATGTCCTGTCAGCCAGTACCTGCACAGAGTCCATGTTTACAGACTGAAGTGGTACTCCTTAGATTTCAACTTCTACATGTGGTTAAACGGATGAAGAGATCACTTACGTGACTCCTGCTGGTTGCCCATTGGTCCACGTCCACTGACCAAGTGTTTGATATGTTTGACTTGTTTGACTGAAACCGATCCAAAACTTCAAATAAACTCCAAGCTTGTTGAGAAACACCTGAGAGAGGGGAATAAGTTGAAATAAAATGAATTAAGGTTTATATCTGGGAGACACGGTGTAAGACAAGGTATAGGTAGAAGTAGGAAATCCCATCCTCTCCTTTTCTTTTCTTAACAACTCATTTACTAAACAAAATCAAAAAAATGTTCAAGACAACCAATGATTTGCATCTCAAATGAAGTAAAAACATGACATTCTAAAATAAAAGAACGACTAACTGTAAATCCATTGTTGCCTGGATAATAGTCAGGCCCTGTCCTCATGCCTACTGATCAAACACATTTCTTTTAGTT
Organism: Craterocephalus eyresii; assembly: GCA_037177035.1. NCBI lineage: Eukaryota > Metazoa > Chordata > Actinopteri > Atheriniformes > Atherinidae > Craterocephalus > Craterocephalus eyresii. Next base: position 30,584,985 of record JBBBVT010000004.1, on the reverse strand, counting down.
TTTATGCGGTTTTATGTTTCTACACTGCTTCAGTAAGTCACTTCAGCTCTTGCGCTGCCGAACACAAACAATTATCCATCCCCTTCCATTAAAGAAAAAGCAAAATTCTCAATAGTCACTCAAATGGAGGCTGAAAAAAGTTATAATAAATATGGAAAGGTGTAGAAGTCTATGGAGAGTTCCAGAAAGCAGCTGATTCCAGTGATTGCTTCAAAGGATTGTTCAGCTACATATTAGTTTGTGAGTGATTTAATGTATGTTTATTTATCATATTTTTGCTTGTTTTTAAAAATATTTCTTTTTTAACCACAATTAAAAAACAATGTCATGATTCTCATACATTTTGTACTTATTATAACTTCAGTTTATTATTGGTGTGGTAAAGGCCAAAATGCAGTCCCAGTCCCTCTTTAGAGCTCTCAAGATGATGGGAGTGAAAGGACAGCAGAACAAAGGAGCCATTAGGAACATTTCTGACGCAGCAGGAAAGGCGTCCAGATGGCTGTGGATCAAGTGGGGTGATCCGTGGACTACAAATGCCCATACCCAGACACAAGCCGGGGCCTGATCACCCCCGGCTAGGTCCCCTGGGTCAGGGTGTCTGTTGTGAGACCTGAAACACCCCGTGACCCCAGGAGACAACACAGACGATGTGTCTAGGTTGCACCAGTAGGTGTATTTTAGAACTAGTCAGTTTCAGCGTATTTCAGCGAGAGCTTGTAGGAATCATGCTGCAGACAAAACAATAAGTTTCTCTTTGTTTTACATTCTTTTAATGTTTCTAGACTTTATCTTCTCTCAGTCTCAGAACATTTTTAGACCTGAATTAATTTTGCCTAAAGGAAAGTGGGTTGGTGTGTTGCTGATATTCAGCCTCGTGTGTGAGAAATGATGTACTGACATAAACATAATGAAATAAATGTGCAGTACAGAATGTGGAGCGATTTATGATCCGGGAAAATGTCAGTGCTTATATGGGATTTCCAGTGTAGTTGATCATCTATTGTTATGCTGAGAAACAACATTTCAGTAACTTTTTCAATTTTAATATTTAAATATTTTGTTGTTATAATGGCTGAATAGCATTAATTAATTTTTCATGTAGTCTATATAAAATATTCTATTTAAAATAAATTATATGGGTCCCAATGCCTAACCCTGTGGGACACCACAGGTTTGTTGTTTAATCAGTCATTAAGACAGAGGATGTGTGTGTGTGTGTGTGTGTGTGTGTGTGTGTGCGTGCGTGCGTGCGTGCGTGTGTGCGTGCGTGCGTGCGTGCGTGCGTGCGTGCGTGCGTGTGTGTGTGTGTGTGTGTGTGTGTCACACAGTGCCCCACCATTTCCTCGCGGCTGTTGATGATGACCAGATCTGCTCCCTGCTGTCTACACCATGTCCTGCTGCCCCCCCAGGTGTTCCTTGAAGGAGACAAGATGTAGCAGTTGCAGCCAAACTTCCTCCACCCACCAGGACACGTTGCTGAGGACACATTTATCATCTGTTAGTGATGCAATCCTATTAATATTTCTGTTTCATAATCAAATATAGTTCAGTTTATCTGTATGAGCAGATTTTCACCAGAATCCTTCTTCATTTGGTCCAGATCAAGTTCTGCTCTCCTTAAACTGCTCTCCAACTGGTTCCTTTCATCCGTCAGGTTCTGGTTTCTGGTCCGGAGCTGGTTGAAGTCTCGGTCATCTGAGTGAGAGACACAGGATCAGGATCAATAATTGGATTGTTTTTATCACATAGGGATATAAACAAAAAGAAAACCGCAACGAAATCCCCTCGTCCAACTTCGCTCCTTTCTCCAAATCACAATAAATGATTGTTCACCATCACAAGTGTCACATAACGATACTAACTAATAATATCATATAGGTATGAAAGAAATAGGGGTGGGAAGAAAAACTTATTCACATAAACATGTGTTTGGTTTTATAATTAGTTTTTCTAAAGAAAATAAAAATAAATTTGAATGTTTTTTAAAAAAAAACTATATTCAATTCTTTTTTACTTGTGGGGCATTATATCAGCAGAATGATGGTCTGGCTGCTGCACTTTGGTTTCCTCATTTAAAGTGTACATATCATGCTTTGAATCCTCATTTTCACATGTAAATCATTAATTTATGGTTTATATAAAAAAAAAACTGCAATCATTTGGTCTGAAATCGTTGTTGGTATAGCTCCACACGCCCCTTCTCAACCCCTGTTCTGAGGTGTTTCTGTACACTCAGTGAGAGCAGCTCGATTTGATGCTGTCTCTTTAAATCTGAACAGACATTTCACCCTTCCTGGTTACAGAGCTTTTTCTAGTTCGACTCCACCCCCTTAGCCTAACGATCGGCAGAGAACTTTTAAAAAAAATAACATGACCACATTTGAGGAACCGCAGCAAATACAGTGACGTAATAAATAGGAAAACGTAATAGACAATGGAGAAAACTAAACTGACTGAAAAATATGACCCAAAAAGAATAATAAGATATATACGTGGCACCGGAAGTGAATAAATTACATTTTTCTGCACTCCTGAACGCTCGAAAAAGACAAAAACAGGTATTTAAGGGCTTAAAAAAGTGGATTTTGCATGATACGTTCCCTTTAAGAAACAGTG
>JBBBVT010000004.1:30502835-30513151 GCA_037177035.1 Craterocephalus eyresii | reverse complement strand
ATAACCACCTCTAGGACCCTCATAACCACCTCTATAGGACCCTCATAACCACCTCTATAGGACCCTCATAACCACCTTTATGACCCTCATAACCACCTCTAGGACCCTCATAACCACCTCTAGGACCCTCATAACCACCTCTAGGACCCTTATAGTCACTTTTAGGACCCTAATACCCACCTCCAGAACCGAACCCTCATGACCACCTTTGGGACCCAAACAAGCACCTGTAGGACTTGTGCTTGTTGCTTGTTGATTGTTGAGCAGTTGAGATGAGTCGAGCTGTGATTCAGCACAGAAACGTGTGTGTTTGTGATTCTGCTGCAATTCTATCTTTTACATCCTGAGCTTTTTCTTTAATACAGGCCATAAATCTTCATTATAGATTTACCCAGAAAGTGACAGAAAGGCAGGATATAGTCTCCCATTTGCTCATGAAATGCATCTAAAGTTTTTAAGTTAGTCTTATTATCCATATTAATAAAGATGTTTCTGAAGCTTCCTGCAGGAGCAGTCATGTTCAGGTGATACATCTGGAGTAGCGCTTCATAAATATGCAGCCCTGCTTTAACATATTAAACTGGGAGGGAACAACAACATTATCAACTTAAAACTTTTATAATTCTTTTGGTTCCTGATCCTTATAAGATGCTGGCTGATTAGCATGGAGGTGAAGAGCACGCTCGCTTTGTGCATCTTTTGCTTATACCTGCAGCTTCTAGCTTTCATATATAATTCCCCAGCTTGCTATAATGTGGGCTGCTTATATTGCTTCATCTATTCTCTGGAAAGCCTCTCCTGTATGGGATCATTACAGGGTATTACCCATTTATAAAAAGCAGCTGCACATGTTTCCTACTAAAGGCCAGACTGTGGCTCCATGATGAGGTGAGTTATCGTGCACAGATAAGCTGCCGTGGCTGGAAACTGGGTGCAAACATCTGTATTGGCAGCGTGTTCGTGCATGTCCATGGAAGCTGGAAATGCCGCTCTGAGATGTGCTGACGGTAATGAGAGGGGGGGCCTCATAAGAATAAGATCGGGCCTAATGGCCGCGGCGAGGTGCGCCTCTGTGGAGGAGGGTTTTAATCACAGCAGAAGTTAATCCTCAATCAATGGAAATGTAAAGCAGCGCGTGCTGTTGTGTTTGTGCTGATAGCAGCTTAAAGGATCAGCGCTGAGGGCCCGGCAGCACGCCGAGTCCTGGCCTCCCGCCTCGCTCACACACATCAGGAAGGTTCCTTTTATAATTCCTTTAATGATGGGGGGGCATGCTTCCACATGGAGGCTGTTAGAGGCGGGTTCATGCTGCAGAATATGGATCTGTGAGCATCTGTGGCTGCAGCATGGACTCTTATATGAACTGATCAATATGGACCGGCCCCCCCTTTTATCCAGCCGAGCCTGAGCTGTGGAGGCGGGGGTCCATTAGGCCCCTGCATGTTCGCTTCATGCTTCATGCTTCATGTTGGCCGCCTGGCGGTCGCTGAGCGCTGGGACCAGGACGGGAGGCCACTTTACTGATGTTTTATGTGACCATGCAGAAATTCTGCAGCTCATGCATGGACCCACATCTGGATCCGGTGGGGGGGCTTGGTGGGGGGAGAAATGATGCTGGAATCCGGGTCAGGCGGCCTCAGCGCCGGCGGCGGCAGCTTTAGCAGCTCTGACGCCCTGATTTAGCATCGCTCTGCGTCTCGCTGAGCGGCTCCATTAAAACGGCGGCTCTGGGAATGGTCGGGGCGATTATCGGCTCCATTGGCTCCGTTAATGTTTACGGCGCTGATGTGAGTGTAAACACAGCCGCTCTGAATGCCTGATTCTCCGACCCTGCAGCCTCGGCAGCGGGCGGTGGAAGCTGGATGGCAGGCCGGATGCATGTGTTCCCGCTGAGCTCCATAAATCACCACGCTGCCGCTCCGGGCTCAGACACATCTCCTCCACCTTGACATCATCATAATCAAATTCGCCACCTGTTAGTTGAGCTGCCGGGACATTTTTCACTTCAGAGAGACCTAATTATTTGTCATCTGATGCTTTTTTTATGCTAAATAACCGGATTGTGTGAAAGGCCTCCAGGATTTGCATTAGATTTGGTTTTCGGCAGCATGTGTGCTTGTTTATCACTTTCCTCTGGGTTGGGAGAGTAATTCATTTCATCTGGATGGAAGTGACAGTGAGGTTATTGTGCAGAAGAGCAGCCTTCCAGCAGAAAGTTAAAAGACTGAGTAGCTGCTCCAGGCCGGAACGACACGCTTTCCTCCTGATTCTATCCTTTTAGGACGCTTTGCTGTCGATTCAACTTAAATTACGAGTCTAGAAACTCTTCAATATTGCTGATTTTTGGGGTTTTTAGTTTGTTTTTTCAACCCCAGACCGTGTGAAAGGACGTCATCAGAAGCCCTGCACGTCACACATGAGTCACGTTTAGATTCATTCAGCAGCGACGGATCGGAACCAGCCGGAGATGCTCAGACTCAGCAGCCGAGCTTCGTTCTGCTGCACCGGTGCAATCACATTTAAACAGAGGAAAGAAACGATTTAAATTTGGAAAAAGCAGCAGTCACAGCACAATTCTGTTCGCTACAACGCCCGAAAAAACAAGTTCTTAATAATGCAAAAAAACAAAAAATAGCATTTTAAAAATCACCAAACAAATAATCTCGTACAGTTACCAGAGCAATATTTATCTGTTGGAATACCCACATTCCACAGTTTCAGATGTAGATTTCATAGGGATGCAGAAATATCGACGTCACTATCGGTATCGGCAGATGTCGGTCATTTTTTTAATATCAGTATCGGTCCGATAAGGAAGACTGGGCTGATATTAACAGCAGATATTTGCTTCCAGCCATGTGCGTGTTGGAAGGAGCGCAGAGGCTGTCCATGCAGTAAATGTTGGTCATGTGACAGCGATGGAGCGTGGTGGGCTTCAAGAGAGTCAGACGTAGTTTTTCATGGTGTTGGAAGAAGATACTCAAAGCAGTTTGTGATACTGCAACATAAACATAATGTAAACTCATTCAAAACTACCATACTGGCCACGGTTACATCGTGTTTTTTAATTAAAAATTATAATTCAGAATTAATTAATTTGGAATCAAAATCTTCACCTTCGGGTTTTCATGGAAATATTAATTCTGAATGAAGGTTTACATGGAAACAGGTTTTCTTAATTCTGCTTTAAAGCCAGGGGCTGCGAAGGGCTCTGATTGGTTGGACGGCGGTAGTGATGTAACGTACGTACGTACGTTTACCGTAAGTTAAAAACCGCTTTGTTTCTTTCCGACAAAAACACGAGTAAACGTCGTAATAAGAAGCATTTTTGCTTGACTTAGATTCTAGTTATGAAGCAGCAGCTAGTCGCTGGCTTAAACTTAAAATGATATACATCAGTTATCGGCCAACATATTAGTATCAGTAAAAATGTTTATATCAGTGCCACTCTAAGATTTTAGGAGTAATTTTTTCCCAATAAAATGTGATTTGATTATATTTGACAGTGATTTTTCTGATTCATGCAGTTTTGATCAGGACAGACGTTCAGCATCTCAGCATTTGCCTTCCTTCTGCTCGTAAACTGATCACTCGCAGAAAAAATGTTCGGCTTGAAAAGTTACGCAAAGAATCTGTAGCCGTCTGCATGTCTGTCGTCATGGCGACATGCTAACACGCCGACATGTCGCCTCCAGCATTGACAGAAAATGTGCAACAAACGAGATCAAGAGCCAAATTCCCAAAAGAAGCTTTTATGACGGGAACAGCCTGGAAAACTCGTCCTGGAGCCTTGAAAACGTGCAAAGTGATCCAGGTTTTCCTGGTGATATTTACTGAAACATCGTTCTTACCGACGCGCTGCTTTGCTATGAATCATCAGGTTTTATATTTGGGAATGATGCAGTTTAACCTCACTGTATTTATTCGCAGCGTCTCTGGGAATGCAGACGGAAATTAGCCGAAGCTCTTCTTCTGGCTCATACTCATGTTTTTTCTGCTCCCCCTTCTTATAATGAACGTTTCTGTTTCCTTTAATGCGAATGTTGTCATGATTTTAAAAGGCCTGTTTTACACTCGGAGTCTTTCTGTGGATCAGCAGAATGATGACACCGGGTCTGCTCACAGCTTTGCAGCAGCTGTTTGGTATATTTTTGTTTAAGTGGTAAATTTCATGGCTGTTCAGTCATTCCCTTTTCTTTTTTAAATCAGCTATAAATCGTTTCAGATGTTTTTTCTGCAGGTTTGATTCCATGAACCAGTTCAGAAATGTTCTCCTTGTTCAGCTACGCCCACATGCAGTTAATATTTGAAGACAAAATGTTTGCTCAGTAAAAGGAAGCCTGACATAAAGGACGGCGTGGCAGCGAGTCTGTGCAGAAAGACAAGCAGCTGCTTTGATGCTGCGCTGCAAACCAAAGCAGAGCCAACGCGTCTGAACCCTGATAGAGGAGATACGGAGCTGGCAGGCAGGAGTGTGATAATCGGGGAATTGGAGGAGAGAAATTGCATCAGAATGGAAACGTAAGCCAGGCCACAAGTGAGGATTTGCTGATCCCTGACCTTCTGCTTCAGAGCGGAGGATTTTAGGTAATGAGATCTGTGTAGTGAAACAAGTCCGGCATCAGCCTGCCGCTGCACCGGCACGACCCGCCGATTTAATACACAGCTCAGAGATGTGAGAGGCAGCGAGGGCTAGGAGCCAGGCGATGAGAAAGCAGAATGACATTCGGGTGCAATAAACAGGTTTAACGGGCTGAATGCGTGATCTCCGGCTCCCCGCTGCATGGAACAGGTTCCATCTGCGAATCAGAATAAAGCTGCAGCTGCACAAACTATTACAGATGTCTAAATGTTGTCAGCAGCACCTGCAGACACATCTGCCACAATGAGCAGCTGCTGTAATGAATAATATAAGTGAAGGTTTCCTCTGCGTTGGTTAGCAGCAGCCTCCTTCCTGCAGAGCCGTTTGGCTGCAAACAGTCCAAATGAAAAGGCTTTCAAACTTCTGCCCTCCTCACCGGGATGATTAAAACATATTAAACATCCTGACAGGTGATTATTTCCAGACTGCGGTCATGTATACTGATCGGGCTAATTTGGCTCATTACATTCATTTCAGAAGTTGTGACAAGCCATGAATGTTGCTAATGTGCAGCCTGAGACGCCGCCGGGAGATTTTCTCCGGGTTTATCAATTTAAAAGCTACAGCAAAATGGAAGGTCACTAACTGAGCTAATTCCTGGAGTTAGGCCTGTCGCAATAAGTCAATTAATCGTACAGTAGGAAGAAATGGGCCTAACAAGTGTCCAGACTGCAGTAGATTTAATTTGTTTTCTCCGTTTACATTTCACTACGGGACAAGTGAAACGTTACGTCCCGTACCGTCAGAACGTAAATGTTTACGGAGGTACAAACTGACAGGTTTGAAGCTTTCCTTCTCTGAGCCCCATGTTTAATAGTTTTTTAAAGCTATTACAGAGAGGGTTGTGTTTTTATTCATTACTAATGAGACTGAGTTGCTTCAAATTTTTGTTTTGTTTAGTTATTTGAAATTTTGTTCTAGTGAAAAAAATTTGAAATGAAAGTTTATTGATCTTTGAAAGGTTGTACTTGCCTCATTCTGGAATTATTATTGTATTAGTTGAAAATCATCTCAATATGACAACATTATTGCAATATTATCATTTATTGCAGTAATTTCTGGGACAACCAATCGCAGAGCAAACTTTGTTATTAAGACAGGCCTACCTGTAGTTCAGGCAGGTTTGTAAAGAAATTCTAATCAGCATTTTGATGATAGGAAATAAGTTCACACACATGCAAATAAATCCCTCCTGGTGGTGCGACGGCTCCAGTTTACCCATCAGAAATACCAGGATTTCCTGCATCTGCCTTTAACGTGATGCAGTTGCATCTGCTGTATTCACATGGACAGGTTTTTACCTGGTAGACTTTCTCCTCCAGGTAAACCATGTGTGCACATAAAAACACAGAAGTTTTATTTATAATCAGCAGGGACAATTAGCGCTCCTTTACATCGCAGGCATGATGCTCGTATAAAGAAGGATTTGCTTTTATCTCTTTCATTTAATTCTATTTTTGCATAAATTCCTCTGCAGGGCCTTTTGCTCAGAAGGTGATTATTTCACCTCGTTAATCTGATTTCTGACAAGCGGCGCACACACGAGGAAAAGCGCCTTGCTGCTGCTGTCACTGCCATGCCTGCTTCCTGTAGTCGTGTTGCAGAGCTTTGATTAATGAAGATGCTGCACTAGACGCCTGTTTGACTTTTAGTTCAGGTTCTGCATCCAGTCAGGTTACAGCAGGAGTAGAGTTAAGAGAAGTTTCAGTTCTTTTCTCTGATTTTCTCCTTCAGTTTTCATCCCCTGCATCACTGAGGGTGGTTAAATTTAACAGTTACCTGGATACGTTTGGGAATAAAAGCATGTGGGGAAAATAGTTGTTTGGTTAAAATGCAGTTTGTTACATTCACGCTGTTTCATGTGCTTCCGTTCGTGAGTGCAGATTTTACAGCTGAGACCAAACCAGGAGTGTTGGCAAGAGTCTGGTGATACGATATCACAGTGCAGGGGCAGCAAGATATCCCGATATTTAGCGATACCATAGATAAGACGATACATTGTGATTTTTCTTTACCAGAATTTAATCGTAATAAAACAGAACTCAGTCAAAGTTGGACTTGTAACACGTCTGACATGAACTTCCTGCATGAGAGCAGAGGATCTACGATTCACTGCAGGAGGAATAAAAACACTTTATGCACGAGATGGAGAAAGAGATGAAATAATCACGAACCGTCTCACGAATCATCACACACACACACACACTCCCACATAGCATCACACACCATCATCCGAAAAGTACGGAGATTTATTCTAAACAGTAGGAACAGCACATGGACCAGTGCAAACACAGATATTATTATTATTATTATTATTATGAATTTAATTTAATTTAATGTTATAAATAAAAGATTATGTCTATGGTCAGAGGACAGTTTCTTCTGAGGTCCTGCATGTGTGTCAGTTTCCCCCCTTATGTGGGCTGGCGAGGAATCACAGGCTCACAACGATTAATTACAATCAGTTTATTTTAATGGAGTCATTTCTCATCGACAGTTAATTGATAATGGATAAACTGTTTGCATCCCTAATGTGAAAGATGTTTCTACAGTAATCCCAGTTGGTGGTTCTGATACATCCCAGGCGTGAGATGGTAGCAGTAAAGGCCGTGCAGCAGCAGCAGCTGGTTATTTAGCAGCAGACTCTGCGTGTCGCCAGCCTGAGTCCAGCTGCTCAGAGTGGATGTGGAAAATAAACTCAGAGCTGCCGCCGGGTTCCACCACCTCGCCTCGCCTGCAGCCTTCGCGCTGACGCAGGCCAGGATGTGGCAGCAGACTGACAAATACGGATGGTTTCTGCTGGATGGACGAAGACGGAACAAATCCACAACAAAACCCTGTGACTGTGACACTCCGAGTAAATCCGCCGCTCCGGCCGGAGTCCCAAACTGAGCCGGGCTTGATGCAGCGCAGGCGCGTCGGAGGAAGCCGGTAACATGAATGACATGAAATTGGATGCAGGGAGAGTGATGTGGAGCAGGAAGTGCACGTGTTGCACCCCAGCGCTCCTGTCAGAGCTGTTCCTCGCTGCCAGCAGAGCTCATGAAGGGAAACGCTGATTCCTGTGGCCGGCAGATTAACGCACAGTTAGAGGAGAAGTTCGCTAATTTGCAACCTGGAGCTATTTTCTCATGAAATACGATCATTTCCTCACCCAGACAGTTCTGGTGAAACTGGAACTCCTTCAGGAAATATTTAGATCCACCTGCGATCAGCGTCGATCCAATATAATGGGAGTGAATGGAGCCAGCTTGGCAGCCTCTGAATAAGGCCAATTCTGCTAAAAAACTCCTTCATTTCACCGATGTGTTGTTATGAATCGCTGGTCTAATCCCTCTGTGAGTCCATGCAGCTTGGAGCTGTGTTTTTTGTGGCGATCTATTGTTATTTACAGCCATTACAGGCATTACAATGCGGCCTGGAAGACACGTCATCGAAGTCCTAAAGTCACATTTCTGCTCCCTGACGGACGCAAATAGGGGCGTCCGTTCCAAGCGTCTTCCTGCGTCGCTGCCTTCATGCTTCCATGCGTCGTTTCTGTTGCTACGGTAACCTCCGCTAAGCGGCAGCGCTGAGTTTATCATAAACTCCACGATACAACGTTAGTGTCAGACATCGGTCGGCGGCTCTAACGCGCTGCTATAAAGTTCTTTCTAACCACCGACACTCCCTGAACACTGAAGCTGGAGAAACTTCTAATGTTTTATTCCCCTGTCTTCTTCTACGGTTTTCCTCTAACAGTTTATCTACTTCTTCTTCTTCTCTGGTTTGTTTCTGCTCCTCTGTGCTCAGCACTGCCACCATGGTTTCCGGTGGTATTACTCTTCTTCAGGAGCCTGAAAATGCACCAAACACGCACGTCACTGATGCAGAAGACGGACAAAACTTTCCGTGTGTCTGCGTATCCGTCATCTGCGTCGAGCGTAAACGGGCCTTTACTCCAAATTAATGGCTGTAAACGGTAGCGTACTTATCCTTTAAACAGCTGTTTTCCTGGCGGCGCCGTCCATCTCCACACGACGGGCAGCTTTTACCGGTTTAACCGTCCACCATCTTACTTTCTGTATGTATGTATGTATATACACACATATTTAGGCTTATGTGTGTGCGTGTGTGTGTGTGCGTGTGAGTATACTAATATCCACAAATATCCATCATTTTTGGCACATCATGGAAATTATTTTTTGTAGAGCCACGAAACATGCCGAGCAGCCGAGGTCCGGTTCCCTCGCCGTGTGGATCAGAGATGAGATGCAGGCCGGGCGAGGCATTAACCTGATAAACCCGAGCTGCAGCCTAACAGAGGGTACGTAAAAGCGCTCGGGCGGGTTGGATCTGCTTTTCCTGTAAAGCGTCTGGTCTGATGATGCGGCCGCGCTCTAACCTGTGTTTGAGCTGCAACAGGAAGGAAAGAAACGCTCATTTCATCTTTAGAAAGCGAGCAGAAAGAAGTGTTTGTAGGAACAACAGCCTGCCTGTGTGCAGATAATTTCCTCTTTTCTGGCGACCCGTCCTACGAAGGCCACGCCGATGTCGTCATTCAGAGAGCTTCCCCCGCCGCAGCTTCCTGAATGCTGCCTTTCAGCAGCAGCAGCGCCTCAAGGCCTCGGGCACAAAGAATTCATGACTGTGGGACGACACGATGAGACCCCACACTGCTGCTGCTCATTGGTCCACAGGCTGAGGAGGAGGATGATGATGATGATGATGAATGAGGGCCACCTCACCTGCAGCGCCTCTGAACCGTCCCTGGTCAGTCCGTTCCCTTTTTTCTGACATGATCTGGTTTGTGTTCAAACTGGTCTTATTGGAGCCGATCCCTGCGGGGTCATGTGACCTGCCGGGTCGTGTGTGTCCTGCAGCTCCTGACCTTTCTGACGGCCGTTCTCTCTGCAACCTTCTCCACTGATGCTCCTGTTCTGTGAAAGTCTCTCGCCGTCAGGAGCTTCTTCTGCTCCTCATTTGCAAAATTCTGTCCTACGTTAGATGCAAAGCTTCCTCCAGCCTGGAGGCACGCTTTAATAATAAAAAGGTAAATACAGAGCCGGTGAGACGGATCAGGCAGATTAGGAGGAAGTGCTGATTGCACAAATATGATGAGAGCTGCAACTTTCATCCCAGCTCCTCCTGCAGGCGCTCAGACATCCGCTGCTAACAGCATTGAAAAAGCCCCGAATTACAACGAGCTCCTCCGCTTCTTTTCCCCCGGCCGGATCAGAAAATGTCTTTCATCCAGCCGGAGGTGTCGGAGCAATCTCCTGCTAACTACGGGACAAATTATGCGCTGACCTTTCCCAGACTCACTCTGCGGTTTGATGCGTATCGGGCCGTAGCAGCCGGCGCGTCTGCAGATCCTGATTTTCCCCGTCCTGCTTCGCTCGCTGTGTTTATAACGCCGCACGTCTGGGTCCAGCCTGTTTATCGTTTAAGTGTTTGAGTACAAGAACCGCGGCCTGCTCGTCGCCTGAACCTCCGTCTGCCCCGCGCCTCCATCCCGCTGGTTAGCTGACCACAACCAATCAGCTCAGCCCTTTTCTCTGTGGCTACAGGAAACTGCAGTAAGCAATAAACCACGCTGGCTATGGTTTACCGATATCTGATCCAACACACACACACACACACACACACACACACACACACACACACACACACACACACACACACACACACACAC
>JBBBVT010000004.1:30488758-30498997 GCA_037177035.1 Craterocephalus eyresii | reverse complement strand
AAGCTAACGTGTTGAAGCTAAGCGGCTACAGACCGAAGCTAACGTGTTGAAGCTAAGCGGCTACAGACCAAAGCTAACGTGTTGAAGCTAATCGTCTACAGACCAAAGCTAACGTGTTGAAGCTAATCGTCTACAGACCAAAGCTAACGTCTGATTGGCTACAGACTGAAGCTAACGTGACTCTAAACGTTCCTGGTATTATGTGACCAGTGAAGATGCACAGCCTTACTCATCGCATTAAACTCCAAACACGTCCGGGCACATTGCGGTTTGGAGCCGGTGTAACAGGATAACACCGGGACGTGTTTACAGCTAAATCTTGGAAATATTGTTTAGAACCTAAAATAACCAAGAACAAGAGTTTTCTCCAACGTTCAGGAAACTCTAGTGACACTTTAGCCTCAGAAACATGAAGGATTCCCAAACATCCACCCAGCAGCGTCTGTAAGATCTGACATGAAAGCACGAGGACAAAGCTTTTCCTTCGTGGTTGGATGGCAGGGGAGGCGGGGTGAAGGCGGTTAGGAGATGTTTCCTGGGAGGTAGAGCTGTGAAGGAGAGAAGCAGAACCAGCAGAGCCGATGGAGGCCGGCTCTAACTGGATGGAGCTGCTTTGAATCCAGGCTGGGACAGTGGAGCACGAAGCGGGACTGGTGGAGTCAACCCATCAAAACCAGTTCAAACCAGCCTGTTCCAGTTTATGATTACTGGGTCAGAGCAGAAAAACCTCCATCAGAACCAGGACCATGAAGTCCTCCATCAGGATCAGAACCAGCAGGGAAAACCTCCGTCAGGACCAGTAGTAATGACCAGTAGAACTGGGAAGGTCACAGTGGTTAAACTGGTTCTTTCTGGGAAACAACATTCATTATTCTGAATTAAGGGAATGAATCTCATTTCCAGTCATGAGAAGAATTCCTAGATTTAAAATCAGAACTACTTTAACTTAAATTAAGCAACTTTTTCATTGTCATTAGAAGTGCTTTTAGTGTAAAAATGACCATATTATGAGAAAGGAGGAATAAATAAGATCTCAGGGACGTTCTGGACGGTTGTGTTGTGAGGAATTGTGCCATTTAATGGCTATAATGTGTGATAACTGAGTAAGTGAGGCAGTAAGAGCAGAAAGAGCCATTTTTATATTGATGCAGCATTAATAAAACACATTTTCTTTGCAGTTTAGCCCATTTGGATCTAATGCTTCAGCAGTGATGAATAATAGAAGCACTGAGGATGTTGTGCCCTTAAAAAGGAAATGAGTGAAGGAAGAAGGATGGATAAACGCAGTAAGCTGCTCCAACACGGACTCCTTCTTATGCTTTTCACTTTGCATTTGTGCACATGCTGAAAACAATTCACTCTAAAAGCATATATTATAGTATGTATTATACACACACACACACACATATATATATATATACACTAATATTATATATATATATATATATGATAAAAGTGCTGGGCATAGATAATTATTTTAATCTCGATTATTCTAGATTAAAATGGATTTTTTTGAAGCAGCAGCCATGTCAATGAATTCTCCAGTTCCACAGCGTAAACGGCGTCAGGTATTCACAGGGCTTTCCACAGAGACACACACTAGCCAGTCGTAAACTGTAAATAGCCACCTCTGGGATTATTTAAAATCAAATGCACTATTTTTAATGTTTGTATATATTTTTTTATTGAAACTCAGTTGTAAAAAAAAAGTATATTTAAAAAAATCCACAATAAATACCTGGAAACATTGATCTATTTAGTAGCTAATGAAAACAGACTTGAACTAATATCAGTTTTTACAGGTCCTGATACCAATTCTGACTATTAGTAATCATGCAGGTCTTCAACTGATATTTAGAACCAATGTTCATTAGAAGTAAAAATTTTACTCTTGACTTGAACTTTTGAGGTATTATAAAAAACCCAAGATTCAATTTAGCTTAAATGCTGTTTAGTTTAAATGTGATGTGATGACTCTTCTCTAACCGAGGTGGGAACCTGAACTGCAGATTCATTTAATGGAAGACCGATGTGTGTCTTGTCTGGATAACTCAGTTCAGCGCAGTAAACACAGTTTGACGTCTGTCAGGCGGGCTGACGGATCACAGGAACGCTGTGAGAACACCTGCTGAGGAAGAGGAGGCTGTGCTGAAGGGCCGATGGCTAACGGAGATGGAGGCAGCAGTGATCCGTGTGCTGATCCCAGACAGCAGAACCCAGAAAAATACCAACAGCTGTGAATCTTCTGCCTGTTTGAGTTTCCTTAGTTTTTGTGTTGTTTGTGTTGCATTGTGAAGCACTTTGTGATTCCTAAACATTGACTTGTTTTGGTCTGTGGGCTGCTCACTGGCCAAACCCGTGAGATCCAGTTTTTATTCATCAATGAACCTCCATTAATCTGCCGGCATGTGTTGGTGCTGGCTTGCCCCCCCACCCCCCATGCTTGCCAACATGTCACACTCTGGCTCGGGGCCGTAAAATAATTGCTCTTCTCAGATCAGAGTGGAAAGCGCTGATTGGCTGGGTCGGCGTTTCCGTCACCTTAAAGGAACCCAGAGATCTGCTGTGATCCGTGGGTGAAACGCTGGTTCCACCTCGGCCGGCTGCTCCTGCTGCGGGACGCTGCTGCTGCCTCACACCGCTGATCCTGCTGCTGCTGCTGAGCCTCGGTCCGGGCAGACGGCACGCAAACATGGCCGCTGACTCATGGACACGTCTCCAGCAGACAGATCAGAGGAGGTGCAGCTGATCACAGTGCATGGCTGTTCCTTTCCTGGCTGTATGAGCAGGTACCCCCCCCAGCTACTCATCCTACTCGCGTGCATCGTCTCCACCCAGAAGTGCTTCTCTTTCACTTTCCTGGCCTCCTTTTTGGCAGTGCTGCTGCATCTGTTGATTGAGACTGAGGCCCCCCCCTCTCGCTCCCTGTCACTCGCTTGGCTTCATACTAACTTGCTTTAGGAGGGTAATTAGTCAAAGTGATTTCCTGCCCCCCCCCCCGCCCCCCCCTGATCCTTTCACTTGCATCTGCTTAGCACAGCTTGGCTTGGACGCCGCGGAGCTCTGAGCATCGGTGCTTCTCTGACATGAGGACGCGTATCAGACGCATTCATGGTTAGCAGCGCCCAGTCTGCAGGTGTGTTTTCGTTTCAGAGCCGGGATTATTTCTGCTCTCTCATCTCCACACGTCGGCTTGGATCTGGACCAAAACAAACGAATGAATCCAGACAAAAATGCTGAATATAAAAGAGAAACACAAACAGCCCGAATTCATTAAAGGAAGGAATGGTAAACGAACCAATCCCATATATTACTCTCTGAAAATGACAGATGGGCCATTCTTTCCTTTTTATTTGGATTTCATTTGTGCAAACAACTCCAACCAACCTGCTCCAGCTCTGGTCCAGCAAACCAGTTATAATAGCCAGTATTTTTAAAATTAGAGTAGGACTAAGTGCTTTAGAAAATGAATGAAATAAGTCGCTATTTTTAATATCTATTTTTAAAATGGCTTTGTATGAAGTCAGCAGAAATCAGAATGAATGTAAATCTGAAATAGCCATAAACTGATTTTATCTTCAGATATTTCTGATTTCAGAGTGATTTAAAACTTCAGGAATCCTGTACATTTTCAAATAAAACAGAGATGATGGATTTTTCAGCCGATGTCTACTTGAATGAGCGTGAATGCTTCTGGATGGGGTAGATAAATAAATAAATAGAAAATAAATTAACAAACAGAATCACATTTCTGTTATCCACTGGTATGTAATTGTTTACATACTGTGCATGGTTGCTCATGCTTCAAATGGAAAAAAGCCAGACACAACACACTGAAATAAGTTTTAAACCTCATTAAATCTGAGCTGTAAGCTGCAGATTAAACAGATTTGTGTCTGTTCTTTGTCAGAATATGCAGGTGTGTTGGAGGACAAAGACTTCAGTGAATAAGGTCGTTCATCAACTGATCAAGCTGCGCAATATGCAGGAAACAGCATTTATTCATATTTTAGCAGTGAAAGGAAAATTCCACTTTTAAGATAAAACTCATTTTCTCTGTTTTCTTTAGTGGTTTGAATCACTCATTTTTATTAGTTTTATTGCAATAAATGTCTGAAATTTCATCAGACATTTGATCAGTCTTACATTTTGTGTTAATAAATGTAAACATGTTTAATATCAACATTTTAAGTGATATTATAGATTATGTCAACAAAACCAAGTGTATGAAATAATTAAGACATTGTCAAAACTTAAATTAATAAATATATATTAAGTTAGTTTTATCAATATGTTTGTATTATCTTGACTATTTTCATCACACTATTATTTATTAAATTAATTTTACAGCATTTTATTGTAAATTTGTTTTAAATAAAGATCGTTTTTTTAAAAAAAGTGAAAATTGATTCTAATTCTTGATTAAAATTTGTTGCAGGCAGATGAAAGTTGAGCTCTCGGTTAAAGTAAAATGAAAAAATACTTTGTCAACACCAAACTAAACTTGTGCATTTTGGACACGACTGTGTGTAAAGTTCCCTTACATTCAGACAGTGTTTGAGAGACAGTGTTTGAACCACCACCAACAGATATAAATGACAGAAACGAAGTTGGAGCATGACTTGAATTCTTATTATGTCAGCTATACATGTCGGAGAAGTATATTTCTAATTTATCAACTAAAATATCATTTTGAATGTGCAATTATACCTACTTCATATGCATGCCAGTTCACATGCAAACACCCCCGCTTACTCTCCGAAACACCCCAAATATTCAAGATAAGCAAAAAAATAAACAATGAACAGACAATAAAAGCAATAAAATTGTAACATCAATAAATTTGCCACAATTTTCATTGAAGCTGAATTAATTAATAGCAGGTGTTTGATTTTTTTCAGTGAAAAGCAATGTGTCAATTTTGATTCTAATTATCTAAGTCAAAATGTTCATGTTCTGACAGATAATGTAGGAATTACAGGTGGTTAAAAATGACACAAGCTGAATTTATTTAAAAACCTCATTATGCATTTCACCACTACATATTTCACATATTTGACATGCAGTCATCAGATTTAATGGGTAAGACAGGCGTACAACACCCAGCAGAGACAGAACAACCTCCTGACACCACATTTCTGCTTTTAGTTGAGTTTTTCACCAGCTTCTGAGAAACATGGCGAACTTATTCTGCTATTTAGTGATTAGTCTGGAGTTTGCAATGCAAAGCAAGAGAAGCTGTTAGAAGCTAGACTCTGTCAGAGTGAGTTTCCTCAGACGTGTCCAGAATTCGGCCGGTCTGAGAGGCTGAAAGACTATCTCTGTCTGGGCTTATTATAACAAGCGGCGCTTCCCCCAACGCCTTTTATCCCACAGTAAATATTAACCGATGCATCTTTATTTAGAAAAACAGAGAAATCTCAGAGGAACAAATCAGGACACTTGAGGGTTTGTGTTTTCATGCATAATCTGTTTTCACATCTCATGCATGATCTGCACGGTCTGTTTAGCACGTAGGAACAGCGGCCATGCTGCAGTGGCCAGCCCCCGCCTGGCAGGCAGCCCCCCGACGCCTGCGGTCCCCCCTCCTCCCCCCAGGCCAGGCCTCCAGCTCGGCCTCATTTCCATGCTGCTGGAAAAGTTGTGCCTTTCATTTCTAGCCTGGGTTTCAGCAGTGATGGGTGGGCATGAGGGACAATATTAATATAGTGAAACTTGTTTTTCCATCCGTACTCTTTGAATCTCACGTAGAATTTAATCTAATTGAAATGAAGAACTCAATGTGTGTGAAGTATATTGTAGAGCCTCATTCCCCCTAATAAGCTTTGAGAATCCTCTTTATTCACCATGCAAAGGGCTTCCTTTAGGTGTCAATAAAACCTCAGGGGTGCCTTGTTTTCTTACTGCAGCTGTACAGCTCGGTGGAGTTTGGACGAAGGTGGCAACTTGTACACGAGAGAGTGGCTCCGAATCGTTTCTACTGGTAAGTACCAACACATGTACCATTTAAAATAAATCGTAATGGATAAGTGGAGGAGACCACAATGTTTTGGGCCAATGCAGCAATTGCATACAAAGCTGGTAAAAAAAAATTGCCACCTGGATTTAACAGCGCAAACGGGGGCGGAGCCTCCTACTGGACCATCCCAACAACTTATTTTACCCTTACTGATGCACCGAGCAGCTTCTCATGTCTTAAACCAGCGCGAGGAAAGATTCGTCCCATGGTGGTCTGGTCCGGAGGGTCAGATTATCGGCATCAGGCAGAGAAAACATGTCCACGTAGACCCTGTTCCAGTGCCATGGATCAGATCTTTCATATGTTCTGAAAGTAATTTTTAGCTCCTAGACCAACTTTACATGTTTAGACCAATTACCCAGAACACTGTTAAAAGCATGAAAACAGGTTGACGGAGAGGCTGAAAGGGGCTGATGGGGGTCGTGCTGTTCGGAGTGGCCTGTCCACATACAGCATGTCTGAAGCATTCAGGTGGAGGAGGACCGCTGGTCCCACCGGCAGGCGAGGACCAGGAGGGTCTGTGGGCGCCTTGCTAGTCTGCAGCCACTGCTGGGCCTCATGAGAGTCACAACGGAACAAGTAGCTTCCAGTAACTAAGCTGAGGTTTAACAACGAGGAGTCGAGATTGGTCCCAAAAGTCCCAGATAAATAAATGCCACTGCTGGCTGATTATTGTGTGCAATACTTAATCTTCAGCTTAAATGAGCTGAGGAGGCTGGCAGAGCTGCTGGAGGATTATTTCATGTGAGTCAGGTGTGTTGCAGCAGAGAAACATGTGGAACCTGCAGGAGCCTGGTCCAGGAATGCTGGTCCCTGCTTTAGAGCTGCAGTTCTGCCCTTCAGAGTAAATCTCAGAGCTTTCAATCAGACAGACCTGATCTCTCAGTTCCGACGATGTTCCAGAGCTTTAGTTTCATCTCAGACAGATTTTACTGTAAGCAGATCCAACCTAGCCTCATCTGGGTTGTGTTATGTTGCATTTAGTATATTCCTCTTCGGCTGTGATTGTGTGTTGTTCCATTGCCTTCCTGATGTCTAACAACCTGCAGAGGTAGCAGGCATGTCTTCATTCAGCACAGCAACTATCACATGACAGAAAGCTCCCCCTTCAACAGAGGAGCTGTCGGCTGGTAACAAGCTGGGCATCCAGGAGTGAAGGAAGCCGGGAGGACTGATGCAACGAGGCTGTCAGACTATTTTAGGAGCCACACTGTGCAGTAGGTGTTGTGTTAGCTCTGGTAATGAGGCTGCAGAGGGAGCTTCTGTCTGCTGTACATGTGGGCAAGGAACATCTAAGGCAGAGTTGTAAGCTCATTTGTGATTCGGTGAACCTGAGAACGGCTCGGTCACACAGAGACCCCGCTTTGAAACCACAGCATTCAGCTAGAAACTGTTTGCAGCTTACTATGTGCATGCATTTGCATATGACATTACGATTCTCTACAAAACACACAGAGGAGTCTGAGTGTGACTTCTGCAGAACAACAGCTCCATCTATTTTCCATCTTCAGTCCTTTTTCCCCCCCGTCTGCCTCGGAGAGCAAAGCGGTGCATGAACCAGTGCTGCTGTAGGTCTGCAGTCGCTCCCAGGGCCCGGCATGTGGATAAAAACTAACCCAGGGATATGAGGCAGAGGCTCCTACCTGCTCACATTCAGTGCTGTGCTGGCACCATGCTGAGGAGGAAAGACATCAGCAAAAACGCTGCCCATCCGACGCTCATCCCCAAACTCTCTGGAGTCCATTTTTCTGCAGAGAGAAGAAAAAAGGACAGTCTTCCTGGGAAAAAACGACTCAGCAGATTCAGCCCACAGATCAGAGAAACCAGCCGAGACGCGACTAGCACCGTGAGAGCCACGTTTACCGGCTAGCCTCAGTGTCCTACCTTCTTTGTACAGTCAAATTATCTGGAACATTTCCAGATATCTGAATATCTGCCGGGAATATTATGTCTTCCCGATGCGATTTAAACTGCATTTCTTTGCTATTGATGATTTTGGAGATTTTTTGTTTGTTTTTTTTACCTGTGAAGGGAACAAATTAATTTAGGAACCATATTTCCTGAAATAACTACACATCAGCTGTGAGGCATTCATTCATCAGGAATCTGAAGCAGAAGAAGAAGCGTTTAAATAAAGGTTAAATAAAGAACACAACGCAGCATCTGGACCATCCTGCTGGCAGAACACTCCAGGAAAAATGTGTTTTTTAAAAATAGAAAAAAATATTGATTTGAAAACCGTGAAACAAAACATCTTGATGTTTCCGGGTGGCGATTTTTCCGCCGTCTTTAATGAAGCCGTACTCTGCTGTTTCTGCCGGCTGCAGCGCAGAGACAGGTCAGACTCACCAGTAGCACCAGTAAGCAGAGCGGTGTGGGTCTCTGTCTGTCCCAGATCTGCTTCTCATTCCCTTCACACACTCTGCTCTTCTTCCCTCTCCACCTTCGCCATTAACCCCCCATCCTCTGCTCCCTCCTCTCATCCTCCAGTCTTTTTAATACATTTTTAATGCTATAATGATTATATGCTATTTGGTCTGCAGGCATCCCTACTGTGGCCAGAAAATCAATGGCTGTTCCTTTTCTAATGATGTCAGGAAACATTTCCCTCCTTTTTGAGCAGAAAAAGGACCTTCAGAGGCTGCTGAACATTTAGATCACATAGCAAAGCTTCCCCCCACATGTTTAACTGGCCCCCACAGTAAAGACAAAGACATGGTAATTCCTGCAGCCGGCCCCTGCTGATGTTTACCACCGCTGGTAAAGCTCTCAGACTCTGCAGCTCTGGGGTCAGGCAGCGGTAGGTGGCATCTAGCCCGAGGCAAAAGACCAATAGTGATGTTCCTGAAACACATTTGTCTGCCTTTCAGGTCGAAAATGGGTTTGGACAAAGAGCCGGGCTTAATTCACCTGGAAACCAGCGTCTCTGAAGGACGTGAGTAATTCTGAGTTCAGCTCTCTATTTTCTGCTGTCTTTGTACTGTATCGTGAGTATTGTGCTAAAGCAGACGGTGTTGGGACAAATCTGCTGGAAGGTGATGTGAATGGACAGAGGGAATGCCGAGTCTGGGGACACACAGGGAGAATGGAAGGAAAGTAATGCATATATTAGACTGCTTTTAACCGTTTAGCTCCGCTGTGCATGTGCGGGGCACGGCTGAATGGTAATGAGCGTGGGAATAATGCAGAATGACTTCTCCTCTGTGTGTCTGAAATGGGGAACTTGGATGTTTATTGTATCGCACATCTTTTCTTTTGGTTGCGCTTTGGGATGAGAAGCAAGTTTAGCATGTTACAGAGAACAAGTCTGCTTCCTGCAGAGGGCAGCTCCCTCAGAGCGCCACCACGCCTCTAACACTGAGAAACCACCCAGTATCACTCACATCAGGCTGATGTTTGCCTCACAAGTTTTCTTTAGATTAACGCTGCCATGGTATCAGTAATATCCACCTTTTATATCGGTTGACGCAGATACCAGGGAAAACACATGTGGACACATGTCGCATGTCCACAAGATGACTGACATGCGGGTCTGATGAAAACGTTGCGTAACCACATATTTGCAGGTGTAGTTTGCATGTCTGCATCACGTGGAATCGCTGTTTTCTGTCAGGCTGTGTCGTAACATCCAGGCGGTGCTGATGGTCCGTTTGTTGTTACGTAGATTGTTCGGTTGGGTGAACGCAGCTTGGATGAATCCTAATTCCTTCTAAAATGAAATCAAAGTGAACTCAAACAGTTTGAGTCGATGGCTGTTTCCCCCCCGAACAGTTTTCTTTGGGTAGAAACAAGGCAATCGTTAACGCTCGTCAGACGTGTCAGGTGTTACAGACATCCATCATGTTGGTACGGAATAAGCCGACAGCGGCCCGTATGAGCGCACGGAGGCTAACGCATGGGGACACGCTCTCCACCCGAGCTGTGATTGAAAGCAGAGAAAGCAATTGGCCTCTCTGGTCATCTGTCCTCCCCCCCCCCACGACTCCTGTCTTACTGGGACCACTTTACTGACACTGGTAATCCGGGCGGCTCAAAGAGGCGGCTGGACTCCAGGTTAAAGCTGCCTTTCTTCATTGGCTTATACCGTTGGCGTGTGTGTGTGTGTGTGTGTGTGGGTGTGTGTGTGTGTGTGTGTGTGTGTGGGTGTGTGCGTGTGTGTGTGTGTGTGTGTGTGTGTGTGTGTGTGTGTGTGTGTGTGTGTGTGTGTGTGTGTGTGTGTG
>JBBBVT010000004.1:30361983-30373046 GCA_037177035.1 Craterocephalus eyresii | reverse complement strand
CTCTCTCTCTCTCTCTCTCTCTCTCTCTCTCTCTCTCTCTCTCTCTCTCTCTCTCTCTCTCTCTCTCTCTCTCTGCCCTGTCTTTAATGCTTGAAACACCAGTTATAACTTGCTAAATATTAACTTGGTATTATCACTTAGCTTATATTGGGCATGTAGGAGCTTTACTACTTAACACGATCCAGCAAAAACCTCTTTATCGTCCCTATTTGTGGAGATTCTGACAGTTTTCCACTCGGAGGGTCCAACAGGATGAGACATCGGCTACGTCCCACACGAACCCTCGGTCATTCGGGCCCGCTCTCCCTCCCAGTAACCAGTAATGGGATTTATTAGTGTGTTCATCATTAGCAAACATGTTGTTTTTGTTATGTAAAACACTTTGTGCTGCTTTCTGGTATAAGTGCTCTCTGAATAAAATTTGATTTGATCAGCAGGTGTTGAAAAGCTGTCTCACCACAGATTCATGGACAAAGTCATATGCAACCCCCCTCTCGTTATGCAGTCATGGAGAACGCACGCAGCTGTTCTGCAGACCATTCATCCCCGTAAATGGTGATTTCCACGGCTACTGAACACTGGAGACTAAACGGAGACATATACATAACAATGCTAACATCGTGGAGTTAGCTAACACCAAACACCTGCTGATGGGGAGCGAATGTAAGGGATAAAAGGAAATGCATCCCACTATGTCAGTCAGTTCAAACCGACTTCTTCCTGTGCCAGTAGTGAAGCTGATTCACCTGCGTAATATTCTCTTAGAAATGAAAGAAAGCTAATCAAGGCTTAACGGCAAACTGCAGGCCAGAACAACATTTCTCTTATTTACAGCTCAAACAATTAATCATCTTAATTGGACAGTATGCTTAAGACTTTTAATTATTTGCTTACTAATGAGGCCAAAAAGACACAACTAATTCTTTGCTTCATAGGCTATTCCAGAAGGACGACACGTGGAGTGGCTGTTTGAAGAGGGGTAAAAATATTACACCGAGCCCTCCGTGAGTGACTGGTTGGGATTCAGGATGGGATCTCACTGTGGGTCAGGTTTCTGATGAATATCTTGACTCTCACACTTGTCATTCTTTCCATACTTTCTTAGACTGTAGAGTTAAAAAGTAGATATGATGCAGGGCATGCCTTCTCCTGAGTGTGCAGCGGCAACAACAGCCGCATGCATCTAAACCTGCTCCATACTCCGCGTCTTACCCGTCCCGGTTCGTTGCTTCATGATGGAGGGAACACATGCAACCTTTCCTGGCATCTGGTGTTTCAGTGTGCCGTAATCACTGACTGGGACATGGCTGGACGGAGCCGGTTCCTGAACAACTGAACTGAATGTAAAGTGTAATAAGTGGGTTCAATTACTGTACATTGATATCCTTATTATTTTACTTGTTTTTTATTCATGTAAGGCACTTTGAGTTGTCTCTAGCATAAAAAGTGCTTCATAAATATAAAGATTGATTTGATTTGAATATGGGGTGTTTGACGAAAGCAGTTGGAAAAAAGAAAAACACCAGATGAGGTTAAGAAGATAACAAATTAAGATTAGCAAAAACTAAATAAAGCTTCTAATGAAGCCTCCACGAATAAGACAGGTGGGGGGGCCGACACAAGAGATTCCTCGGAGTAGTCGAGTCTGGATATGAGCAAAGGATGAAGGCTCCAATCATAAAACTAGTATTTCAAAGTTTCTGATTCATAGTAACTCTGTCCACTGAAGCAGTGAGAGTAATCACGCATTTACTGGTTTTCTCAGGCATGAATCACTGTTTAACAAGTAGGTCAGAAGCCAATTCCTCTACAGTCAATGCAGTCTTTGTACAAACAGACACTTCAAATCTTCCCCAAACTACCAAACAATTTCACTGTTCTTTAGTTTTATGTAAATATGGACTCATGGGCTGGAAAAACACCATTAAGTATGCAAATATAAGCCTTCTTTATAAAAATGAATTCGCTTTTGTTACCATAGAACATTGCAAATCGTATCAGAGGGTAAGTCCGCTACGGAAAAGTGTTAGTCATGCAATTTTTCCTCTTACAACCTCACAAGAGTGTAAGAACATCATTTGGAAGTATTCCATTGTTTGTAATATGTTCTGTGCCTTTCAGATAAACAAGTAAAATAAAGACGGATGGAGATGGAGGGTGGACGAAGACGATAGGGAGGGATAGAGAAGGACAATGGAAATCTCTCACTGTCAAGGATGATTCCAAGGATGAAAATGTAAATTTGTAAATTGCTGAATTTGAATGTCTTCATCAACTCATCAGGCTGTAAAATGGTGAAAAGTCAAAGGTTCTGAACAAAGTGCATTTACCCAGCACTTTGTTCGCCTTGACAGCAGAACTCTTACACAAGTTCCAGCATTGTGCGCCTGCTTGTGATTGCTCCTTAATGCTCATATTGTCACATAAAAGACCTTGAATTTCTGCAGCAGACAGCCAATATCTTGTTTACTCACCGCAAGACTGACAAGAACATATGTGTTCGTGCGTGATGGCTTTCTAATGAATGACATTAAGTACTTCTCAGGCGGCAGTGAAAGAGATGAAAATGTAGGAACTGCTACACAATTATTCTCTCTCCCTTCACTGAATGCAAACATGATGAAGACATTGCAGTGTTCAGGTGTCAGGCACTTTGCACAAGCTTTCTGGTTTCTGTCTCTCAGCATCTCTACTCGGGCTGCTCCCTACAGAGGCTCAGCTCCTCTCTGAGACCGCTCAGGTCATTCTGCATCATCTTCCTGTCCAGCTACTCTTACAGTAAATGAAGGTGACACCAGGAATTAAGGCGGTTCTGAAGAAAAAGTGGGGTCCAATCTGCTGCACATTGTGACTAGCCATAAATTTTACGAGACTTTTAAATCAGAACATAAAAGCAGAAATTTCTCCTTGACTTTTCTGTGATTGATCACAGCATCACTTCTTCTTTGTTTTGTTTTACAGGTGACTGAAGTTGTTGTCAGTGTGCTGTGGAAAGAAAACTGATATTATCTGTCTTCTGGCTCTGTGTGGGAGAAGATGATATGCCAGTGGCCACAAACTTCCCTCAAGTATGAGGTACCTGTTTATTCCATCATCATGCTCCAAATGTACCAAAATCTGCATAAATACCATTCAACATATTTTGCATTATAAAGTGCTTTCATGCCTATGCATCTCAGCACCCTGCCTCACAGGTCCATACTTTCCATTTTTCAGAGCCAAAAATACCACAGGAGAGACGGGGGTTAAAGGCTAACTCTGCATAATTCACAGGACTGAGCTCCAAACTCATCCTGCACATAATGACACTAATTGCTGCATGATTTGGAGCTCAGATTGTTCTAATTAACAGTCAGGTCCTGCAGATTGGAAATCAGAGATAGGAGCACATATTTTCTAGGAGACTGGAGTCTTTTCTCCCATCAACAGCATTTTATCTTCAAATTGGACCCTGTAGCTTGTCCTCAACCTTTAAGGTGTATGTCTTTCCTGAGTGTTGCAGCTTTTGTTGACTTTTACAACCTTTTGATAATACAGTGACAGTCATTGATGAAGTTATTCATTGCTGTTTCACCACTCCGTCGTCTCTGCTTGCAAAAATGTTGATTCAATGTTCATTCATTTTCATTGGCATGTATAAATGAAATGAAATCTTCTCTGAAGACCAGCAGAGCACAGCAGGCTAAATTAATACACAATAATTATTCCAATTTATAAAAACAGTAATTTACAATCAACTTTAATTAAAATTTTAATAATTAATAAAGCAGAGTGTAAATGTCTAATTAGTAAAAATCTGACTAATATTGCATCATTTCAGAGGTCAGTGGAAATCGAAATAATTTTTTTGATATTTGTTGACATACAAACACAGAAAATGTAAAATGTTCAGAATTTGGTTCACTGGAAATAATGACAGGAGATTTGTCCTATCCTGGTCTGATCGGGAGTCCAGTCCAGGACCTACATCATGATGCTCCACATGTTATATCCTGGCTGCAGAGAGACCAGTTTCTTCTTTTATTCATTAATAAATTTACTTTATTCCCAAAAGACTAAGTGTGTTATCATTATCTATTTGTTGTTGGCAGTTATGGCTCACTAAAGTACTTAAAGCAGAACAAGGTAACTTTTGCTCGCACGCTCCCCCTACTGGTCCCCTGTGAAAGCTCACTGTTGTCTCTTTTTTCCAACTTATCTTTATCTGCTTCTAAGCAGGTTCATGCAAACGTCTCCAGTAGTCTGTCAAACCACGTTAAAATGTCTCGATTTCTGCTATTAAAAATCCTCATTCATCCAAAATAAGATTCCTCAGAAAACAAAAAGACTTGCATTACTAATCAGCATCATGGCAGAAAAGATTTATTATATTCATGATGCTCCTGTTAGACCCATCGCCGCTGCTCCGTGCATCCCCCATCCCCCCTCTGTCCACCCTCCTGAGCAAAGAAGAGCTCATTACAAAGTGTGATTTTTCCTCTTCAGGGGAGCGACGGCTGCCTGTCGGTGCAGAGGAATTGCCTGCCTTCTCCCAGCCCAGAGATGTGCAGAGTGACGAGCAGACTGTCCTCGCCTATTCTGAAGATGAAAAGTCTGGAAGGCGCCGAGAAGCCACCAGTGACTGATTGGTGCTATGAAAGGCCGCTCCACAACCACAGGTCATGCTCGGTTTGGCTAATTTCTAATTTCCTTTTACAAATACACAATACTGATATTTTCTGATGAAGTCACAAAGTCGAGCTTTTCAGCAAAACTTTGGTCAGAACTTGTGATCTGAGGAAATCTCACTCAAAATGAAAAAATAAAAGCAAAGATCAGTCTTTCCATCACTTTCTGTTTTTAACTGAGATTATTGGATCATTTCTGTGCTGTAATATTTTATTAGAATGAGTAGAAAAACAAAAATGTGAGCAAACAGAGGGATTCGATACAAGGTGGAAGGTGAATTTCAGCCCTGACATGATCTTACAACTTCCACAATAAACTGATCAGTGAAGTTCTCAAGGAACAGAGAATCAGGAAGATTAACCGCAGTTACACTTCAGAACCAAAAATGCATGAATATGCTCCAGAAGCAGAAGAACAAATGTAAAAGGGAGAAATCCCTGCAGACTGCCGAGGTTAAAAAGTTCAGCTCAGAGAAAAACTGCAGCAGCATTTCAGGAAAACATCAGTCCTGCCAATCGTTGAGCCTTCTTTTAGCTGTCGCAGCCACAGGCACAGCGAGGACAACATCCCTGAAGTCACCTGGAAATACACAGCGGACCACCTGAGTAGATGCAAGCGGAAGATTTCAATGTGCATCTAGAGAAAAGCAGAGTTCCTCCGCCCGTCCACGCCTGAACCCGGTTTACTTCCTGTAGCATGTTGTGCTTTTTACGCTTCATTAGCTCGTAGCCTTGGCTGCTTGTTTCCTTTCCTAGCTTTACTTGTGACATGGTGATAAATTCATCCGACTTGGAAAGGAATCCATCATGTGAAGCAGGTCAAGGATCCACTTGGTCTTTTTATATCTTCATTCTTTCTTCGGTTGATGCTAACATATCAAATACATTATTCTAATCAATAAATTTCCGTGATAAAAATAAAACTATATTTCAGCCTCATCCATGCATGACCAGTAATTGCAATGTGTTGATTCAGGACTCAAACCTGCACCAGACAATTTTCTTTGTCTACCCTGGGGGCATTAAAAAAAACCTGGTAGTATCGATCTGCTGAGTTTGTAACCTCTCCATCATGCACATGTGCGCACACACCGGGGACTCACTTGTAAGAGACAGTGAGGCACTGGAGGAAAACGCTTTTCTCATTATCAGCATCTATTTTCTGGAAAGCTAATGGCTGTTTTATTTCTCCAACAACCTCCGTTTTAGCTTTCTTTTGTTCCTGCACATACCAACGCTGGTCCCCCTGAGAGTTGCTCCATTTTACATCCCACTTTCTCCCTGCTGCTCCATCTCCGCAACACCTCAGCCATGTCATCGCTCCTTAAATAGGACTTAATTTGTTTGAGCTTCTCCTGGTTGTTCGCTCCACCTGGAAGCTGCCAGCACCTCGAGGTGGGTTGTTTCAATTTTGTGTTGAGCGTCACGGGGGCAGCTGCTGTCCTTGTTCCATTTTCATCCTAATTGGTTGATTCCACAGATTCTTCCTCCACATGCATGGTGCTTTTAGCTCTGTTGTTTGCAGCATCATGGCCTTTTTTCCTCCTTTATAGTCCGGAGGATTGCTGAAAGTGAAGTTGGAGCTTGGCACAGTTGTCTGAGACCCTGCAGAAACACTCGCTTTGTTCCATCTGGACTCGGAGGGGCTTGAGTGGAGGGCTGAAAACAAGCTCAGCTGAAGTCGGCGGCGTCTCGTTGGGCTCAAATGGGAGTAATGAGAGAGAGACTTTGAAGTGAGGAGAACTTAGAACATGGAGAGGACCTCTGCATTCGCAGCCCTGCTCAAAGTGGGTCAAACAGTTTGTCTTCGTTAACAGATGCGTTTGTTTGAGTCGCTGTCTCTGAAAACAAACCCTGTCCTCCCAGCCTGCTGCTCAGACCTCAGCAACACTGAATCTTTTTCTCTAAATTACAACATTAAAGATGGCAGGCTGTTAGGAAAACAAATTACAGATCTTCTCTGAAATTACTGTTCTTCAAACAAATGGAGAACAACACGGAGAAGACGTTCTGCCTAAAAGGAAAATATGAGTAGTACTTCTACATGTGTTTTTTCTGCCTACATTTAACAGAGAAAGTATTTACTGAGTCCTATTCTGCTTCTCCCAACAGAAAACGTTTAAAGTCAATCTCCGTAGTCTCACCCGCGGAGCTTACCACTCCAACGCCTCACAAGCCGTCACATTACAGTCATGTTTTCACTCAGCGAGACACAAATGAACCACACGACATTTCTGGTCTAAAATGGCAGAGTGAGGGCATCATTGTTGCCAGCTTTGTGATTTACTGCCCCTGAGGACGGAGATCGCTCCCTCACAGTGGGAATTCACTTTGTTTCTACTCATGTCCTGGAAAAGGCATCACATTCAAGGTGTTTTCCTTCTGCTGCATCAGGAGAGGATAAGGATGTGTGAAGAGACTCTCAGTTGCTTCTGTTTTCATGCAGGAAGATCATTGAATGTTCCAGTGGGAGACCTGATGGCTGTAACTAGCCATCGTGTGTCTGTGATCTACATTCACGTTTTTATTACGTTAATGTTGTTACTATCTGTGCATATCTTCTTTATCGCCTCTGTTTTATTATGGATATCATCTTATTTTCAGGAGGTCATCAGCACACGTCACGATACTAGTGCTGGAAGAAAAGGTTATTTATGATATGCATGGCGAGAAGAGAACATGTTACATGTTTCCACCTGTAAAGTAGATGTTTTCAAGTCATCATGAGAAAGATGCATTTTATAAATCCCATCATGCTCATCTGATTAATAAAGAATTAGAACTGTGAGGTGCCCAGAGATTCACAGCTCTGATATATAGACTCATCACGCAAACATAGACCTGTATGCAGTTCCTTCCAAATGAATTCTGATGAAAAAAGAGTCATTTTCTGTCTGAAAATGCTTATTTTTTCACAGTATGCCGTGGTTGGTGTCTGTAGCACCATCCATGTACCGATAAAGAAACCGATACCCAATATTAATATTTTTCAGTGGCTGAAAACTGATGCCGTCTACATTTTTCTTTTTAGTTTAAGATGACTAAATTCTATATTGTATAAAAGATAATGTTGGCAGCGTTAGCTTCTGACATAATTTGGTTTTTTTTTCAGATGAATTATTAAATAGTAGTCTTGAATGATTTTATCCCTCACATTGCTTTGATGTTGCAGTATTGCATGCTGCTTTTTGAGTATCTTCATTCGACACATGAAAAACTACCAGACCCCTGACATTACTGCAGTTACTTCAGTTAAACACTCCACAATGCTCCTACCATGTCCAAACATGTAGCACATGGACAACCATTCTCCTTCCCACACACAAACCAGAAATAAATATAAAATGATAATAAAAATATATAAAGAAAAAAAAAAGAAAAAAAAATATCTGCTGTTAATATCAGCTCAGGTTTACATAATAGGCCGATAATGATATTTTTAAAATATGACCAATATCTGCCCATAATAATATTGAAGCTAGTACTGTATATCTTGAATCCCTAATCACATTGAATTAAAGCAAATATTCTTTTACTTTATTACATTTTTTCTGTACTTTTTCCACCTTGGATAGTGTAGGCCTAGAGCAGGCGTGTCCAAAGTCAGTCCTCCAGGCTCCTGCAGGTTTTCAGTGTGCCCCTGCTTTAAAACACCGGACTCACAGTTAATAGATCCACTATGCACTATGATTCAATAATCTGAGCAAGGTGTGTCAGATCTGTGGCTCCCTGGCCTAGAGGTTACAGAGATGGCCTTGTCATACGGAGAACTTCCCACAATGATCCAAATGTCGGTTCTAATTTATCGAAACGTGTGTTACCAGCACATCTACAGAGGAGGGTTGGCCGTGCAGGAACGGTGGCATAAACTAGTCTAAACTAGTTTAATCTAACACAGGCGCTGAATAATAAGAAATAATGGAATTGAAAGAATAATAAATAAAATTTCCTTCATACAAGACTCCCATTGATAACCAGAGCTTATCATGCACCAACTTTCCACATTGGGATCAATAAACCATTTGAATAAAATGTTTTATTGTTGATATATTATTTTATTTAATTGCATACTCACTAAACACTAGAATTGTCTATAATAATGTGTTATAAAATAAAGCTAATACACTCCTTTTATATATACATATGTACCTGTTTTTGACTATTTGCTGGTGGTCTACAACTGGTCCATTTTAAACCCATAACCCCGTCTCTTTCAGAACTTGGAGCTCATATTTGCACCACATGGACCATCACAGCTTGGGTAGGCAGCTTAGTGTGCTTCTCATCCTTTTTGTAGTATAATTTAGGCCAGAAGATTCATCTGACAGTCCACCCAGCCGTTTCTGCGGACAGCAGAGACAGGAAACCCCAGGGTGTCTGTTTTTCATTTCTGTTTTTAATATTATCAAGGCTTTCACAGTTCAGCTCTCACCCCTGCATTCGTATTCCTCTTTCTTTTCTTAGAGTCCGACCTGTCTGCTATGATGACCATTAAGGAGGGGTCAGTGGCGCCGGTGGGCCTGTTGCTTCCCCCTGCTTGCATCCTCATTGCACTGCAGCGAGCTCACAGGCCCAGAGCTGCTAACAAGCCGGGCATTCAGACAGTTGATGCTACAAATGAAGCTGTGCAGTGGACCAACTCAGAGACGAGAAACTAAAGTGTGTCTGCGAGCGAGGGAGCAACCCCCCCCCCCCCTGCAGCTACGGTTGTGGCTGCTTCTCTACACGAGTGCATTTGTCTATATATATGTCATTTATTCTACTTGTATGAATACTGCATTATCTCACATTGTGATAAATAATGCATTGCTGAAGCTAATGGGCATCTCTCACCAGAAACTCAGGTTACAGTGAACTAACCTGACACTGAGACAAGCTGCTGGATGCTGAGAGACCAACATTATCAGGTGGTTTGTCTCTCTTGATATGCTCCACATTAATCCAAGACGATGACACAACAGCAGCCTGACTGCAGGAGCAGGATTAGAACCGTCAACCTGCTCTACAACCTGAGCCACTGCCGCTCTTATACAGACCCTAATCTAACCACAATCGTTTGGGAAATACGTCTGATAAATCCAAAGGTGAATCTGGCCACAAATGTCCCGGTATCCTGATAAATGAGCAGCAGCGCAGTAATTAACATCCAGTCTAACTGGTCTGGAGATGATTGTTTTCATCAGGGTTCGGCATTAAAAGCAAGTGGTTGGCGTTAGGATAACCTACGGAGAAGCCTCGGTAGGGCCTTCTGTAATCTGCAAAGCTGCAGGGGAGAAAGTAATTAGGTATTTAAGACAAGTAAGATGAGCAAAGAGTCATCAAACCCCCCAGGAGAGCCATAGAAAGCGTTAGGGGGCACAATTATCATGTAAATGAAACCACTCTAGTATTAGGAATAAAAGAAAGTTTAACTGAATGACTTCACATGCCTCGTCCATCTACAACGTGCACAGACCAGGGGTCTCATTTATAACCGTGTTCGCACAAAATGGGGCCTAAAACTGGCGTACGTCTCTTTCCACGCAAAGGTTGTGATTTAGAAAAGACAAACTGATTAGTCCAGGTGTGTCTGACCATTTACTGAGTTCAGTTCATCCACGTCCAGTAATGAAAGACAGGACACAAAGCAGCTGGCTTAAGTTCAGGAAGCAGTTGAGATGTGCATAAAGCCCATTAACAGCTGATCGAGGTGGTGAGAAAGTAAAAAACGTTTCCAACGCAGGAAATAAAGACACGGATACAGCTGCACAGTTCCACAGTGTCCCCCACCAAGTTTCACATGAAATAACAAATAACCGGATCATCCGGCTCATTGCAAAGAGATACACAAACGAGCCCTGCAGTAACCCCGCCGCCTCGTCTGCACGCTGTTTCTCCTGAAGTATGAGATGACCGAAAAGAACTTTTGTTTCGCCCTCGCGGCCTCGAGGACAAGAACAAATTCCTCGCTTCTCGTGGAGGATGTAACAAGCTTTACGCTGCACAGGTAAGCTATAACCACTGAGCACTTCTTTTTAAATGAGGCCATGCTCTCTCTGTCCCACTCACACAGTTAGCAGAGGTGACTGTTGACTGTCAAACAATACTTTCTGTTATTTGTCACGCCACTGCTGTGATACCAAACAAAATGATTTTTTCGTCTCTCCACCTCGATCACCAACGCATCAGTTTCTGCCTCGGTTAAATTGTGTTTTTCCATTCGCTTCCCTGCGGTTGCCATTGTTACTGAACATGACACGGATCAGCTGGCTCATTTTAATACACGCTGAGGTGCTTTGCATTGACCTTTTATGGTAGAATGTGGGCGGAGCATGAGCCGAATTCACCTGCGCAAACTTCCAGGAAGAGTGTGATTTATGAAGGGAAATTGCTTGGATCTTTGCGTACGAATGGATT
>JBBBVT010000004.1:30250892-30264913 GCA_037177035.1 Craterocephalus eyresii | reverse complement strand
TATAAATAAATATATATAACATCCAGCTACCTCAGTATCGGTCGTATGAAGAGCGCAGTCCTGGATTTGTCCTTGCATCAACTTTAACAACTTCCTTCCCCGTCTCCCACTCCTCTGTACACAGAAAACGGAGGGATTCGTTTTACAAAAACAAAATGAGAGAAAAAAAAGAAAAAAACACAAATCATGCTGCCTGGCAAGATACACAACCTCTCTCAGTCTTGCACGAAGGTTCCCTGCAGAAGTAGTTGCCAGATTGCTGGAGCATGAAGCACTAACAGCTTTGCCCAAGGCCAACTTCAACCTTTTCCAGTGGAATGGAATAAAAGACGTCTGGTGAATTTCTCATTGTTTATAGTCTCATTTCATGAAGAGATTAAGAGTGAGTCTGCTGCTTGGAGAACAAGGGGAAACCAGGGAAGCGAGAAGATCATTTACTTTTCTGACAAAATGAGCTTTCCTCTAAAGCCAAGCTGTGTGATTTAAGAATGGAGTTTAAGCAAAAGTCTAACACAGAGTAATTGTTCTTTCTCTGTTTCCTCATGTTGAAAAATGTTGGATTCATAGATTTTCTTGGAGTCATTAATGAAGGGTTACCATGGAGAGCCGTTATTATCTGGGTGGTGCTCCCGAGTTTAAGCTGTAAATCACAAAGACTCGGCTCATTGGTGCTTCACCTCAAAATAAACACACTTAAAAGAAAAAATGGAGAAGATTTAAACAGCCTATTCAAAAGAAATTTCCATTTAAACTAGTATTGTTTCTGATGAAAGCAGCCATAATTCAGACAGCTGTTACAGATTCAACATGAAATATGAAGCCATTGAAGTTGCTCCCATACAGAAGCTGCAGTGTAAAAATGAACTTAGAACTCACTTAGCATGATGAACAGAGCGTACACAACTCGATCTTTGGTTTTCAGAGAGTTATATCATCTCTCTTGACTCATCATGGGTCACGGTTTCTGTTTTAACCCTTTAAATTTCACACTAAGAAAAAAGCAAGAGAGAAATTTATCTTTGCATTTTCTGTTTTCATTTGAACAAGAAAACTACAAAGAAATGCTTTTGAACAAATGGTTAAAATTAAGTTAATGATAAATTAATGACAGTGAAATGGTCCAAATCTTAAACGGCGATGGGAAAACAAACACTTTATTTTGGTAGTACACACCCAGACCAATTGGTAGAGATGATTCAGGTAGGATTATTTGATAAATTCTTTATAAAGATTCATGATAATCACTGAAATATTTACTCTACCAAATGGAAGGCAAAGGGTTAAGATCTAATTTTGTGTCATTTTTACTTCTTGTCTAGTTTTGTAGCTCTTCATTTCAAACCTCCGTTTAGCACCGATGGTTTGTGGCCCACCTGCTTCACACCTGAACGCCATCTTTTGCTTCCTTCCTAGTTTCTGTTGTTCTTTACCAGATCATCAGTTATCTTTAAGTTTGGAACAATGCTGATTGGTTTGTTTTAGGCGGTTGCAAAACTCAAGTGGAAATTAGAGAAAACTAACTGAATGTACTAATCTAACTTGTTGTCAAAGGGAGCTACAGTATGTGATTTTTAAGAATTAAAAAAAGAACTTTTAAATGTGAAACCACTCTGGGAGTGTAGCTGATGGTCCTTTTGGCCTTGTGGAGTGTGTTTTTTTGCCCTTTTTAATGAAATGGCCTGAAACATGTGGTGGTGGTGGAGGAATCTGGTGCGGACTGAAATGCAGGAAGATGAAGAAGTAAAATAAGCTCAAAAGGGCTGGTGTGGCAGAAAACCCACAAAATCTGACAATCTGGCAGAGAACTAAAAAAATCTACAGAAATACTGAGCGAGGTGATAGCTTCTATGTACACATCCATCTGCATCACTGTCAGCACCTGCAGACTGAAGGATTCTGGGAAGCGGCTCTCCAAAATCTGACTAAGCGGGGGATGATGCTACATGTTGACTGAATGCTGACTGGCTGGAAGATCATAACAACAACCATGTAAAAAGAAATTGTTGGGCAGACACCCCTGCTCCAGTTCTTAGATGTCCCAGCATCTACTAAGCAGGACGTCGGTGATTCGATTCTTCTGACTGCATGTCCACGTGTCCTTGGGCAAGACACTGAACCTTACCCTGCTTGTTAAGGATATGAATGTGTCTAGAAGCACCAAGTGCGTTCCACTGTAATGCTGTATGAATGTGTGTGAATGGGTGAATGAGATGTGTGATGTTAAAGTGCTTTGAGTGGTCACATGACTAGAGAAGTGTGCTACGAGTCCATTCCTTATTGGAAGTCATTTCTGGCAGATATTTCACCATTCAGCAGAGTGAAGCTGGACCTTGCAGCAGATCTGGATTTTCTAAATTTTGACGTTTCTGTTTTCACATCTCACACTTTCTCTGGCAGCGTTTCCACTTGAAACAATGTTTGTGTGTCTACCTGCACAGTGTTGCACACAGTAAAGACCAGCTTTCCTCCGCTTTCATGCAGAACTCTGCAGATAAGTGCTGATTTTTGTTAACAAGTGTGACACATGTCTGCTGCATGTTTGGAGTCAGAAACTGGACTCATGCATCTGGTATTGCAGTGCTGCGACTAATCAGAGCTACAGAAAAAGTGGTTATTGGAGGAAAACACCAGGGTGTGGAGGATTTACACCGTGTTAGTACCTGTGATTGTAACATTGTGAATTCCTGGAGGCTAAGTGGAAGAAAAAAGCCATTCATAAAATCCCTGTAGGGTTTTATAGCAGTTTCATTAAAGTCCATGTACTTTTGCTGGGGGATCAACACTCTGGTCTTACTAGCTGTGCATATAAATAAGTTATTTTGCAAATCATTGATGCTCATATTAAGCTTTTCATGGGTCATTTTAGATCAAATCCAAATGATTTGGATCAGAGTAGCGTACAGGACATGTTATCCACTCACAGTGCATGCGGTGAAATGCTTAGCAATACCTCTGTTTTTATGAGAACAGGCTGCTCCGATTGTTGCCGGATTCCTTGATCTTCCAGCTGCAGGCTGAATTAATCACCACATGTATGATTGCAGGGCATCACGGCCAAAAATCGAAACAATTGAAGCAGCAAAATCGCGTGTACAGTACGGTATGTTCTGCTCATTTCCACTGACAGACTTTAAGAGAAAAAACACTCTGAATTAGGCATTCTGTATTCGGTGGTCCTTATCAGTGTTTTTAATTAAAGCAGCCTTTCTCCTTTGTTATGAAAGTGATCATTATTCAGGAGTGGGTTCTGTGAATGCTGGAGCTGAATATGAATGTATAATAAAGGTAGTATCATGATGCATCCGAGGGTCGCCGCAAATCAGCAAATTAATTCCAAGATGAATTAACTGAGTGCACATTTGTTGACAGCCGGCGTTTTTATCTCATCCACTCTGACGTGAAGCCGATCGATGTGATTGGTTGGAAAGGATGGCATAAAATGCTCCTGCTGGGGCATCTCTGCTGTGGATCAGGCCAACTTGATGAATGCCTCCCTGAACTTCATCTTTTCTCAGGTTAACAAAGAGGAAAATAAATCCAGAGGAGCTGAAATGAGTTATTTTGAGTTGATTGGCAGCACTTCCACTTCTTTTCAGCCTGGCAGAAAAAAAACAAACCAAAAACAACCTTGATCATCAGGTGCTCATCTCTCTTCCTGCTCTGGCACTGTGGCGGCGCCGCGGAGCCGTAATGATGCGGCGCATCTCTCTTCATGTTGTTGTTTGGATGTTTTACAGTCACACCGACTGTTTGCACTCAGCTCTGCGAGACTCTCCGTCTGCCTGCCTCCCAGACGTTTGACAGCTGATGGGTCTTACTCTGCTGAGAGCGCCCGGCTCATCTCTCCTCTAATGAGCTACATGAGACGGATTGTTTCCTTATCCTTCATTTGACTTTACAACAAAAGTGAATCTTAACTAAACTGTTCGGCTGCTGACAGGATGCATTCACCCTGCAAGACAGCAGAGAAACAAGTTTGAAGGTGTTTTACTGATTTTCCTAAATGAATGTTTTGGCACTTCCGCCGTCTGGCTGCCTTCGGTCTGCTTTTACTGCAGGTTTAGTTGTCGTGTGCTCAGATTACTGAAGTAAAGAGCTGGGTATTAAATGTAGATGTTGCAGAAACATGCAGTTAA
The DNA here is from genome assembly GCA_037177035.1 of Craterocephalus eyresii. Classification (NCBI taxonomy): domain Eukaryota; kingdom Metazoa; phylum Chordata; class Actinopteri; order Atheriniformes; family Atherinidae; genus Craterocephalus; species Craterocephalus eyresii. Next base: position 30,260,777 of record JBBBVT010000004.1, on the reverse strand, counting down.
TGTCACTTTTAATAATTCCAACAACTAAAACTGCAAGGTTCTGTTGCAGTGAAATGCCGTCTACTGTGCAGAGCAGTGAAGCATGTCACACGCCTTCAGCCAACTGTTGGTATTGTGAGAGAAAACAAATAAAGCTAACTCAAAGTAAAGAATAATCCCTCCATTAAAATGGGATAAAGCAACACACAGCAATTACAGATAAATGGAAGTGTAACTAATCCTTCCTCATCCTGGGGTAAGAATAAGCTCAGAGCCACATCATCAACAGGCATAATCAAAGGATGACTTCCTTTTTTAGGGAGGGGGGGTCTTTGAAAACCTCATCATCTGTTCGATTATCTGCTGGAATGCAGAGTTTTGATTCCAAAATGGGGATAAAAAATTGTTTGGTTTATGGAATAAGAGGAAATCTCCTCACAGAAATCAGCAGCCGTTTATGTGGATGCATGACTTCATCATGTGAAGCCGCTCACACAGTGCAGGGCTCGCGTTCGGCCAGACCCGTTTATGGGTCGGATCCAGGGCTAATAAGGAGAAGTACAAAGTTTGGAAATTAATGTTGATTCTCTGCTCATGACAAGATGCATAACAGGTGAACATGTTTCCCTTTATAATTCTTATCTAATCACAAGAGAAATATTAGGGGTGGGAGAAAATTAGTATTGCGATTGTTTCACAATTTTAAAATGAAATTCTTTTTTAAGAAAGTTTTTCTAAATTTTTCCTACATTTTTTGCTCGTCTTGTCAGGCATTATTAAACACGGAAGGATGGTCTGACTGCTGTTTTGTGTTCTCCTAATTTAAAGTCTGCTCCACCAGATCTTAAAAAGTGACTCACATGTGATGTGAAGTTTTTTTTTAAAGTATTATGGTTCCTTATTCAATTTTATTCAATTTTTCTCACATGTTCTTGGATTAAAAGAAGCAAACAAAAAGAATCAGAATAAGCATTGAATCGGCATTCGGCGCTCAATAAAATGGTACAGGAATGGAATCGGCAGGATAGCGAGGAATCCCAGCCCTGAGAAATGCACGTCTCCTTGGTTATCAACCATTCTGTCAGTTCATTCTATGCCGCAGAATTTCCAATGCTCCCTGCAAGCGCGTCGGACATAAGTTTTAAAAGCAAAAACCTGCTTCCCTTGGTGCTTAGATTGCGTTTGGTCTGAACGTTCTGTTAGTTTCCATCTGAAATGAAAGATTCTGACCATTCCTCCGTAAAGTCTCCACTCAGCTTAATGCACACGTTTTGTTTCCATTGCTCACATTATAATTGTGTTTTCCTCAAAAAACATAAAACAACCAAAATATCAACCGACATGCAGAAGATCAGCCACCTTATTCACACTCCATGATAACTGAAAGAGAGTGGAGAAAGTGTCCTTTTGTTATTTCACTGCTGCCTATTTGGTTATAAAAATTTTAAATAGAGTCCTCAGATAAGTGAAGATGGATTCAATAAGTGGAAATATCTCTTGAGACGGCATTAAAAGCTTTCTGAACACATTGCAAACGTGAGTACCTGCCATAGAAACTACAAATATTCCCACTAATCAATAAAGTGAAGCAAAATTATTTTATTTGTGAGCTAAAATGCTGCAGAGGAAGACCTTAATCTCATTTCATGGCCCTTCAAACAGATTGAGTCTGACTGGGTGGGTAGACGCTACAAACAGGATTCAGATAAATAAGGAAAGCTTGATGCCCCCCAGCTGTGTTTGCCTTCGGCCCCAAAGTGACTAAATCCATCAGAATGGCAGCTTCAGTGGAAGCTGGAAGGGAAACTGTTTCCTTTGGATTCAGGAGGTGAGACTGAAAAGATTCAGTCAGAGAAATGGACTCGTCATTTTAAAGGCACTCAACTTCCGCTGAGTGTGTTTGGAACACATTGTGATTGAGCCAGACAGCTTCCCGGTGATCAATCCATTAGATGTGGTAACAAGATAGAAAGATTACAGCTGCGCTGAAGGCAGCGAGCTGATCATCGCTGCCTTCAGCAAGGTGATCATCAGACAGGCAAGAGCGTTTTCCTCCCAGCTGCGTTCATGGTACCAAGCAGGAAACGCGTCATACCAACGTAATGAACTTATGTTGCATACATCTACCCTGTTCAGGTTCTGATTCCCTCACCGTTAAAGGAAATAGCTGTGATATTATTTTAATGGTAAAATGCCACTTTATAAAAATAAATGACTCATTGATGGCGCCTATTTACAACTCCACAGGTACTGGCTCTACCTCTGCTGGTCTGACCATGTCCATATCCATGTCCATACCGGATAGAATACAGAATCATACTGTAACATAAGGCGTGTTAGCATTTAGCCTGCAGTCAAACAATATATGCAAACAAGAAAACTGTCGGTCGGAGCAATTGAAGATACTTTATTAGGCTGGAAAGTCGTCTTTAATGTCGCCTCTGACATCATCATCCTGCATCCTGAAGCTCCTTTAGAGGCTGTTTTTGTCTCCGTTGTGCACGCTCTGGATGGGGATGCAGTCAAACAGAAGATCCTGTTTGCTTAGGTTGGCAATTATTTTATAGGAATTGAATTATACAAACACAGTTATATTAGAGTAATGTGGATCATATAATGGATTTGTCCTAATTGGATTACAACAACTTGTATTCAATTATAATAGAACTGGACTGCATCCTGAAAAGTGTCCTGAGATGACTTTGTTGTGAATGTAAGCCCTGCGAATAAAGCTGAATTGAACTGAATGCATCAGGAAAAATTGCAGTGCAACATGGGTGTGAGGGCTCTTTCTGAGATTCTTCTATTAATAATGAAGGGTTAAAAGAACAGGAGCACAGAGAGCCGGATTCAGAGAGGAGAAGCATTTTCCAGGGGAAACATATGGCGCGCTGAGCACACGAGGAGCCTGCTGAGGCTCGGTCCTAACAGAGATGATGGATTGTATCAGGCTACGGCTGCAAGCAGGAGAAATAACTAATAGAAAAGCAAGTGGGGGTAAGAGGGGGTTTTTATGGAGGGGGTTGCACGTATGCTGAGAAGTGATGGAACTTGTTATGTTGTTGATGGCACGAGGTTTTGTACAAATTCTTCTGCCTCTCGGCTCTGGTAGGTGTTTCAGCGGAACAGAGTTGAATTATCCATTTAGTAGCAGCGGGGCGGTTCATGACCCGCTCCTCTTCCACTCCCCCGCTCCTCCATCAGCCGCCCACAGTGGCAGCGGTGGTCAAGGTTAGCTCGGTGGCTACTCTGCACGCTGTGTGAGCCGAGCCGGGAGGGTTGCCAGACGGGTTCTGCTTGAAATGCTCAGGTGCAGAGCTGGTTGCATGGTGGGATTTCACAATGCAGCCAAACAACTAAAAGCTTTCTTTCTTCTGTTTCCATGGAGTCTGCTGAAAAGAGAGATTTGTTCTCTGTTAGTAAAAGGAAAAGAAAGAAGCAACCAGCAGGAGGGCTCTGGAAGTGAAAGGATATGTATATAGATGGATGTCTTTGTATCCAGCCTGCGAAAAGCTTTGCTTTGCTTCAGTTTAAAGGGACGTATGCTGCTGTGTAACGTCAGCCTGATGTGAGTAAAACTGGGTGATTCCTGGGGTCAGTATTCGTGTCTGACGAGTGTCGGCGCTCCGGGGGGGCTGCCCTCTTCAGAAACCACACCTCCTCTTCCATGGAAAGTCATTCATGGCTGAAAGAAGTCAGGAGGTGGAAACGATGTGCACATCTCTAAATCAGGACCCGATCCTTCAGTGGAGAAGAAAAGTCCTGAATCTGAATGATTTGCCTATCAGCTGATCAGTCTGCAAACACGATTCCAAAACACGGCTGGAGACGGTTTCATTTTGTGACACTGCTGTGTGTCCTGTAGGAAGATTCAACTCCCCCTAGTGGCTGAAAATTACACAGTATACCTTTAACAAAATAATACCGGTACCTATTTTGATCTGTAATCTGTTCATTTTCGCATTAATGTTGCTAAAATCTAAGTTTTACAAGGAAACAGTGAGTTATGCCAACAGATGAATGGTTAGATAATGGGATTTAAAACTTGTGTAATGTAGCCTGGACATATGTTCATGGACAAAATGTGACTGTCATGCATTAATACCAGAGGCTGCCCTGTTATTAGAGTTTTCCTTTATGTACTTGGCATTTTTGCTTTGAATGTTTGTCACCCAGGAAAAAGGCTGCTGGCAGATAGCAAGCCTTCCTGCAGATGAATGAGCGTTTCGATCCATCAGCCTCGGTGTGCACCTGCTCTGACTCTGGGAGAAATCCAGCGTCTCTTCAGATGTAACCTCCAACGCAGCACTGACGGCGATGGAGTTTGAAGGCTGAACATATTCCCGGAGTCCAGCCCCCGCAGACCTGGGGCTCAGTTCTCTGCAGCTGTACGGCTTGGCTTGTGGATGCCTTTTAATCAACAGAGATTGTGGGCTGGAAGGCAGCGAGGGACTTTGTCCCCGGAACAGCGCGTCCTTCTGGTGGTTGCCTGCGCACATTAATTTGATGATATGGGGGTATCTAAACCCCCGTTACAACAAACATTTATTCTGAATCGGTCTAATGATCCTAATTTGGTTCACGTCTGAACAGTAATTGGTCAGGCGTCACAGTTTCCTTCACAGCGCTTGTTTCAACTCTATCACACATGGCCCGAAGGGATATGCAAATGAATGGATAATTGCTTGATTTAATACACAAATTCATAGATAAGTAATGATGTTTGATTAATTAATTAAAACAGCAAAATAATGACGAGAAATGCAAAATGCTCAACACAACTTCAGTGGCATTCATTTTTAATGTGTTTGGTGAGCTTAAATGAAAGAGTCTGGTAATGACTGCTTGGTGTGATGTGTGAAATGCAACTAAGGCTATTATGCTGTTGCATAATTAGCCTCCACGCACTGATGAAACTGAGAATTGCTCACAAATGCCGTGATGGATTATTCTGATCTAATATGAAATCTGGATCAGTTTCAGAGGAGGTTGCAGAGTTTTAGACGGGAATAAAATGAAATGTACAGATAAACATAAAACACACTGAAAATAAAAAGTGCAGAATATGACATGACAAACTTGCACCTGGTTCATTATATTTTCTCTTTATTTAACAATAAAGTTCTTCTGAAGGAAAACTGGGTCAAGATGGCAGCAGAAGATGGTTGTCAAGTATTTGTTTCATGTAAAGATTCACATAATAACTAAATATAAGTTTAGTATAAAAAAACCCCCACAAACTTAAACAAAGTTACCATCAGAGCAGCATGAGTTCTTTTTAACAATAACTTTTCATTTAATCTCAATGTTTCAACCCCAAGGGTGTTTTTGGGGTTTCAGTTTGAAAAATAACTCACAAAAACTGATTATTTCTCTGAGATTATAAAAGCTATAAAAACCATCTTCGTGTGAAAATAAAGTTACCAGTCCGTCACCACAGACGTGTTAAAGTAGCTGATGATGGAATATGAGAAAATTTAAGAATTTTCCACTCACATGAATATTTTTTGCATTTCATAATATATAAAAGCTTTTAAAACTCACTGTGGTAGATAAACACCAGAAAAGCATGACTCATCATGTCGACAATATCTGTAATAAGCTTGATGGAGCTGAAGTGAAAACAACGGTTACAGCAGAATACTGCTGAGTCGTCCTGTTTACTATATGACCAATCATTAGTGGTAGTGCAGAATGATTGACACATGTATTGTCCAATCAAACCCGTGACACCAGGCGCAAACTTGTGTTTGTAGTCAAAAACTACTCCAGAGCACCCTGGGAAATGTGGTAATACAGAATTTAAATTTAAAAATGCAAATTAACTCGATGTGCATTTAACAGATAAATGTGCCAGAGTGTGTGTGTGTGTGTGAGTAAAACGTCATGACAACTCAAATCCAGTGTTCATATAAGGATGGCAGTGCTGTATAAAGAAGATCATTGCAGTCATACACACATAGAAGAACATCGTTTAATTATCTTCCTGAGTCTATTTTAAATTATTCAAAACAGACCATGACATATTTATAGGCAGTCTTACATTAACCTTTGAACATTAAAAAGAAAAGATCGACTGACTTATGACGTGAATAAGAGACGGTCGTAAATATGAATTGGTTTGCTTCACGTTGAGACCTCTGCTGTACAGATTTACTGCTAATATAGAAGTCATTTAGTAGGTTTCTCAGCAACAGCAGGAAGTTCATACTCGCATGTAATTCACCACATACGCAGAACATCTGTGAAAGCTGGCATGTTTTATCTGTTTAAAGGGTAAAGAAGAAAAAGAAAGTGCTGGAAGGGTTTGTTGGTTGACTTTAAACCAGTAAACAGTTTGTCTATGGTGCTTTCCTAAACCTAACCAATTTTTAATGCCTAATGTTAACTATATGTTTATTTACTAAACAGTGAGAAAATAGCACCAAATAGATCCTAAAATGACATTTAAAACATAATATTGTGCTCAAAATTAAACAATCAAAAACTCTATCTGGACTTTTGGGGGGTTTTCTCCCTGACAGGCATAAATGGGGACGTCCGTTACAAACGTTTTCATGCGTCACTCCTCTCATGCTTCCATGTGTCTTTTATGTTGCTAGCTATGGTTACATCCACTATGAGGCAGTGCTGACTTCATAGTTAACTCTGGGATACGACTTTAGTATCAGACACTAATGCCCTCCTGTAAAGTTGTTTCTAGCCACCAACATGCAATGAACACTTGCACGTCCTCATCTTCTCTCTTCTTCTACAGTTTTCCTCTTCCTGTTCCTCTTCTTGTTATCAGTTGGTTTGTTTCTGTTCAACACTGCCACCGCCGTTTCCAGTGCTATTACTCTGTCTTCTGCGTTGCGTGACCGATGTGCAAAGAGCCTGAAAACACACCGATTAGGAGTGTTATTGACGCAGAAGACGGACGAAAGTGTACGTCTGTCTGCATAACCGTTATCTGCAAAGAGCATAAATGAGCCTTAAATCTTCTGTTCTTTGAAGTCTGAAACCTTCAAGATAATTTGCACATTTAATTGACAAGATCTCAGGATTGCTGCTGACACATCCTTCCCAGAGCTTTAAGTTGATCAGCAGATGTAAGAAAAGTCTCATTGTTCATGAGCGCTTCTGTATGCCTCATCAGTCTCGCTTTGCTTTTACCAAGAAAAAAAAAGAATGAGAGAAAGAAAAAAGAGCAGGTTTGCAAGCAATCGGTGTTATTCTCTTTTAATCTACTGCTGCTGATCAGAGAGCAGGAGCTCAAGGATAGAGGCTTTGAACAGAATTTGCTAACATGCCTGAGCAGATGATGTGTTATTAGGGGGCAGAATGATTGATTTGGTAAAGTGGAGCTAGAAAAGACACATTTACCTCTCAGGCAGGTGGGTGGTATCAATAAAACATTATAAGGAATGAATCACCAGTTCTCAGAGGTCTGTTAATGACTGCTTTCCTCCAACTCTATTTTATACGTTTAAATGCTTTTCATTCAGGATTTAGTTCTGGAAGTATTGGGGTCACATCGGCTCTGTGAAGAAGATAAAGTAACTCTGGAAACTTTCAAATCTACATTATGACACTTATTTTGTGTCATAGTATTTGTGTTTAATTTTCCAGCATCACTTTCTTCCTGTAAAATAACTTGTGATTCAAGTCAGAGCCAGTTTCAAATGTTTCCATTAAATGTGAAATGGAAGGAATTTACTGCCAGTTTGCCACTTTCATTGGAAGCTGGAGGCTGATGTTGTAAAAGTGTGGCTGTGTTTATCCTACCATGAGTTGGAGTTAATTAACTGTGCTAATATTTCACATCTAATCTGTATTCATCGTCCAGACTGCTGTCTCCTGTTTGTTTCTTTGCATGACAAGTAGCAACTCAAAATGAGAAATTCAAACCTTATTTAGCTGGTATTGGGCCAATAATTGGATGTTTGCTGTGTGAAACACAGGTTTTGTCTACTTCTGATGCTGCATACACTCGCTTATCTCTTTCCTGCTGCAGTAAATTATTGTTTCATGTTTATTATTGGCTTTACTGTCTTTGGCTTCTCCTTAGTTTCACCAGATATTCTCAGTTTTAACAGACTCTTAAAAGCATGAGAGGGTAAATGGTCCATCTTTGGTTTGGTCAAGATGATTGTCTGCTAGAAATGTTATGTTGTCTATTCTCTCTGTATTTTTCCCAGGATCATTACTTAATTAGGAATCTCTCTTCCGACAGGCATCCTGATAACATAAAACAGCCTTAATAAAGCTGCTTTTGGACTCCAGGGTGTGATTTATTCACAAATCCCCAAAGAATTTCTAAGATAAATAAACTCCTTTAGCTCTCCCTGTGATCCTACAGTTGTAAAGAACCACTCCAAAGCTGCACACCCGGGTCAAGGCTTGACATCATGTTGGCATTTCCCTTTTACTTTGCCACAGACACTTCCATAGACTGATAGCTTCAGGAGGCCCTCTGGGAACTCCCACTCTCCTCCGACACCCTCAGTCAAAAGATCATGCCCCTAATCTCTGCATAAGATTGTAACAGCCTGTCAGCTACATGTAAGACTATCCAACCTGGTATAGAGTCTTCCCAGAGCTAATCTCCTCCACATCGAGCACCCAGAGCTTTAAATTACCTCAGTGACCTCACCCAGAGGTCAACGAAGACAGCAGGGAAAACCTTCATCTTTCTGCTTCGCCATGGGCAGTCGGCTGTTGGAAGAAACAGCGGAGCTGCTGCCCAGAGGTTCATCTCTGAAGAACTGTAGCTTATCCAGCTCCTTTCTAAACTTTATTGGTTTTTCACATCACATAGCAGTTGCCTCTGCTTGCAGCCTAATTGGCTACAAACCGGAAAGTCCACCTGTTCTGACATGTAAAGCCACAGGGTAGTGGCCTCATGTTGCTTCTTTCAACACACTCTGACAAGACCAGTGAATACAAGCAGAGGGGAGATGGACCCGGGAGATCTACAGTATTGGTCCATGAATCATGTGATCCCCAGTTTAGACCGGTTTGTCTCAGGAGATCTACTGGGACTTGTTGCGCTTAGAAATGATTTCTCTGGGGCATACAAACTACTGCACAGTGACAACGTAGTGGTGAAAGTGGGGGACTTCCCTCTTAATAAGTTCATTTGGTTTTCATTTGCATTCTTAAGCAGGCTTAAATCCACCCTGAGGGAAACAAAGGAAAATTCAAATGAGAGGAAGAATGCCACAGGTTGATCAGGAGTAAATACAGAAGTTGGCCTCCTTTAACACAAGGGAAGTGGGTGAAGCTGGCCATGGTATTGAGGATTTGCACGTGTCGTCATGAATCACGTGACCTTGCCATGTCCGCCACATTGGTAGGCAAGCTTCCCCAGAAGACTCTATTCACTAATGTACATTTGGATGCGTTCTTCGTTTTTTTTTCACCCAACCCCCGAAAATAGAGGCACAAATTATTCTCATTATGTTATTTCTCTTCCTGACAACACCAAGCATCTGCATGATTGACGTTGGCCCGTTATCCGGAGAAAATAAACACAATGACTGCAATATTCAGTCTGGAGTGCAGCTAGCTAACCAGTTTGCTACCTGAACATATCACTAGGTTATTTTATTCATAATCCTCCCACACTGCTGGGTGGAAGGCCTAGAGAAGCCTGCATGCAGATTCAGTCATTTGTGTCACAGTGTTTCAGTTCAGTGACTCTTCGTGTCTTTTTTGGTAGATTTTACTTGCGGGCGGTATGAACAGGTTCATGTTGATCTTCGTTCATGAACCATGCACAGCATGAGGGTTTTACTGGTCCCATGCTGCTTTTTCCAAAAGGAAAACTGCAGAAATCCAGAACATCACTAGTGCTTATTTAAGCCGATAAAATCTATGCATGTTTTGTCTACGATTAGAAGTGATCATCTGCCAGAAACGTAA
>JBBBVT010000004.1:30239583-30250792 GCA_037177035.1 Craterocephalus eyresii | reverse complement strand
ATAGTTTCTCATAACAGCACATCTCTTCATCTGCTCTTTTTAATCTGTGAAATCCCAAACGTGAAGCAAAAACTATGATTTCTGTCAAAGTGGACACATTGTCACCTGGATTTTAGTGTTGCATGCGTTTTGTGGTGAGGAACAGCAGCAGAACCGAGACACCGAGAGGACCTGAGCGCATCCCAGAAACTCAGATGTAAATTAGATGTATTATCTCGTTTGGGTTGTGTTTAATGTTTAAAGTGTTTATCATTTGTTTAAAGTATAAAATAAGACGTGGACAGATTATACACAGACCGTCCTCCGCCGCGATCCACAGTTATTTCTTTTCGTGTTCGGCTGGAAATCAATAATCAGACTTCTATGATCTCTTATATTTTCTGTTATGACAACACATTGCTACACAAGTGGTAACCATGGCTATATAGACAATGCGCTTCATACTAATAAATATTTCAACAAAACAGAACGCTTTCCACGCCACACTTGCAGTAATCTCTACGCTAAAGCCTACCAAGCTTGCCTACCAATATGGAACGTGGTTTTGTGACGTAGCTGCAAATCCTCAATAATAATGCTCCATGTACAGTATAAGACAAAGTGCTTGTGTTCTCACTTCATGGGCTAACAAGACGCTTTGAATCTCTAACCATACCTTTACACATACATGTAAACATACTGACAAACCTCTCCAAGATTTCAATTTTTCAAAATTTCAATCTCTTTGGCCCCTTTTCGACCAAAGATGAACCAGTGCTAGTTCGGTGCTGGTGTTAGAGCCCATGCTTGGTTCAACTGATACTTCCACAGAACCAGTTCTGTGTTCGTAATTATACAGAAAATACTACGGAGCGTATGTTCCGTAATAGAAGTTGCAACAGTCAAAAATTGCACCATGAAGAAGTAAAAACCATGTATATACCCATCTTTGTACAGGAGTAGCATTTAGTTAGTATAGAGCACCCTCTGGTGGCTGCGTGCTGTAATGCTTGTATTTCAGTCTAAATGTGTTGTCTAACAATTGTTCATACATAAGTCGCACTTGACTATAATTCGCAGGACCAGCCAAACTATGAAAAGAAGTGTGACTTCTCGTCTGGAAAATACAATAATTTGGTCAGTTCATGATATTCTTCATGTCGTCTACAACTTGTTGCTGAACTTAGCATTGACTGATCAGTTAAATAATAGCTACAGTATACAGATGCAATGGCATTGATGTCCACAGGAATGAAGATGTGGGGGTCAATTTTTCAGTACTTATTTGGCCATGTAACCCCACCTCGAACCGCTGATACAAACTACCTGAAGTGAATTTTCATTCCAGCCCAGCAAAGACTTGGTCCCTGTTTGGAGCCAGTTTTGAGAGCCAGGAGTCAGTGGGAATCGGTGTTTAGGCGTTCGACAGCCAAAGAGCTGGGACGAAAACTGGCTCTGGCTCCGAACCAGTGCGGTCGAAAATGGGATTTTAAGATTGTTTGGACATGGGTCTGGAGGACCTGGGGTCAAAGACAATGAGATGACTACCATAGCATAGTGGTGGGTGGAAAATGTTTCTGCTTGACATCTTAACACCGAGAGGATAATAACTTTATCTGATAGAATTAAACAAAATGATTAAGTGCTTTTATCTTGGATTCAAAGCCATATGTTGTGTTGGTGTACATTTCTGCACTGATAGTACTCAACACTTTGAGCTTGGGGCTATTTATGAGCAATTTCTACCTGAATGAATATATTGAAATCATGCTAGTTTATCATCACAACTGAAAGGTACTGAAATTAATTAACTTTCACACACAAATGAGACACTTGGGTGAATACAATCAGTCTCACTAGCCCAAAAGGATTCTTTTAATTTCATTTAATCAAAATTACAAATAAGAAACTGAATGCTAAATTTAACACCACACCCATTTTAATCACAACAGATCTGAGGAGCCCTCTCGCTAACTGCCTCCAAACATGGCAGCAGGTAGAATGCTGCTCGAACCTGCAACAGGGACTTCAGTGGTTAAATCAGGTGTGATGCACCTTAAAGGTTAATTATTAAATGCATTTCAATTTAAGCGCTCTCTTGTCTGGAAATTGCAGGGGTCACCAACTCTGGTCCTGAAGATATACCATCCTGCATCTCTCTGTTACATCAACAGACATGTTTGGGAAAGATGGAATGATTGCAGAAGTGAAAAAATTGAGAGAAAGCTGGAAGTTTTCTTAAAGTCCTTGTCCTAAAGGCCACGTTGTCCAGTTGGGTTGGTGATGTCGGGATGCGTGCTGAGAAGAAGGAGGCTGGTTGTTTCTTCTAGCTGAAGGATAACCCAGGCTGCTCAGTGGAGGGAATCCTTCTCTTGATGAAATGATCCAGGTTTTGCTGCTGCAGGACAGAACAGAGAGAGACCAGCTGTTCCTGGCTGATCTGGAGGATGAGCAGTGGAGATATGTATGTGTATGTGTACGTCACTTTGGATAAAAGCGTCTGCTAAATGTCAGTAGTATTAGTAGTAGTTGTAGTAGTAGTACGTACCACGGTTTTCTGCTGGCTGAGGGCCTGCAGGTCCTGCTGTCCCGTGAAGGGTTGAGGATGGGTTGGCCAGTGGATAGAGCGGTTGCCTACTAAACAGGATGTCGGCGGTTCGATTCCACTCCGAGCCCCATGCCGAAGTGTCCTTGGGCAAGACACTGAACCCTACCTTGCCTCCCGATGTGCCTATTGGGGGAATGAATGTGTGTGAATGGGTATGAATGGGTGAATGAGACATGTAAAGCACTTTGAGTGGTCGCATGACTAGAAAAGCGCTCTATAAGTAAAATCCATTTACCATTTCCCTCCAGAGATCAAAGCAGAGGCAGTGGTGTGCGGCCTGGTCACTCTTCGAAAGCCTGGCCAGAAAATGAGAGATGGTGGGGGTGTCTCTGGGGCTTATCAAAGAGTCCAGGAAGTAAATTCCTAGAAAAGAAGTCTGTGTCTTTGTCACTGTAAGAGTGAATTCTTGGCTTTGCTGTTCCCCAACATATATCATCACTTTATGCAACAAAACCCCACATTGCTGAAACCCCTGTTGTTTACAATCGTGTACTTGTCTCCTGCCCCCTGGCGGATAGACTTTTCACTGTTATTACGGTTATTAAGGTCACGTCAGAAGGCCTGGCCAGTTTCAACTTTTGAACCTTACAATCATAAATAAAACTGATACATTTCCAATGCAATGAAATGTTAGGTTCCCACTCCACAACGGCATACAGGCTTCATTTACCCAGCTCTATCTTCTCTTTCATGGTTTGTTGATAGTTTTACAAACTAGTATCAGAAATTATTGTTTGTAGCGACCTTTACTCTGCACCATTTACTGTATATTAATGCCACAGAGGGTTGCCCTGTCCTGATGGAGGGATGCCCTTGGACAAATAGCTTGGACTTGTCCATATCTAAGAATAAATCCAAAATATTTACAAACCTTTGAGTGCTGACATGCTTAAACAAAGTCAGCATTTGTGTTTAATTTGCCGTTCAGCTCATTAAAATAAACCAGGAAAGAGCCAAGACTATTACTAATTTACTATAGAATGCTTGACACAGGAGTTGGTGGACATGCATTGTGCTTTTATACCCCCCCTAACGGGTATAAAGGGTTGTGGGACCCTCCAGCCGATATCAGCAATTAGCAGACGAGAGGCAGGGTACACTTGTAGACAGTGGCTGGCTGGCTGTCACAGGAGAAAATACCATGCCATTCCAAAACCATTCCAACCCTGGGGGGATTTAGAGTAAAAATTCACATTAAAAGCCTAAATTGCATGCACACCCAGTCTGCATGAAGGAGGCTGGGGTACCTCCATGAGAGCCAGAACAGCTCCACACAGAAAGGCAACAGTTTGAAACCAGGCTTGAACCAGCAACCTTCTTGCCATTAGGCCACAGTGCTAACCCCCACACCACCCTGCAGCCTGTTTGGCTCCTGTATTTGTTATTCTGAACTTTCCATTCATGGAAACTTGATCTTTTCATTGAACCTTGAATCTTTTCTTTAGAACATTTAATGCAGCTGTTGGTCTTTCTAACACGGTGCGATAAACTTCACACACTTCAAATTGTACCCTCAACCACAAGAATATCCCTCCCTTAATGTCCAGGACTTTAACAATTCAAATTTTCTATAACAGTGTATTTTTATGATAATGATCAGTTTTATTAGGAATCAAGGTTTTACCCTGGTCGGAGATTTTATTTCATTAGATGCACCGCTCACTCCATTGGTATAAACCATCCGGAAAAGATGCCATAAGGTTTGCTTTACAAACTGTAGAAGATAGTAATAACATTTTATTCCATGATGTACCTGTTCATTTTTTAGCCTCAACACCATGGGGACATTTAGACATGCTGACAGACCGGACTGCAGGCTCACTGTCTGAGTTCAGGAGGAATAAATCACCCTTTTATATGATTTGAAGCTCATTATGATAATTTATAACAGCATGACAAACATGTTTCGTAAGTCTTCATTCTGTTTTTTATTTTTCCTCGTCTGTCTCACACAGTCTGTGTCTGTTTGCACATTGCCCATCAGCCCTGACCTTTTATGGGCATTTACCTGCACAAAGCAGGGCCACAAAATCTACAAAGAACGGTCTACAAACACTGACAGAGACTCAGACAACACCTTTAAGAATTATTATAAGACATGATTAGTAAATGATGCCCGTTGTTCTTAAATAATGTCTTCAGTTTAATTCCTGTCCCATCGATGGTTCTTGGACCTTGGATTCTTACTAACCTCCTACAAAATGTACACAAAATATAAACAATACCTTAAATTGCCTATTAGAGTCTAAATGACTATATCAGACCCCCAAAGCACACAGACAGAGAGATAATCTATATAACAGCCCTACTACTGGGATCATTTAGTGGTCACAGTATCAATGCTGGTTACGGTTCCTATGCAGCTCTCACAGATACTGTCCTCAGCCAGCCATGTTCCAGTTGCCCTTGGTACCGCCAGTATCATGCAGTCATGTTTTTAGCATGTGAGCAAACGTTACAGACTGTAAAACTGGTTCCAGGGACGTCTTCATTTGAATCTTAGCAACACAGTTAACCTTTCATACGCAAGTGTGTGCAGTTAATGGGGTCATGTTGTCCTCACCTCACACCAATACTTTACAGAGGAGAAAAGGAAAAATGCCACTCTGGCTCCTGCTCCATGACCATGTTACAGAAATCTGTATGAAAGAATAAAGGCTTCCTCATTTAAATGAAGTATTTAGAATTGTTCAAGTAAGAAAAACAAGTGAACTTTAAAGGAAACACAACTGAAATTGCCAGAGTTTAACTTATTTTTACTGCAATTTTCGAGTTATTGAAACAACAGAACTGACAAAACAAAGTCATTCTAAACATTTTCAACCCTTGCACCTACATTCTAGTTTTTGGACATCTTTAAAAGTGACTTGTGTATCTGGAGCTAACTTGTAAAATCTGCATGGCCCAGATGCACTTTGACAGGAAATGACATGTGGCCTTTATCCCTGCATGGAGGATACAAAGTTACCATGTCAGGTGCTGCGAGTTGTTCAAACAGTTAAGGTAAGCAGGTTGGCCATCACAGTTGTGACTCCTTGACACTTCTCGCCTCCCTCCCCTCCACCCACTGCTGCTGCCTGACTGAAGAATTACTGTATTCGGTGCAATTTGATGGACTGATGAACTGTGAATATGCTTCAGCTCCAGACAGCTGTCTTGCCCAGAGTGAAATGTGATGGATGGGAAGGAGAGCAAGGGGGACATATGGTAATGACCAGGCATGAAGGAAAAAAGAGGAATTCTCTGTGCCTTTGTTTCATCTGACACTAGTTTTCTTTTCTCTCCACATCTCTGCCACAAGCTTCCACAATGTCGTCCGTTTTTACTTCCACTCCATCAGCAACCCCAGAGTCTTTATTTCTTACAACTAGTTAAGACTGGAATTCATTTAGCAAATGTAAGACTTGCCTTTGGAAATCTCTGATATTGATGAGAATAAGCTCATCAGGATGCATTAATCATGCCTGCAGTGACACCTGCTCTATCTTAAGAAGCACCGGGTCACACGAGGGAAGCTGGGTGGTGCTGCAGAGACAGCAGCTAAAGATCAGGATTGACAAAGTGGATCACCATCTCACGTAGAGTGGCAGCTAAGCATAATTTCCCAATAACTCACTATATTTGGCAATGCCTTAGTCAGCAGAAGGCCCACAGGCCATCCATCCAATCCAAAGAGATTGATCCGCTGATTGTGTTTGCATGTGACTGTCTTATAAAGGGGTGATGAGAGCAGAGCAGAGCTGACTGGAGAGGCACGTGACTGCATACAGGAGGAATAATAACTCATGAGAAAAGGGAAATGTGCAGTTTGTGCTCCCAGATAGAGACGTGCAGAGGTGGATGGTGTCTGTGAGGTTTGACAGTAATCTTCACATAGCAAGTTGAAGCTCGCTGGAGGTTGCCATGTGCGTCGGATGTCTGAAAGGTCACTGGCTGCTCCAACCCTTCACAGAATCTTGGAACAGAGGCAACTGAAATGCAGCAGATACGACTAAATATAACTTGTTTTTCCAAGAAATGGAAATATCACGAAACAAAAGAGGAACATTTTCAGAGTTAAAGCCTGGAAAAGATCATGGAGTGCATGACAGCTTGCCTGCAGGTTAAGCATGAAGATTGCGTTAATGCAGAGGGTGGTCAGCTTAATACAGATCATTTTAAAAATTTAGTTTTTTTCTTGGTTTCTGTGTGATGTTGCTTTGCTACAATTATAAGGACTGCTCCTGGACTACCTGTTTCTTTTTGCCATCAGACTTGCATAACATATTGTCATTCAATGACATGCTTTGGGCCCTGAGGATTGTTGCGTTTGTAATCAGATCCCATCAGATTGGTATATGTGAAGCTTGGAAATCAGATGAATCAATCATTGTTTATAGCAAACCCAGAACTACTAGATATTTACCAAACAGCTGACCACCCGACTGTTTTTAATTTAAGCAGATAAGATTTTTTTTAGGGATGAAGGGATAGTTATGTAACCATTCAAATGACCCTCAGCATCATAGGGCTGCAAGATCACTCATTTGTCCTTGCTGCTGCTTTATGTGAGCTTTATCTGAAAAAGGTGTAGGTACTGTAGGCTACAGATATCCATGTTTGAATGCATGTTCCCATAAATTCTCGTAATGTTGTGCACTTCTCCTTTAAAAACCTTTAAATGAGCAAAAAATTAAATTATTGATTAAAACGAAAGTCAACAAACGGAGCTGAATGTCAAATTTCAGTTTGCTTTTTTAAAATATTATATTCTTCCTTTGGGGATGAAAGACGTTTTTTTTGTTTTAATGTAATTTACTACCAATTTAAAAATGGGATTTTTATTCACAATAATTATCTTACAATGCAATGCAGAATATGTCTTTATTCATCGCTGTCATCATTCAGGGTCACAACCTGTCAAACTCAGAGGTTTGATGTATGGACTTTTGAAAATTCCATAGAAGGATTTTTAAAAAATGTTTTTAAATGGCAAGTTGCCATTTTAATTCATCAAGTGTATTATGGATTTTGGGACATCTGCCCATCCAGAAATATGAGAGGCCTGACGTCCTTAGGGAATTACTGCAGGGTGTGCTGCTCCAACCAAGACTTTATTACTTAATGTGGATGTCCAAGAACTGTATCCTGGGATGTTTGTTCAGCAGCTCATTCATGTCAGAAAAAAGAGAAGCTGTTAAATTTAACCTTGCAAAGCGGTTTACTATGTTGATGTGGGGTTAGATAAAAAAGAAGATAACTGACAGTAACAAGGGTGTGTGTGGATAATGTATGCTCCACCACAGAAAACCTACCGTAATGTTTTGGTTTATCAACTAAATTACTGAAAATCATACAAAATGTTATATATTCTTTCTTGCATGTGTTAACTGTCCATCAAAGTGGAGATTGGTTTTATATAAGCATTCAACAAGAATGTAAACCATTTCAGATTTAGGTCTCCAGCAGTTGAACAGATAAAAATCTCCAAAGTAATGATAGAAAAATTATCATAAGATGCAGATCTGCACAGAAGGGTGCAGTGTTTTATGGGAAGCAGTCATGGTTCACATGGGTGAGATGACCCTGCATGCAGTAAAATCTTAAGTAACTTTGGGTAGCTGTCAGGAATTATTAGTTGTTTTTTTATGATTTTTTTCTTGTGACAAAAGACAAGACCAACCTGCATGGTCTGAATTTAAAATTACTTTCAATAATTAAACAGATGCATTGCCTCTGTTTGCCTTCATGTTTACATGGATTTCAAAGGTCATGCTGGGTGGGGCAAATTTATTATTAATTACCAAAGTCAGTATGATGTATACAACACAGCCAAAACTGTAAGATTGATGGGTTACACCATTTTATATGCTGTCTCATGCACTGTGCACCAATTAGCCATAAAACCGTGACAGACAAGTGAAGTCAAAGTTATTGACTATCTTATTACAACTGTGCCTGACATTGGGAGGTCTATATTCAGCATTAGTTCAACGTTCTTGGCTTGATTTTGTTAGAATCAGAAAAAAAAGGGCCAATGGAAGGCTTTGAGCAGTGTTAGCTAAACGAAATGAGAAATGAACGAATGTATCGGTATTACCTGTCGATCGTAATGTTTTGGTGTCTTTGTCCAAATCTCGCAGGATTATCCCGGAATCGCGCGATAACTCACGTCAAAACACCAGTGGGAGATTCCACTACCTGACACCAAACGTTAGTAATCGCCAGGTAACACAGATACTTTAGTTAATTTCCTCTGTAGTACGTGGTTGGACACTCGGTGAGACTATCAGAGGGCGAACTTAGATGGGAGCAGTTGCCCAATACTTACCATTAGCTGTGCTGTTAGCTGCCTGCCCAGCTAAATACTGGAGCGATCTTGAAAATCCCTTCTTCCATCACTCACATGTATGAAAGGAAAGATGAAAACAGACCCCAGGTTTAAAAAAAAAAAGCGAAATTCTCCTTTAAGGCTGGCCTGTTCTGCCAGTTCAATAGATCAGGGATAAGAAAGTCTGGTCCCTGAGGACCGCTGTCCTGCAGGTTTCAGATCATTTAAATTGGTTATATGCACGTGCATAACTGGTCAGTGGCTCTCATATAACCTGCCTCGGCCACTCTAATCATGACAACACCACTTCATTATTTGTGTGCTTTCATTAATTGTTCTTCAACGAAATAACACTGGAACATCAAAGCTGTGCTGACAGTTATAATAAAAAAGATTGGTATCGACCAAAGTCGGAATCAGAAGATCAGCCTTAAAGATCGGTGCTCAGCCAGAAAACTGCAGTCGTTGCATCCGTTGGAATGAGAAAATAAATCAGATTTAAATGCAAAAACATATCAGGTAACCAGATTTTTTGGGGTGCGTGTACAGTAAACACCCTTTAAAACCAAAAATGATGGCAGGTTTTGGTAAAGGTTAACAACATCATGGAGAGGCTCCAGGGCAGATCTTTGCATCTGTATGGACCCACCAGCTAAAACCACCTTGCATGTTTTTTTTTGTTTGACGGTTTCAATATAAAGGGGGTATACAGATGGATTTTAATCAGATGTAATGTCTTCCTGTTGGCACTTTGCTCATGGAAAATATAATCAAGAGGCCATATTGTGTTCAATTTACTGTTTCCATTGGACTGAAAAGAGATATTCCACTGTGCCATGCGAGCACACAATATCTCAGTGCATTACATCTAACACCCATATTCTGCTCCGTTCATTGCTTGTATAGAGAAAATATATGAGGAGAGTGAATATAGAAAAAGAAAAAAAGCTAACCCTTTTGTTAGGTTTTATAGAAAGCTCATTTTTTTCCTCCTTACAGAGTAAAGTATAAAAGCTTTGGTTAAATTTCATAAGAAAAACACTGACTTTGCAAAGCTGTGCAGAAACATCAGAAATGAAAGCTTAAACGAAGCATCGATCAGTTCGTGCTCAGAAAGGACACGCTTCTAAAAACTAGCTTTTTCCAGCGGCTTTGTTTAATTGATTTTTGCAATCAACATAAATTTCTGTTCCCTTGGATTTATTGGACAACATGTAGAGCTTTCAGTGTCCTCTGTCATATAAAACTACCCAGATTCATGGCTGCTCCCACCAGCAGGAGTACGCTTTGTTTGTCTTCTGCTGAGCTCATAGCTCCTTCTTTTGTTTGCAATAATTCAGCAAACCTCTTTGGGCTGACAGCCAGCATTTTCACATTCATTTCTTTACTTGTTGAACATAAAATGGAAAATAAGAATGCTTTTTTCCCCCGTCAGACATGATATTTTTGTTGGCTGGTGGAATTTGTCACCTGACAAATGGTTTTGTCTTTCTGGGTTCCTCAGACACTCCAACTGTGTTTGTGTGTTTGAATTCTACTCAGTTCAATCCATTTTATTTATATCCAGAAATTATTCTCAACAACAGGCTTCTCAAGGCTTTTTCAAAAGAGTGTAAATAAATTCCATACAATCATTTGTTGACATCCTACTACTGCAATCAGCTGTTATTACCTCTAATGTTGATCATGATCTTATATTTTTGTTTATACTTCCCCGGCTAGTTTAAAAAGCAGTCTGCAGCAGGGGTTCCCAAACTTTTTCTGCCACGACCCCTAAGATAAGATACATTGGTGTTCGAAACCTCCCCTTCCACGAGAACAATGATAAATTGCATGTTATCAGATAGGTCACCCTGCAGGACCGTACAGTATACAGGAAGCCTTTAAAACGTCTGTCTTCATGAATAAGGTGTTATGTGAGCGCAATGTGTTAGAAATGAAGGAGCTACATTTAGATTGATCACGGTATTAATGGTTTAATTATTACAGCGAAGATAAAAATCCCAGATTGATTTGATAAACGTTATATCATTTTAGTTATCTGGTGACTCTGACTATGGATCTGTCAATCATCCGTTGTCAGTGTGTGTATCAATCAATCAATCAAATCTTTATTTATAAAGCACCTTTCAAGCAGAAATGCGACTCAAAGCGCTTTACATTTAAGCTGGGTTTATACTCGCGCGTCGTCTGCGTCGCGGGGGTTACGGCGTAACCGCCGTAGCCTCTGCGTAAGTCCGCAGAGGCTCGACGCGCACCTCTTCCAGACCTGACTGCAGCCGGCTACGGAGACGCAGAGACGCGGAAGTTCT
>JBBBVT010000004.1:30215426-30229741 GCA_037177035.1 Craterocephalus eyresii | reverse complement strand
ATGCACATCATGATCTAATGTTCCACTTGTTTGCAGCATAATAATAGCTAAGAACTGCTTCTCTAAACACATCTCATTTCTCTCATTTCAATCTTACTAAAGGGACGAGAAACAGACATTATACACTATATTACCAAAAGTAATATAGTGTACTCGCCCATCCAAATAATCAGAATCAGGTATTCCAATCACTTCCATGGCCACAGGTGTGTAAAATCAAGCACCTACATATGCTGTTTACTTTTATAAACAATGTGTCGCTCAGCTCAGTGAATTCATCCATAAACTGACGAAGCAGAATCAGCGGATGCTGAGGCGCTTAGTGCAACGAGGTCAACAAATTTCTGCTGACAGTTTCTGCAGACCTTCAAACTTCATGTGGGCTTCAGAGTAGCTCAAGGACAACGCTCAGAGAGCTTCGTGGGATGGGTTTCCACGGCCGAGCAGCTGCATGCAAGCCGTACGTTACCAAGTGAAGTGCAATGCAAAGCATCAGATGCTGTGGGGTAATGCTCGCCGCTTTGGGGCTGTTTTTCAGGAGCTGGGCTACTCCCCTTAGTTCCAGTGGAAGGAACTCTGAATGCTTCAGCATACTAAGACATTTTGGAGAATTCCAACCTCCCAACATTGGGGGAACAGTTTGGAGCCGGCCTCTTCCTCTTCCATCATGATTGTACTCCAGCGCACGAAGCAGGTGCATGAAGACGTGGATGACAGAGTCTGGTGTGGATGAGCTTGACTGGCCTGCAGAGAGACCTGACCTCAATCCGAAAGAACACCTTTGGGATGAATTAGAGCAAAGACTGAGAGCCAGGCCTTCTCTTCCAACATCAGTGTTTAACCCCACAAATGCACTTACAGAAGAACGGTCAGATATTCCCATAAACACACTCCTAAAGCTTGTGGACAGCTGGCAATATAGTGTATATTTAAATTTCTGCGCTCAGCTGTGAGGTCATCAGACAATCAGCTGATCTGTCTACAAATTTCTGATCAGATGCAGCAGGAGAGCCTGTCAGAGTTTTATGCTGATCTCGGGTCTGTGTCACAAAGTTTTATTAAATACTATTCCAAAGAAGTGGTTTTATTCTGCTACGTGAGTTGTGTTACATAATCTATGACCTATGCGTCTTTTCACTGGATTGAAACACGCTTTTCAATCTGGAATTATATGACAGCAGAGCTACTATGATGCTGGGAATGATGGTGGAATATGTGTAAGTTACGCCAAATCAGCTCTCCTCTGTCTCTATAATCATGTAAAACCAGCTGATCTTCATGATAATAAAACATTAAGGAGGAAGTTCTCTTGGTTCTCTCTGACAGCAACGGCACGTTTTAAAAGATTTATATTTTTCTTAATCCTATTTCATTCCTTGAATGGGGCGACAAAGCATTTTCTTTCTTTCTTTCTTTTTTTAATGACAAAGATCTCCTCTTGATCCCGAACTAGTCAGTGCTCTAATTTTTCTCTGCAGCATTTATTTATGGTTCCTTATTTTCACGTTTCTTTTAATGAAATTCCTTCTTTCTTTTTCTGCACCACTCCGTGGAAAAACGAGAGCGATTTCCACGTGACTACTAAAGGAAAGTGTCTCTATATCTGGTTAAATGAGGGCGTTTCTGCAGGCAGGTGATCATGGTCGGGCACGACAGGTGGGATTTATCGCCAGAAAGTACTTACAGCTGTGTGTACGCATGTTTGATAAATCCAGACTTTTTTATACTTTCTAAATAAATGTTGGTCCTATGCACAAATTTAGAACATTTTCTTCGCACGGTTGATAAATGAGGCCCCTGGTCAGTTTATCAAACGTTTGTGAAATAAAATTGCTTCAAACTTTTGGAAAAGCGATGAGTTTTTTTTGTTTGTTGTGCAGGCTGCAGGGCGCCGCTGTGCATGACCCAGTTGTTACTGAGCAAATAGTTTTATTAAGAAGAAGAAATGAATGAATAAATTCTGCTGTAAGCTAAAACACTGCTATGCTAGCACATTTAGAACAAAAGTGTGTGAGTTTTCCAAGTGGAGCAAACAACAAACTTTATTGAAAAACTATCGTATCAGGTTGACGTGCAGCTTTCATCAGTGTGATTGCATCTTGCCTGTTTTCCTGACATCATGCAGCCCTACCGTTCATATCGCCTTCTCTTCTCTAAAACTTGCAGTTCTGTCTCTTTTGAGCCTAGTTTCCACACTTATTTGCAGAAAGTTAACATTTGCATGGTTGGGTGTCTTTTCACAGACCATCAGCCAGCTCGGCTCCTCACACAGCGCTTCCGTCAGGTTAAAACTTCCCAACTTCTTCTCAGTTAGTCGCCCATTTTTACCAGTATTTTAGAACGACATGTTCTCCTTCACTAACATAAACACCTCCCATTACTGTCAGCCAGCTCACCCTTCACTGGAAATAATAGATTTCTCAACATTTTTCAGAATAAACTTTTTCCCTATTCTGCTGTCAGGACGGGTTGTTGAAGTGTTAATCAGTTTATCCGGTCTATCGCCCACCAGCAGGGGGCTAATTGTTACATGGATGTTCGCTATGTGGGAGGAGAGTCGGGTTTTGGTGGCAGAGGTCACTGATCTGCTCAGTGAAGCCAGTGGCTAACTGACTGGAGGTGCTGATTAGTTCTGCTGTGGGGAAAACACAGCCATTAAGCAGCGCTGGCAGAGTTGGTGAGGAGGGGAGAAGTTGGAGAGACGAGTTGTGTGGTTTCCAACCAGAGACAAGAACTGAAATATGTATTGCTAAAGTTCTCGGGAGCCAAGTGTCTCGTGATGACAGCCCGGATGTGGGTGAGCCGAGAGTCTTTTATAAGCTGGAGAACAGGAACGATGAATACAAGCCATTGGTTTCATAAAAGACTCAGATATGGTCAAATTGCAGCACTTTTACGTCTCAAGAATCATTCCTAGTTTACGCTTTGCTTCATGCAAAATTGTCCTTTAAACCTAAAAATGTGTAAAATATGCAAAGGCTGCTTAAAGGCACAAAAAGAGATTCCTTGTTAATGTTTTCAGTAGGAAATTCAGAATTCAGCCATATTCACTAAACGTGGCAATAATGAGAAGTCTGGAGGAAGATTGGTCCAGAACTTTTCCCCCCTTCAACCTCACATGTGGTTAGAGTACAGCATAAAATCAGTAAATACATAGGTACAGGCTGACATAATAGCATAACAACCATGATGTGCCGGTGACGACTGTAAGTTTAGTATGACCCATTATTACGTACCTAAAAACTCCTGGCTGGTCTGGTGATGTATAAAATTTCTGTAGCATCAAATCTACAACTTTCCCAGTATGACGTTGCAGCCAAGTTTTCATTTATGCACCACAAATGACGCGCTAGCAAGCAGATATAGACACAGCAGTGGTTCTGAACGTGGATTCAGCAAAGACACATAAGAAGTAATCGGAGGAAGAGAGACAGAACAAAAGAATGACAAACCAGGGGTTAAAACAGGAGACGAACTTTTACTGTCAGAGTCGAGGTAGGATGAAGATGATGCCGGGTTAACCGACGATCACTGACACCATGGTCTGCAGTGTGTCCCGATTTATATTTCACAGTATTTCATAGCTATATAATAATCCAAAAAATAATAATTAAATTAATAATGATAATCATAATAATAATAACAATAATAATAATAACCCCATAAAAAGAAAGCGTCACTGCCTGCTGCAGTGTTTCTCTGTCAGCTCTATGATGTTTTCTAAGAGATGACACACACAGAAAACACACATTTCCTGACTTTCTAAGCAGAACATCAGCTTAATGTTGGAGTCTTCCTGTTTTCCGTCTGAATGACAACAGAATAGAATTAACATGAACACAGTGTAAACTACAAAACAACATGCGTGTGTGAATAAATAAATCTTCTCTTCATTCATCTGGAAACACCTCCTCCTATAGTGTAGACTTGATCTGCAATGTTTCCCTGCATGCAGCAGAACAGACACCAGAACACTACAGCTGCAACCAAATGAAGAAAAAAAGACTTCTGGGGATTTGTTCTGATCTTTTCTCTCCATCCATTTGTGGCAGCATTCAGTAGCTTCGTATTTATATTAGACGCCATCTTATTAGTAACATTCTGAGCTCAAACTGAGCCACCACCCATTTTACTGCATGAGGTATAAATTCCTGTTTTAAATGAGTGAACATGCAGGGCTGCCTATTCTATAAAAATACTTCCCTCGGAGAAATGGAGATTCTTTGAACATTTTCCACGCTGCCACTGTGGGCTCCAGCTCTCCTGTGTATTTAATGATAAGATATATATATACATACTGTAAAACAATGTGATTGTGAGGAAAAGACCAAGTTCCTGCTTTGCTGCTCAGTTTTGTTCTTATTGTTTCTCCGCAGTGAGATTGCAGGATGTCTTTTTAGTTTTCCTGTGATGTGTGGCAAGCCTGTACTTCCATTTTCTATCTGTCCCCCTCTGTGTTATGATGGAGTGAAGTCAGGGAGGCTTTGTTTTCCCTGCACCCAGGCTTGCACTGTGATAAGCTGTAACCCCCCAGTTCAGGCTCCACAGTCAGCCAGATAGTGTTTGCCTCGCTTGACTTCCTCAAGATCTGGCCTGAGAGACGGATGCACCGTGGGAAAGAAAAATGGGCATATAGGAAATTTTAATGGCTGCATGAAACACCAAAAATAGCCCAGTGCAAATGGAGCCTATGAATAATAATGCTGAAGATGTTCTCCCATGAAGCAAACACTTTGAAGACAAGCGTTTTTTGCTGAGCTCGGCCAACATAACGTGGATTCTCTGTTTAATCTGCAGATATTTTTATGGCCTAATTAGGGTTTGGAATTTAGATGCTGATGTTCTGCATTGAGGAAATCTCACTCTGGCATTGTTTTCCTTTTCATCAGAGCAAATAAGCACCAGCAGATGCAACTGCAGCTACTTTATTGATTTATATAACAGAGGAATGATCCCGAAGCTTATTGTATCACTGTGTGGAGCGGAAACTGTTCCATCCAGCCTGCTAATGTCTCTCCCATCCCTGAGTTTGCAGGTATTTTTCAGCATCGTATTTTTGGCTGAAATTATAAATCCCGTCTGAAGACGATAGCGGCGGGCTTCTTCTCCAGACTTGTGGAAATGTGGGTTCAGGATGGCTGGGGCTCTGTGAGCTTTCCGGCAGCAGTTGTTATGGTAACGTTTCTATCTGCAGCCTTTGAAGCTGGGAGAGGATATAGTGTGCCTGCCTGTGAGAAACAGCAGAACCTCAAACTTTTTCATGCAGCAGTCTTATCTGTGCCGGAAAGGTTATTCCTCCCACGGTTTCAGAGTCCAGCTGATGTGCTGGAGCAGATGGGCCCTCAATCTCACTACCGCCATACTACCACCACTTGATTGGTTTATCAGTTGACCTTTCTCTCGCTCTGTAGTGGCACATTGATCCTCCGGTTCTCCTTTGAATGTCACATTAGCTGCTTGAATAGAAACTTGTGTTCTACCACTAAGCGATAAAAGATGAAGCTGAATACTGACCATCAAAGATGAATGTAATCTGAAATATTGATAAGGGAGACGACTCTGTGTGTGTGGATTTTCTAGCTGTTGAATGGATGGAAGGTGGATAAGCCTAAAAACATTCAAACTTGTGATGGTTAAATTTCTCGGTGGATTCATCTTGAAGCACAGCTGCACACAGACGTCTTCCCGGAAAGCCAACCTGACCGATGAAGCTGAGACCGATGAGGCTGATTCTGGGAGCTCTCCCTGCACCAGTTTACCTGCAGCCCATCATCATAGGTAGTAGGCGGGAGAAAAAACTAATTCACATTAATATCGCAATTTTTTGTTTGAGGAATGGATCTTGATCAAAGTTTTTAACATGGTCTGGGGATAAAAAACAAACTAAAAAATCACAAAAATCAGCAACATCAAAGAATCGCAATCTTACAATCGAAATCGAATCGGCACCCAGAGAATCCTAAAAGAACGGAGTCAGGAGGACAACATATCGCCCAGCTCTATACCGTAATGGCATTTATTTCAGGACGTTGCAATTTCTCTGGTTCTGTAGCTTTTACTACGAGGCATTCAGTCCCTCCTCAGCCCAAGTGGAAACTCTGGCTAGTGTTTATCCTTAAGTGCCGTCAAGGGGACTGAATATCTTTGCCAAGAAGATTTTCAACCCTAGAAATGAGTTTCTGAGAGCTTAAAAGCCGGATCTGATTCACATCTCCAGCTTCCGATTATTTGGTGATCTGCAGTTAAAGCGGTCCTTCAGGAGTCATTTTCTAAATGCTTGCTCCTAATGATTATGCATCGGATTATTCGTGTGAAAAATGGATTTCCATTTGTTTAAAGCAGCAATAAAAGGTTCAATAACAAAATAAACCTTTATATTCCTGTTTCAGGGTTAAGTGTGTATTTCAGGGAGGGGGGCAGAACTAAACAGCTGACTGATAGCTGGACTGGCTGGTGAGTTAAAGCTGGTCTTTCACCTTACCCCCTAACGATGGGCGAGGAACTCTTCCATCCAAGAAAAACTCAGACTTATGCAGCTTTGCATCAGCCGAAGCCAGATGAGAGGTTTAGGGGATCGAGGGGAAAATGGATGTATTAAACATGTGTTGTGTTTTCCTGCTTCGGAGGGGACCGCTAACCCTGGCCAAAGTTAACGGCTGTCTGATTTCTAAGGTCGAAACAAACAAGTGTTGTAGGTGGCATAAAGAGAAAAGTCCAGGTAGAATAAAAGATGTCAGGGTGTAAGGAGGGGCATTAGGACAAGAGATAACCCGGAAAGGAGGGAGTGAAGGTGAGGAGCAGCAGATGGGCCACATTATGAGGGGAATATGAGAATAAAGATAAGAGGTCTATGCAAGGAGACTGGGTAAATGAAAGGGAAGAAGAAAAGCTCAGATAAAACGGAGATAAAGAGGTTTTAGCTGGGAGGGGAAACGAGGAAAGACATACACTTGAAGGATGGAATAAATGAGCGAGGAGAGAAGCTAAAAGGGTGGAGATAGTGAGAGCAGGGGAAGGGAAGGGAAGGGAAGCAGAGCGAGGAATGTCCAGAGGGGGCAGAGTGCCACCACCTTCCCTGATTTGGCCTCTGCAGGCTAAAACAGCCGGGATAAAGCAGATCCCTCCTTTCCTTCTGCCTTTATTCCTGCAGGGCTGCATGTATTTAATTTTTGCAGAACACTTGAAAGATAATTGCAACATTGGGTGTCGTGAACTTCATCTTATGCCTTGTGTTTTCATCTTTTCTCTGCTGTGATCGTATGATGGTGCTTCAGAAACACTCGTATCTCAAGGCTGAGCGAGTTAATTTCTCTTTGAGCAGTGTGCTATTCTGGATCTTTTGTCTGCGTATGCCTACCACCCATTTTCTGCGCAGCATGTGGTGTAACTAACACCATTCCTTCCTCTGAACCTCCCCACCGCTGATGCAAAGGCCTGGCATTGGGGGTTTGTGGCTTTCTCCAGATTCAACTCGAGTCCTTGGTGTTTCTCTGGTTTCAAGTGTTCTTCCTGATATCTCCATCGGTGGGGATGCTACATCCATCCTAACAGGTTTCCTCTGCTGCTTAACCGTGGTTAAGATGATTTGGGAATAGCAGCCATTCCTAATGACAGAAGTTAGGGCTGGTGAGTCTTCCCTGACTTTCCGAGTCAGCTACCCAACTTCAGGAGGCATTCTTGTGGAATTTCCAACTGGGAACTTGGAAAATCTGACATCCAAGTCAAATTTACCATAAGTTAGTGAACACAACAGACATCACATGAATAAAAATCATGGGCAGGCGGACCTGGGGCGTCATAGCAGGATAAATTTGAGAAACCCTGCTGTAAACTTTGCCAGCTACTTGATATAAACACAAAAGACAACAAAAATAAAACCAAGTCCACTTCTGCATCAAACATCCCAGCTGTCCTTGCTTCAGCTGCTTGCCTCCTTTCACACATTTTAACATGTTACTGTGTATTTATCCACTTACCAACAAATCAATGCATTTCTCTGTCATTGTCGTACCAAATTACAAGCAACCATTCGGCGTTTTTCAGACATTGTGCTGCCACTGTGTCACGTAAACAGCTCTCCCCGATTGAAAAAGTAATTGCTCAGTGGTTGACGTGCTATGGAGAGGCGGGGAGGTTTAATCACTTCTGGATAATGATCAGTTCCAGCTGCCATTTTGCTGTCGACTGTCTTGATGTATGCTGACTACTAAAAGCCTGTTTTCAGACAAGAGACTGTCAATACTTTGACACGCGCTGTCAGAGGCATAAAGAGCTGTTTTGTTTTGAACCGAGCGAGCAAAGCAGATATTTTTTAAATCATTCCAGCTCCAAAACAAAAAGGGCTCAGAAAGCATGTTTTGCAAGATGCATGAGCTGAAAATGTGGTATAAAGTTTTCCATCTTTTCTTTTCCTTTGATTCATTCATTTGATGCAGTTAGACTGTGATTAATGTCTGTTTTTAAGCCAGGTTAATTAAAAGGAAGGGAACTTACTGTAGTTCATCTCATGCAGAGGTTTCCATGCCTTTCCTTTCATATCTTTATATGTGGTGGAGTTTTTGTAAACCAAAGCATTGCCTAGTGTCTAAGCTGTCGCTTCCAGTGCAGCATCAAGCAACCTGCACACGATTTAACAGCCCTGCGGCGCTGCCCGACACCCATACCTGACTATGAAAGCAACACCTCTTCAGGTCATGATCACAATTAAACTATTGCTCTGTGAAAAGTGGATCTGAGCAATTATTCCTCCAAAAAGTCATTAACACTCATTAGCATTCAACAAGCTGAAGCAATATTCAAAATTGGGTTTGGCACTTTGACTTGGTCTTTGAGGAGAGGGGGACGTTTAGTTGCGCTAATAATGTGTTTTCCCCCATGCTGGTTAATTGCTAAGGCAACAAGGCTAATACAAGAGTAATACGACTGATAATTTGATTCCATAACTGGGAGTCAAGTAGGGATTCAAAATGCAGAGAGAGTACTTGAGATCCAGACACCTCGACAGTTTGTCCTTCCATCAGACTCACTGAAAACAAGCTTGTCAAAATTAGCAGTTAGATCGTCCACCTGATGGATCAAACTCTCCTGTAAAAAGACACATTCTAAGATTTTCTTCAGAGAGATTTAAAGTGACTCTTTACATCTGCTGGTGTCCAAAGTAAATTTGCATTTCAAACTGTAACGAGGGGATGAGATGACTCATGTCTGTGTGTCATCGCTAGCTTCCAGCAAAGACCACTACAACAACACAAACACACTCACTTCCACTGTCGCATGCAATGAAAATGCATTTCCAGCTAAACTCACACAGATGCACGTTCAGTGTTAGGATGAGCCGTTCATTTTCTTCCGACTGCTTCCTCTCTGGCTCTACACCCGTTGTTGGCCTGAGACCTATGTTCACACTCTTAGTGGGAGGACTCCTCTGGCATGTGGTGCATCTTCTCATAAGTCTCATCCAGAGTTGCTCAGAAGACAGCCAGCGAGGCTCAGAGAGAGGTGGAAAGGTCCTGGAAGACTGCAGGCCTGAGAGCTGCATGAAGGGCACTCTTCCAGCCTGAATGCTGACTTGTGTCAGAAGAGTCAGGGCCTCCACTCCCACACCCCCCCCCCCAGCCAAGTGACTCAAGTCTAGCCTGTTAGGTTGATTTAAATGAGCAGAAGCTGGTCGTAGAAAGGAAAATGCATCGGTGTGGGGGCTAATGAGAAGGAAAAGCAGTCGTTTAGTCAGATAATGGAACAGCTGAGCAAAGTGGCGTGGCCGTACTACAACCTTTACTAAAGAGGAAACTAATATTTTATGGTCAGTAAAAGACCTCTTATCTTTTCTTTGCTTGGCTTAGTTGTCTTTGTTTGTCATATTTTAGATTAGATCATTTTAGCTTAGTTTACATAAAAACAAACTTGCTTCCCAACCAGGTCTGAGTATTCTGAGCAATATAAGTAGTGGATTAAAGGGTAACTAGCTGGCTCGCAGGTTGGTAGCAAGCAGAGGTCAGGATGATTTATGGAGACAGACTGGCAGGAGCGCTGGTGGGCAGCTGTCACCACTTTTTCCCGCATATGCAGGGTAGTCATGATGGATTTTGACACTGGGGGCCGGCGAGTTTTTCCTCTGGCTCTCCAGCTTGGTAATCTGACTTTGCAGGATGCTCCAGCTGAAACTTCGAATGAAATTGAAACATGAGTGACTACACGTTATAATTTTCTGACTGATCTGGCCCAAATGTCCAGAGTTTCACTGGGAAAATTCCACCACATTGATTGCATGGTACATTTTTTATCTCACACCTTTGACTTCAGTCTGAACCTGACATGAATAAAGGTAGAGGTTACACCCTGGTTAAAGTTAATAAATGTTTGGGCTCTGACGTTTCCTCCTGATCCTTTTATAATGTTTAGGGTGTTGATTTTGCAGTGTATGATCATAAGCAATGGATTATCAAATATACTGGGACAGAGCACACAAACCTACAGCTGACATGTTTTGCAGGCCTTTGTTGATTCCATGTGACATACTTCTCTTTGTTCACAAGACCTATAAACAGCTGATGTGAGAGCACCGTCAGGATTTTCACATTGGCTCCTGAAGTCCTCAGATTCTGCAGATCAGTTTTGTCTATCAACCTTTTAGTAATAAACCCTTTTAATTATAAAGTCGTCGTCTGGAGACTTTTTTTCACTCCAAGGCCATCCACATCACCTGTTCCAAACAAGAGACTTCAGTTTGATTTCAGCTGCAATTATTCAATATTGCTGATTTGTGTGATTTTAGTTTGCTTTTTTAGCCACATAATGTTTTTTTATTATTATGAACCATATTTCCCTCAAAAAACAACAAAAAAAGCTGCACATCATATGTGAGTCGGGTTTTTCAAATTCATTCAGCAGGAATATATGTGAACCAGCTGGAAATGAAGCCTTTACATTACTGTAGGACAACACAACACAGCAGCCAGACCATCATTCTGCTGATAAAATGGCCCACAGGTCTTTTTTTTCGAATTGTAAAAAGACGTGTAAAAAATTGAAAACAAGTTCTTTAAGTTTTTTTCAAATTAAATTCACATTTTTAATAAAAAAATCAATTTAAAAATCGTGAAACAAAAAATGGCAATATTTATGTGAATCATTTATCTTCTCGCACCTCTGATAAATGGGTTTATTTCTCCTCTAAATGCTGCACGTCATCTCTTTCAAAACTTTACAGATGAGTTGTGATTGTGCCGCCGCAGCACACCGCTGATCCTGCCATGGCAGACTTGCTCCTCATATCTGGTGATTTGCAGTAAAGACTCGTACAGTCTTTATCAAAGTGCTGCGCCTGATGATTAACTCGCCGAAAAGCAGATGCCAGAACTGTGAACAGTCTGTTGGATGAGACATCTCCTCCGGGACAATGATGGCAACGTACTCCATCAAGAGAAAACTAAGTTACAAACAGAACTAATTAGCCTTCTAACATGCTAATCTATCACTTTCTTGTAACGTTTCCTTAACTGCTGATTGGAAAAAAATTGGATTTGTTGCAGACTTTATGATTGGAGAGAAAAGTAGCTGCAGAAGGAACCATTTAAATGCCATAAAATACAATCTCCATTTGAAGCATATTAAAGCCACAGTGTGTAATCTTCAGCGACATCTAAAGGTCAAACACCTGCCTTGCAAAGTGACGAGGTGTGTTTATATATAGTTATTTCGGAGCACGTAACCCTGCTACTTTTAGAACCCTGGGCTCATACATTTACCATTTCTCCTTACATTATCTAATTACCGACTGTAAAATCTCTCATGCACACATAAAACTGATGGAAAGATGGACTCTTAGTCTTTCTCAAAATCTGTCAAAAATCATAATTATCTCATTTTAAGCCCAATTATCTGACATGAAACAAACTCCTGAGCTGGCTTTTTGGCTGTTTCCCACTGAGATAAAGTATTTTTCATTTTACTCATTTCATAGCATTAACTTATTATACATACACACACTTTGCACATCCAGCCACTTCAATGTGAGATTTAAATGAGGAATATAAAATGATGCTAAACCATGTGGAAGCTTGCCATTGGCTGTGTGGTGTGTCAGTTATCCTTAGGATCATTTGCAGCTGATTCAGCTTGCACAGAGAAGAGGTGGCAGCTGTTTATGTTCCACCTGGAGTCATTGATCAGTAAAGAACATGCAGGAGGCTCCATGTTGCTGCTCGGAGCTGATTTCACATTATCAGGACGTGGGACGATGGCAGAAATGTGCCTTGTTAGTCTTATTTAACGGTGGTGCCTGATATAGATGAGGGACAAACAGACATCTGGCTACTTGTGTTTCTCTGGCTTTGAGCTTGTAATGCATCCCCTCATCGTGTGCATTTCATAAACTCTCAGTTAGGGCTTAAGAGTTGAGCTCAGACAATGAAGAACCGTTTCATCTGCTTGCTTCTGTAATCTTTCTTTCTGTGAGTTATCAGCTATCAGAGGATCACGTTTAAATGCTCAGGTTTCAGCTTTGTCTCTGCAACAACCTCCAACTGTTAATGTGCTCAGTTAATCTTGTCTACATGTACACTGTGAATGGTCATCCACCTAAAGGCCTTCATTTATGGATGATAGTAAAACCTGTGAAATGCTTTTGTTTTGACCAGTTTTGTTTCTGTAACTGGCCATAATGTGATTTTTCTCTCTTTCCAGGTGATTCTGATTCTTACCAAACTGTACGACTTCCATATCGGCAGCGTCACTGAGAGCACGCTCTGGAGGTGAGCACAAAAGAGGATGTTTATATCTGCATGCAGGATATTGAATGTTGAATAATGTGTTTTGATGCTAGAAAGTGGAAGAATGACGAAAAGCTGCAAGAAGCTGCACTGAAAACATCTGACTTAGTACAAACCCCAAAACAAAATTCTGTCTGCTTTTCTACTAAATGTTTCCGTGATCCGGCTGGGATGTGCTCTCGCCTGCCGCTCCGGCGCAGTGAACAGCGTGTTCTGGTGTCATGCACGGTCAGACAGGGCACTCAGGTGTAGGATGCTGTTTTCCATGCTGTTGTTCTTCTGCATTATCTGATGTACTCTGCTTCTTTATCCCTGCTGGGGATAAAACAAACACACTCTCACTCGTGAAACAAAGAGTGTGCTTGTAAAGAGGAAGACTAGACGAACAGGAGGAGGGCTAACACATCCCTGATGAGTGAAACTACATAACCTATTTTCAAATCTGGTTATGAAACACACATACAGCTATTTAGGAGGCTGCTCCACTAATGACTGACTTGTTCTGGGATAGATGAAAGATTTCTTTAAGGGAAGCACATGGAGATGAAGGGACAGAGAGGCATAAACCCTCTGAGAGGGTCTCTTATTATAGCAACAATGACTCGACCCCGAGGGTTCGTCTGGCACACTGTGCCCAGGATCATCGTTAAAGTGCGTTTGTCTGCGCTAACATGAGCTTCTGGGAATTATTCTGCAGTCAAGTATCTGTAGGACTGTGGTAACATCATCGGCAAACGGTGTGAATTCATGTCTTCTCTGACTTTGACCACTGATGCATCCATTCTGGAATAAATAGGCATGCAGTGTTGGAGATGTGGGGACATGTAGTTGGTAACAGAAGCCAGTGTTTGCTTTGTTCCTCTTGGACAACTGAGCAAAACCCCCGTAAGCACAGGCAGGGAGATGGACGCACAATGCTTTTCTTCAATTCTACATGGATGAAATCAGACATGAGGTACTGACTAGGGCTGTCAAAATTGCTCCAAAATGACGTTTGAATATTTGCTCTAAAATTAGGACATAATTCGAACATATTCGAATATCAAATTGAGCATTATGCCAACAGGAGGACAAACTAATACAAGGCATATCTACTTGTATGGGCATTTTGATTTCAATGAAAAATATAATTAAAATAAAATCTTTAACAATGCCCAGTAGTAAGCTGCAATTCACCTGCCACAACATTTTCCTCACTTGTGCAAGCAATTAAAGGTCCCGACAAATGAAAATTGGAATGCAAGCAGTGAGCAATGCCAGCACGCTGTGATAAACATGGAACAACTTGAAACAGTACGCCTATAATCAAACCAGTGTCACAAATGTAGGCATAATGTAATACGGCACTTTTTAATGTCCACTTTTATTTAAATGCAATAGGGCAAAAAATTCTGATTAATGTGACTAATAAGTCTTACCATGAGAGATCATTTACAGGGATGCTCAAGTCCGGTCCTCGAGAGCTACTATCCTGCAACTTTTAGATGCAACCCTTCTCCAGCACACATGAATCCAATATCTGAATTCCCTCAGCTTGATATTCAG
>JBBBVT010000004.1:30136618-30160385 GCA_037177035.1 Craterocephalus eyresii | reverse complement strand
CTCACCAAACTCCTCCCATGCCCGAGTTTTTGCCTCAGTAACCGCCGAAGCCGCTGCCCGCTTAGCCTGCCGATACCAGAAAGGCTCGATAGGACTCCTTCTTCAGCTTGACAGCATCCCTCACTGCTGGAGTCCACCAAAGAGTTCGGGGATTGCCGCCGCGACAGGCACTGACGACCTTACGGCTGCAGCTCCGGCTGGCCGCCTCAACAATGGAGGCGCGGAACACGGCTCATTCGGACTCAAAGTCCCCCGCCTCCCCCGGGACATGGCTGTTTAAGAAATGGATTCTTTCTGTTTATCTGGCGCGCACACGCACGCACACACACACACGCACACACACATGCAAGCGCTGTCAGATTTATTGTTAGTCAATGATGTTTTTTGCTTCATGGATCAGAACCGTCCATGTCTGCATAGTGGAAACGGTTTGATTCATCCTCCGTCTAAATGCTGATCCTCCGCCCTGTGGACGTGTTTCTGTGCTGCTCTGGGTCTACCGTCCTGTGTGATTTGTCTTTTTTCAGTTCAGATTCTTTCTTCATTATTGGACAGAATTTCCTCTTTTTTGCGTACCTGATTTTATTTAATCATCAGATGGAATACGGCCTTATGATTTAATTTCATCTTATGATAAAATGTTGTTTTTCACTGACTCTGTCTGCTGCAATTTTGAGCACTTTGTATATTATACAAATATTAGTTCAAAAAAGTGCTTGGCACCCGGCGAGACCTGATAACAGAGGCTTAACTCACACTGCAGGTCTTAAAGAAGCCACTGAACTTGAGCAGATTTTTCCTCCTAACGGCTGATTCAGCATCCGTCTGCTTCCTGCCTCTTCTCTGAGCTCCGTCCAGCCAGTCAAAGTCAGGCTGATGTTGACTCTTGTTTTCTCTCATTTCCTCTCCTCTCCTCCTCAGATAAAGTCTTAAAGTGTTTCTTTAAGGAATCAGTCACACTGCATCGTCAGAACAGCTCTGCCCCTTTCTCTTTTTTTTCTCTGTCTTCCTCCAATTACATCCTCTTCCTTTCCTTTGACGAATCACTGTGCGTGTTTATAATGACCCGTGTGTGATATCCTGTTGAACTGCATTTAATCTTATTTAATCCTATTTATTTAAAGGACCAGTGCAGTTACACTGATGTAGCATTATGGTAATTTCCATCTTTTAACACAAATAGACCAACGAGAACAGGAAGATAAGCAACATTGTGCAAGTATAAAACACAAAAAATGATCTATAAAACATGCAATACAAGACCAAATCCCTTAATTTAAAGTGTCGAAGCAGATGATTTGACGGCGGTGGATGTTATCAGACCATGAAGTGCTTTCTCAGGGATGTATACTATAAATGTCTCTATCATCAAACCCAGTCAAGAACACATATTTTTAAGGTCAGAAAGTTAAATAGAACTACTTTCATGCTAAATCCTTTTTTGTTTTTTTTTCCTGGGATTAGTTTTTTCCGCCTGGTTGATCACATCATTATTTCATGCGGCTGCCATCAGACTCCAGAACATTCTGTGGTCTCAGGAAGACGAATCGTCACATGCAGCGCTGTGTTTATGGAGGCATCTCTGGATGCTAACTGTGGGCTTACACCCATGCCGTGGGCCGTTTGAGGCCCATCAGGAAGATTACAGCCCACTTCCATCTTCCATCCAGCGTCTGTGCTGGAAATCGTCGCTCTGAATATGGATTTTTTTTATGTTTTTACAGAACTTTGCAGGACACAAGACGAATATCTCTGGAGCAACGCCAAAGGTTTTTTCTTTTTCATCATTTCTGTTTATGTAAACATTCTGCAGAGATTTGGGAGTAACAGGTGCAGAAACATCTGGAAATCTGCTTCTGCTTTAGAGTGGCTGTTAGCAGTCGGCTCAGCCTGCATGTGAAACGGGAAAATCACTTCAGTTTGTGACGAGAAGAGGCTCATGGGATGACTTAAACGCTGCCCTTATCCACACAGATATTTCATCCCAAAACATTTCCGCTTCAACACTCTCACTCCTGTTGACCCCGTCACACCTGGAATTATGCGTTTGCATACTTTCTACCCGTTTAAAGCAGGAATCCTTCACGCAGCGCTCCCATGAGAAGCCGACAGCCCACCTAAACGGCGTAAACAAGCAGCATTACGGCTTCCCTGAGCAAGCCACGCAGTCCCTCCAGCCCTTCCATATACAAACATTGTTTGACTTAATCCACTCTAATGATGCAAATTTATGCTGTTAATTATTTCTAGCTGAATCGTATCCTGGCTAAACGTTTTCAGATATGCAACGGGGACATCAGACTCAACAAAGTATTCAGAGAGAGGAGGGAGGGAGCAGAGGACATTATTCAGGATTACTTTTTTATTTCCTTTCATTTGCATTAACTCCCTGAGAAGAATTAGCATTTTCTATTTTCTAACATACTTAATTTGGCTTATATTGTTGTCTGTGACTGTGACCACACGTTGCTGCTGGAGAGTTGCCTTGGAAGAGAAGGCCTTTCAATTCCAGACTTATTTCAGTATAAAACAGCGAGTCCACATCCTGAATGGGTCGTCCTGAGCTGATGCCTGTCTCTGATTCCTTATTTATACCTCTGAAATGGATGTTCTAACTTCTTGGAGGGTAAACCCATTTACTTGTGAATAATCAGTTTTATTTCATGGTGGGATTTTAGTCGAGCCGTCTCACAGACGCAGATTACTTTTTTCTCCCCTTCGGTGTAGGCTGCATCATAAAATTCATATTTTTTTCTGTCAAAGGCCACAGATGTGAAAAAATAATTAATATTAATGCATGATTTACTTTCAGAGGGACGCCTTTCCTTTCCTGGTATCTTTCTGGAGATTTAGACCTTCTTAGTTGCTTCCCATGACCTCGACAATGACAATAAGAACAGACCCTGACAATCTTTGAGTGGTTAGTAATCATTAAAAATGGCAGTTGAGTCTGATTGACGTATCGCCATCCGGTCGTGTAGAAACGTTTCTTCAGTTCGCTGCAGTCGGGCTGTGAAGAGGATTTTCAACAAGATAGTAAAAATCTTGCAGGTAGAACATCTCCCTCCCTACCTTTAACAAAGCTGAGCTACGCGTTTTGTTTAAGTACAGATCCGTATAAGTTCAGAACTTCTTGGTGTGTAGATGGTGAAAGCAGGTTTATGTCGAATCCTGCATCGTTTCTGCTCCTGAAGGAATGACCACAGCTGTCTGCATCGCTCCATGTTCATTGGTTACCTGTTCATTTCATGTTGCATATTGTAATGCACAATAGATAGAAGCAGAGATGATAGAGTGCAGGAAGAGGCAAAAAAACCCCCAACAGGCTTATCAACCAGGTCTTAACATTTAAATACGATTTTATTTTACTTTATTTTATTTTTTGCATGGTCGTTCACATCGTTTCAATCCGATCTTTGTATGAATGCTACGTGGCCCTGAAAGGTGACGAATGTGCAGAGTATAACGTGCACACAGCGTCTTGTTTACAGAGGTAAATATGGATGCTTCACACGTCTGTGAATGAATGAATGAATGAATGTGTGTCATAAAGTGATCCCATATTGTGCTTTTTCTTTTCCACCGGCGCAGAATTATGACTTGATAAATGCGGATAAAATACAGCATTGCTGATCAGACTGAGTTTGTTTCCAGAGACCCGATATGTATCCCAGGATGTATGTGGAGCACAGTCCAGGTTATGGGCAAGAAACCTAGATGTTGCAGGAGGAAGGAGGGTGAAAGCCATGCACGCTGACCAGATTTATGCTGATCAGACTGTCATTAAAATAATCTAATCTGACTCACACATGGCCAAAATATTAGAATAGAGCTGCGGCGTGAACGTTGCCTGTCATGGTTTAGATTTTTAGTAGGAGTTCAGTCTTTTGTCTTCTTTATAAAGGCTTCTGTGGCATCCTGTGACGAGGCATATATGTTGAGTTAAAATGTCGTCGTCTTGCTTCACAAACAAAAACCAGTAAAATAAGAAAGCCGCCCTAGCAGAGCAGAAGCTAAGGACCCTGAGCGTCTGGTAGGGGATTTACAGACCGTTAAAAGGACCTGGGGCCCTTTGATCCCAGACAAAGGTTTGCAAGCCCCTTTTCTAAACATCTTTTCATAAAATTCTTGGCTCACTCTCCCTTTTTATGACCTCATAAGGAATGATGAAGGAACCCTGAATGATTAGAACAGCCAATAACAGAAATGTTTGTTTCCCAGGGATGAAGAACACACCCAGGTTTTACACCACGCCCTGCTGTGCACGACTAGTGAGGTGGATGTGGTGTCATGTGACGTAAAATGCCGCTTTTATTCCAGACTTTTATTCCTTGATGCTGTTTGTCCTGAAAAAGAAGCGCTTCTTAATTGTTCTGTGAGGCGCTCCTAATAGATTTCTTATATTTGAGCTTTTCCACTTCCAGCGCCGTCCCCTGCCCTTGTTTGAAAGGCGGCGTTGAGCTGGAGCCAAAAAGGCTGCTCAGCTCCTGCAGTGCATTTCTCAACCCAGTGACTCTCCAGATGGCAGGTATCTTTAGTGCTCAGCTTCTTTGTCCTGAGCTGCGACAGCTTTGCCGTGCTCCATCGAGCTGCAGCGGACCCTCCCTGCCAGGGCACTTTTAATGGACTTTAATTTGAAGCACATGACCAGGACAATGCCGACAGTGTGCTTGCTCACACAATGGAGATAATAGGCTTCCTTGTCGTGCACATGGGTACAGCACTTCACAGCGTAATTACTCCACACTGACAAAAAAATTACTTTGTGATTGGCCGGGCTGAGTATTGGCTGCTTTGCATTATACGCTGCGATTAAAGCACATGGCTTCTCCCAAACATGGCAGCTTACAGCCCACTTCTTCATTTCAGCTCATTTTCTGCTGCTTCAGCTCCTGGTCAGCCCAACATGTCTGCTGTCTGCACAAGAACAAACTGTACAGTACCTGCCTGTTTACAGGTAGATGCTTTCATTTGTTATGTAACTACACAGCAACACAATGGTGGCAAAGAATCAGAGAGAAGAAGGCGCTGTGCAGCAAAGAGCCAGAATAAAGCCGAGGGGAACATGCTGGATAAAACCGGCAAACTGACGCTGATAATCACCCACAATTATGCTTCATTTGCTGAATGTGAGGGAGCAACAGATGGATGGAAGCCCTGAGAAATGCCCTCCGCTGTGAACTGCATGTTGAATCAAAAAAGGTCGTTAACCCTTTGATGCACAACATGGGTCAGCAATGACCCGACCGACTTTTAATGTTCCAGGTTTTAATGTTCAGGTGTTTTTCATCTGACATTTAACTTTTTTCTCTTTTTTGGATTAAAAACCCTGAAAATGTGGAACATGGACCAAAAATGGTCCACGGTCTGTAAAAATGCCTTCGATTTTTTTGTCCAAATCATAGATCAGTAAGCCTTCGGTGAAATCAGATGAAAGAAAACAACAGTAGAGCTCAGTGCTGTGTTTAATAGTGAACGTAATGTGAAGGGAACTCCAGCAGAAGAAAAACAGGATCAGTGAAGCTAACTGGAGAAAAAGGTTCAGGTTGCAGGAGAGCAGCAGACCGGACTCTGGCGCGTCTGGGCTCTAAAGTACAACAAATTTTGTTTTTCTTCGTGACACACGTGCGTCTAACATTCCTCAGGTCCAGGTAAAAAAACTGTAATTCTGCTTCTGAATACCTGCCTGGTTATTCTGTTCATTCCCTCCTTACCTGAGCTCAGAGGAATAACACAAAGCCAAGAAAAAAGCTGCACACCGAGGTGAGTGTTGGTTTTTACATCCCGTACGGAGAAAGACCGACATGGAGGAGAATCACAGAAACCAGAATGAAACGTGGAATATGGTGGAATCAGGTGGAATCAGGTCAGACGAGGGCGCTCTGTGTTTTCCTCACTAGTTTAAAAGCTTCATCATATCTGAGAAAAACCAAACAAAATCGCTTTTCTTGTTTAGGATTTAGCCAGAGAATATGAATGAGAGGCAGATGAACGGCAGGTTCTAATTTTTTGGTGAATTTTCATTGTTGACTTTATTTCTCTCTTCTGTGTGATAAAAACAGGAGTAACACATTTATTTGAACATTTTGTACAATGTTGTTGTTTCCCTTGTTGTTAAATTTGCCTTATTGCCCAGCCATAATATGCTATTAAAACATAAAATCCTACGCTACGCAGCTCTAGAGTATAGAATGAATAACATGTTGGTGTTGATAAAACTAAGAAAGAATGCTGGATCCATTTTAAGCTGTAAACGACTCAGAAA
This sequence comes from Craterocephalus eyresii, assembly GCA_037177035.1. Lineage (NCBI taxonomy): Eukaryota > Metazoa > Chordata > Actinopteri > Atheriniformes > Atherinidae > Craterocephalus > Craterocephalus eyresii. Next base: position 30,154,120 of record JBBBVT010000004.1, on the reverse strand, counting down.
GGACTGCAGATCCAGCAGGAGAAATCCTCCGTTTTCATCTTTTTAAAAACTGATATTTTACCAGCTTTTCCGCTGGTTGAAGCATTTTCCAACACGCTCTCTGGTGGAAGTGTGCTGGGTGTGCACAATGCGTGTGGCATCACTCTAGAAATGCTTCTTAGATCCTTAAAACAAAGTGCATTTTGTAGATGGTGTTAAAAAGCCCTCATAATTCCCAGAACTTCTCATTGCGTCTCATTTCATCAGTTCCTCACAGCGCATGCAGCAAAGCAGCTCTGTGCAAACCAGCAAGTAGCCGGGCCCGGCTCCTCCAGAGTCCCAACAGTCCTGCTGCAATGTAACCAACACCAACTCAGCCAATCATTGTCAGTTCTTTGGAATTCTGTCCAATCATCACAGCTGTAATGCAGCTTCAACAAATCCCGGTGCTCCTCTGCATCGGCGGATAGCAGCATTACGTCCACGTGGGACTGGGAGAAATTCCTCTCATCTGCTGAGGTGCATGACACGCTGAGTGGGCCTTCACACACCGAGGCTGCAGGTCTTGGAAGCAGCCTGTGCAGGTTTATGTCGGCCCCTCTAGCTAAATTGCTAAACTCCCCCTCCAGCATTTTCCCGCCTTTTTCTACCGATGCAGCCTGAAAGGATAGATCGGCTTAAAGGTTGTGACACAAGTTTTGGTGGCATTTATGATTTTTTTCCCCCTTGGAAAGCCACCAGAAATGTATTTGAACCATTATTTATTATGTTCCAAAATGATTTATTGAAATAAGCTCAGCGGAGAGATTTCTATTCAGTAGAATTAAGCTGCAACTTATTGTATAGAAATTGTATGGAAAAATATATAAACATTAATATATATTCTTTAGATTCTATAGATTCTTCTACTCATCATTTCCTCATGTTTCAGACATTTCAGAGATTGTAAAAACTGTTTCACAAAGTGCAAAACAGTTTCTCTCCATTTTCGTAGCCAATGCCAAGGCAGTAGTTCATGCTGCCTCCCCATCTCCTCCACTGGCTGTAAAACAGGAGCCGGCGGGAACTGAGTCACATTCAGTTCCAGGAAAACCAGTCATGGCTCTTTTGTTCCTGTGGCTTCCATGTGTTTAATGAGAAGGCTGCATGTAAAATGATTCTAATGATCAGCTTTTCTACTCATGATTTTACTGATTAAGTTGTTGTTTGTTTTCAAAATCACAGAAAGGGAGTGTAAAACGGCTTCTTTTGATCTGAAAAGGTTACACACCAAGCAAAAGCAACACCTCGGATATTTACAGGTTTCTTAACTTAAAGGATAACTTCGGGGGAAAAAACCTGAACTTATCCTTTAAATGAAGTCAATGCAGAAAGGAGCCGTAACGACGGGACTAAATAGCCGATTTGCTCCCAGTCAGCATGTAAATCCCTGAACTGAGTTTACAAAGCAAACTTTGATCTGCTCTCTGACACTGCAACAGTTCAGAGCAGAGGTGGAGGTCGACCAGACAACCACCGTGGAGAAGAGTCTTTGGAGCGATCTTTACTCCCGTCGGCCTGAAGAAGGAGCAGATCCTTCAGAATAAGCTTGATAACCCGGCAAAACTCTCCTTTCACTGTTGCTTTCACAATCCTCAGATGAAACTGTTTAAGAAGATAAGTTGATGGAACCTAAAAAGATGTTTTAAAGCGATACAGCGTTCCCTCTCAGAGCAGATCTGTGATTTCTAAGGCCCTTCCGTTCGCCACATCAGCACTACGGTTGTCTTTGCTGCCCCCATAAATTGTGGGGTATGAAACCCGGCTTCACCCCCTCACATGCAGGAAATGCCCAGGCGATGCCAGCAGAAGCCGTTTGATTTAGAACACTGTACACAGATGCATCAAACATTTATGGGACCCTTAATTAAGAGTTATAAAAGTGACTTATTGTAATTGTGTGGGACACAGGCCTGGAACGCAGCAGTTATCATTTCCAAGGCTCCCAAGTCTTGATCCTTTTCTCAGAACTTTTATGTGTCTGTGGAGCTGTGCTGCTTTGATGTTTTTGCAGAAAAGCATTTTCTGGGTGGCAGAACGTTGAAATGAAAGCCTGAGCTTCCATCTCTCCGCTGCACCGCGGTGAAGCTAATATGTTTCAGGCATGAGGAGGAAACTGAGGGAGCTGAATCCAATTTAAAGCAAAAAGAATTAGATTTGTCTTTTTTCCACAACTTTTTAAATATTCTTTTTAGATGTTAATGAATATTTTGCCCACGAGTGTCGAGTTTAATCACTTTCAAAACTAAATGAGGAAATGAAGCTTGATTTGATAAAGTGATCGTAGTCCTGCTGTCCAAGTTTCCAACCTCATTTTTTAGACGTATTCGTACCACGATAGTCCTGGGACTATCTTCCATGCTGCACTTTTCTCAAGCCGGACAAAGCCAGGTCTCGGTCCCGGGTCTCTGCAGAGATGGAGGACTGATTTGATTTTGTTAAAGGAGACATTTTTATAAACTTCAAATGTGTCGGTGACATGAACAAAAATAATGAGAAAATAAATCCAAAAAGAATCCTGTAAATTACACCTGAACACTTAAATGATCGTACGTTTTGTAACTTAAAGTAAATTTGCTACATGGTCGTCATTTTAAAGGACCAATTTCAACTTTTTCATAAAATAATTTACTTATTAATTTTTCACTCGCTAACTGGAAATATTGAAAATCTTGAAGGAACAAAATGAAGAAAGTAGGACAAGATGTCCAATTTCTGGTATAAAACCTGGTGGATCTAATTTTAATGGACCAGTTAATAAAACCAGTTAGGATTACAGACTGCTCTTTCTGGCACTTTTTCAGTCAAAATACTGGATTTAGTCATTTTTCTTTTCTAAAACACTATTTGTTTTGACTTCAGAAAATTCGGGGGGTTATGAAAAAGTAAATGATTATTACAGCTGAATAATTTCTTCCGATTTTCCTGTGTAACTGTACACATGTAGCCCTGATGGAGGCAGAAATGTAACTGACAGAAGCAGACAAAGATGGAGAGAAGCTATCCTCCACCAGTCCAAGTCTGATGTCCTCCCGTATCTGTTGCCGTGGGAAACAGCAAACACTCGGATGGCAGAGCTGTGGGATGGGAGAAGTGCATTAGCAGCTTCAAAGCGAACCTCCAACGTCTTGTTTAGTGGCCAGAAGTAGCCAGCAGAAACTTCCTGCCACTAGTTGGTGGGTTCAAACCGTTTCATCATTCGCTGTGAGGACAAAAGTTTGCCTCCTCTTGTAATTCCTGTTTTCCACTGCAGGCTCTCCACAGCTCAGTGAGCGGTGCTGTGATGAGGATCTAAGGCTTTGCTGTCAGAGTGTCAGCGCGCTTGCTGCCATCGCTGCAGCTAACGAGTAGTTTGTGCTGGTTTGCAGCAGAAAACTAGCGACGTGTCAGCTGCTCTGGGTTTGGGGAAGCAGGGCAGACTTTCCTGGAACTCAGAGAAGTTTTGTCAGCTGGTCCACAGGGGACTTTCCTTTTCTTTTTTCTGTAAATTGATCAGCCTGGTTGACAGTGATGCCATCATTTATCCTTCAGTTTGATTCATATTTCATCCACAACCATCTTTCATCTTAGATCAGCCTTTGAATGCTGTGATAGCAACAGTGATGCACAGATGTCTTTTCCCTCCATAAACAAAAAGGTGCGATTATGTGTGTGTTTGTTTTACGTAAATGAAGGTGCAGAAAAAAATCCATTCCTATCAGAATCAAGATTCTTTTTTATGAAGATTCTGATTTGATCCAAAATGTCCCAGAATCAATATTTTAAGACGTAAAAAGTGTTTAGAGACTACTTTTAAAGCTTTTGCTGTGTAATCTGCAAAGTAAGCAGAAATGAAGGCACCTCTATCAGAACATTGGGTTTTCAGGGTTTGTATCATTGATTACTAACTTCCTACTCGCTTATAGAGGAATGTAGTTAATCCTGGAGCTGGCACGGTTTGTTACTAAAAGTTTATTATTTGTGAATCAAAATCGTTGAGACTTATAGTAGAGAATCGATAAAGTATCGAATCATTATCCTAAGAATCGGCATGAAATGGAGCCCTGAGTTGGTTTCAGGCTCACGTCTCTAACAGATCATCATCTTTCCAGTTATTCCCTGCATGCAGACTGAAATCCAGCTTCCCTCCCTGAGAGACTGATGGCTAAATGTGATAAAACCCTGAAATACGTAAACATTGTTCCAGTGCGTCTCCCTGTGCTGTAATGAGATGAATAATTCCTGAGAAGACTCGCCGACACCATGCAGGAGCCTTTCACCGCTGAGCTCTGGCTGTGTTTTACTTGTATTGTTAGGTTATTCCAGCAACTCGTACAAAACTCTCTGGCACGTGAATATTCCTCCGACTGTGTTTCTCTGTGGGTTTGACCCACTTTGGCATGATTGTGTCTTCGTACATGCAACCCTGGGATACTCGGAGCCTCAGACTGCTCTGTCAGCCAGCCGGATGGTCGTCCTGGTTCCTCATTAGCTGGTCGCTCTTCTGCTGCTCCCAAAACACCAGCCAGGAATTTTTAGACCTTTGTGCTGACAGTTGAACCCATAAGTTGGTCAAGGCTATTGTTGCATAAGATGAGGGACTCAGGATGACGGTTATATTTAGAGAAGCGTGTGGGTATTCTCACGGCTCACATCCTGCTCTGTGCTGGTGTTATGGCGCGGCGGCACAGATTTCTACCTGCTGCAGGTTGTTGGAGGAACAGGGAACAAATGAAGTGCTGTTGGATTTGCTTTGTTGTTCATTTTGGTTCTGTACAACTTAACAAAACCACTTTATGACAAGTGCATCTCTAATTGCTTTATAAATAAACCAGTTTATATAGACCAATTCATAAAAGAACCTTGCAAAGGAGATCAAAGGATGGCACTGAATCTTCTTTTTGATTCAGTCGTCCGTCCTAAGCGATGCGGGCCGACTAGAACCAGTCTTCTGCCTCCGGTCGTTACAGAGGACATAGGGAGAGCAGCAGATTCCTGCTAATGACCACAATCACGTTTCTCTTCTGGCTCCGCACGGCGACACCGGGAAGGTGATGGCAAAAAGCCGAGATCCGAGATGTTCAGAAACCAACTGGGAACCTTAATCTACTTCCCACTCCTTATTTTCCACTCCTTTTCCTCTGACTGTGCTGAAGGAGAGGCTGTGATGCATCAAGCTGTTCCCTGCAGGAACAAAGTATTTCAGATTCTCGTGAAGGACTTTCATGCTCGACCAAAAGACAGATGGACAGTTTGGTCCATGTTCTGCTTCGGTTATGTGGATAATTTGATGACATCCCTCACTGGATGCAGAAGATGTTGTAATACCTCCAGATACCTTGGTGGCAGTGCGGAGCAGAAACAAAACAGAGAAGAAGAAAAAGAGGAACGGGAAAAGGACAAGCGCAGAAGAAGAATAAAGATGATGACAAAAACTGTAGAGATTGTGGAAGCTTTTTAAATAAGCTGAGTGTGTGGAAACAACTTTATAGCGACGCATTACTGCCACACAAAGTGTCTGAACTCAGTACCGCCCACTAGTGGAGGCCGACCATAGCAACGTCTAAGATGTGTGGAAGGATGAGAACAGCTGTGAGGGATGTCCTTCTTTCCGTCGGTTTACACACCGTCACAGCTGCAGCACATCGTTGGATTTCTATCTGGGCTCTTCTACGTTTGCAATGTTCTGATGAAGTTTTATTTGCTAAAAAGACTTTAAACTGCAGAAGAAGATGTCAGCTACTCTCTCTCTCTCTACAATCACTAGTACAGTAGTCAACTCAACCCCACTTTATTTATAAAGCACTTTATAACATAAAAATTAATAAAAACAAATAAAACCTCTAACTGAATAAATAAAAACAAATAAAACCAATAGCTAAAATAAAAGTAATAGCTAAAACAGACCATAAAACACTGAACAGAAACAGTCTCATACTGCGTTGAAAGCCAAAGAATAAAAGTAGGTTTTAAGACGAGTTTTAAAAGTAGACAGTGACGGGGCCTGATGGGGAGGGGAGCTCATTCCATAGTTTTGGAGCAGTAGTGCAAAATGTAGAACGACCCTGGCTGAATTCCTCCGACTTTCCATTCTGACTTGACGTGTGATTGAGAAGTCCCCTCTCCTCCTAGAATCTGTCCACAATCGTTGGGCTACGACAGCAGGAATCTCCATATGAAGCACCTTCAGCTGAACCGGATGCAGAGTCCCGACATTGAATGTTTTCTAACCGTCCCCCTGAACAGGTGACGTGAACCATACGCTCTCTGCAATCCCTCCATCACCATCTAATCCCGCGTCGTCGTTGGCTCCCCGAGCTGCTGGCTGCATGTTTGATTTATTGAACTGAGAGGGAAACTATGAAGCCTACTTTGTGACAGCTTAGAAGCTTTAAAATTTAAGATGTCATTGAACTGATGAATGGAGAGAGGCGAGGCTGAGGCTGGCCGTCGGAGCCATACGTCACTGTCCAAAGTGATGAGGGACCCTGCCTGCCGCTCTCTTATGCCCTCTCCTTCAGGGAATCTTTGGAGGAATTAGAAATCAAATGATCTGAGAAATAGGTTCCTATGGGGGCTGTATATCTGTAAATGTATCAGTCCATACGTAAATGTTTGCAGATGCTGCAGCCAAGCTAAAAGCCATACACTTTTCTGGGGAACACATATAACTGCATGCAGACCTCTAGCCTGAAGGTGGCCTGACATGATGGAAGATTTAGTTGTTTAAATCATTAAAATTGTGAAAATAATTGTGAATACTTCAGGGTTCCGGTTTTATGCTGGGATCAAAGGGAGCTGAGGTCTGAGCGTAAACCACTGCAGTTGGTTTGGGACCTTCTCTGTTTGCTTCTGTGATGCTGTGAGTGAATTAAAGCCAACGGGAAAGAAAAGTTGTTTTATTTATAAAGGTGAGGGTTTGCTGAAGAAACAGGTTGTTTCTGCAGAATGAACAAAAAAACATCTGCTGTTTTTTGTATGCTGTAAAACTGTGCATACATGAGCAGCAATAATGAAGGATTGGTTATGAAGGGTTTGATCCTTCCACGGAGCACGACTCTCCATGGTCTGAAGCACCAGGTGGTTTCTCCTGCTCAAAGCTGAAATCCTTCTTGGATAACGCATACAGTACAGGTCCATGCCGCCACACAGCTCAGCTTTTAGAAGATGCATCTTTCTGTCACATTATTTTAGTAGAGTTGGACTCTGGAGGTTTGTGAACCTGCACAGGTGACACCGTGGAAACCAGCTGGGTCAGGTTTTCATACAGAAAATGATTACTGCCTACAGGTCGGTAAATGCTACCACTTCCTCCTCTGATGACCTTCACCGTGCTCATCTTCATCCCTTTCCAGTAAAGAACGGGCCAAGTTCTTAGCAGTGATGACTGGAGAGCCGTAAAAACAGTAAAAAGATACATATGGTGAATCATAATTAAGTTAAATGAGACATTGTTTTTCAATTTGAGTTGAAAAAATACTAAAAAACCAAGCAATGAGAGCACGGTGCTGCTGAGCAGTGGGCAGAATACCTGAGGACAGGTGTAGGAGTCTGATGGAGAGCCAGTTTCACTTCAGTGACAGCTGCTTTTCCCTCTAATGGAAGAGGAGGAATCATTTTTACCACTGTTCATAACAACCAGAGAAAGTGCCTCTGCTAGTCATGACCACTGGGTCCTGCCTCCAAAAAACAAAATAACTCAATAAAATAACTCCATCTCATCTATCATTAGCATGTCTGGGACAAACTCTGATACCTGACGGTAGATTTGTTTGGCAGTAAAATAGGAGAAGCTACAGAAACAAAACCAAATGCACTGAAAGTGAGACATCATGTGGATGTAAATATGTGCATAAAATCCAGAAGAAGAAGAAAACCTCCATCTTAATAGGTTAGACGTAGAGGAGCACCAGCGGACATGACTGTTCCTTTCAGCCTAATATTGCTGCAGTGCACTGCTGTCCTTCTGATTATCCAGGCTTTTGTTTTAAAGGTATACAGTAGATTCTCAAAGAAATGTACGTTTTCAGTATCTGCTCAGCTCCGTTTCATACGTTTACTGCTGCTCCTGACTCAGCGTGACAGTGCAGATGCCTCAGAGCACCAGCGATGAATGATGTCATGAATCGCTCATCTCTTCGGCTCCATGTCGCCACAGAAAGGCAGTCATCACGGGAGCCTTGTCCCAGGATATGCTACACGCTAAAAACAATCTCCACAATCCACTTTGTGCTTTGTGTCCTCAAAGTGCATTTCCAAAGGCAAGGATGCATCTTCCATGGAGACTCTCCTGGTGTGATGAAGGGAAAAGGTTTTAGAAGCACGGATCCTCAGACATCTGTGTGGAAAATGCTGCCTTCTTCCTCGCTATACTGATGAGTTTTATTGGAGCAGTTGTGCATGCTTTTGTCTGAGAAGGTGTAAAAATGTTGCAATAAAAGCTAACAAGCAGGAACATCGGTGCAGCCCTCCTTTTAGAGCCTCAATGCACGAATGCAGCACGTTAGAAGAGAGCTGCTTTCATACCATCAATCAATACATGTTGGGAAAAGCACAAGGGTTATTAATTGTTTGCCTGAGCTCCAGAAAATGTAATTAACATGTTGGAATTGGGGCCGGTGGCTGCACGCTGCACCTGAATGTCGCTGAGCCGTACATCACTCATCGCATTCATTCCGCTTCCCCCGATACCGGATCTGAAGTCAGCGGCAGCTTATGGAGCTGGGGGGGGGCCATCACCGTCGGATCTGTTCCACTTTTAATGGTCTGAAGTGCTTCCTCTCGACCTGGAGCTCCCATTTGTAACAGATGAGGGGAGATGGGATGTATATATCTGTCAACATTTATTAGCTTGAATGACCACTTGTTAATAATGATAGCAGTTTAGCTCTGTCTGCCTCCCCACATGATGCTTTACAGCACACCGCTGCCTTCCACCCTGGAGTTTACCAAGCTCATCTCAAGCCCACTTTCCACCACTAAAACTTTTAAATCAGGGTAATTAAAAGATTTGACTAAAGTAGTAATGTGCATTCATCTTCCTAACGGCATGCGATCTTCTCCCCTTGTCTCTCGTGTCCCTGCAGCTGTACAGCTCGGTGGACTTTGGAAGAAAATGGCAGCTCATCCATGAGCACGTGACCCCCAACAGATTCTACTGGTGAGTCGCCGTTTCTCTTTGCCCCCCCCCCATCCCTCTCCCCCTGGGTTTGCTTTGCTCAGGAATGCAGAGCGGGAGGATATCGATGGCTTCCAACACGTGAGAGACTGCTGATGTTACCGAAGCCGGCACGTTTCCCACCCTCTGATACAATCACGCAGAGATTAATCTCCTCCTTCAGAACATACTTTACATTCAGCGTCCGAGGGCTTGTCATATTACATTTCATTTCTAACACGCCCCGCTCGTATCGGGCACATTGCACACAAATACAGAGTTATTACTTTTCACATCAGCAGCAGCAGCAGCAGACGGAGCAGAGTGGCTTTCTCTGATGCATGCATACAGATTAGAAAAGCTCTGACTAATAACGGATCCAGGACGCTGCTGTCGCCTCTTATCCTGTCACGTCTGCTCCTCACTTCTCCTTTAGTGTCGCTGCCATGTCTGAAAGCGCACACTCATCACAAATGGAAGGCTGGGTGTCTTCCGGCCCACTGCTCCCTTCCCTCTCTCTAAGAGGACGGGGTGAGGGGGGGGGTTGCAGGGATGGCCCTGGGCGAGCTCCTGCTACCGAGCAGGAATCTGGAGCTACTTCCAGGCCTTTGTCGCATGATCCTAAACCCTGTGCTCAGTCCATCGCTGGCTTTGCCCTTTGTCGGGCTCATCGCTGGGCGAGCAGGACGCCAAACTCTTTAGCTTCCCAGGAGATAAAACCTTCTTCCATGCAGTCTGATCCATGTGCAGGAAAGTGTGCAGGAAAGCGAGACGATGCTCAGAGACGAGTTCGGTGTGACGGAACGAATCCCAGACAGAAAAGGAATCTGTTTCTAGATGAGATGACGTCTGAAGAAACAAGGCAGGATCAGACGGTTTTTAACATTGATCTTTATATCGGGCCAAAACTAAATACATGATTTTTGGATGAATAAATATGGAGCTAGAATAGGGACACATAATTTCCATATTTGTGACTTGTAATTATATCTTGTAACATACAAGTACATATTCAGTCTACAGGTCTGATAATACAAACAGATAAAAAAAATACAAAGTATAAATACAAAATTACAAGTACGAATGAAAAATTAAGATACAAGTTACAAGTCAGAAATACAAGTAGAAATAGTTTTGATTTGTGTCAGAGCCAATCAGATTTCTAAATCTCCGACCAATCACGGGGATGTGCTAGCCCAGTGTTAGCATGTTAGCATGTAGCAGTGGGAGGGGGGCTTATAATGCCAACAGGCCGATCTCTGTGAGCTGCTGACGGGCGTGAGCGTCATGGCGCGCCACCATTCCAGGGCAGACAGTATTTTTCCTTCATGCCACAAGGATAAATCTTTAACCCGAGTTTTTCTCTCTGGATGGATGGAAAGACAAACTCGGTCCTGGATTCGATCAGGAGAACGTCTTTCTTCCCTCAGAACCAAAAGGAAGTCATTTCCAGGGACGTAGAGATTATTTTATCCTAGTCTAATCCTTGTGATTTCTCAGAATTTCTTCATGTTTTCATCTCTCAGGTCGGTGGCGGGCCTCGACAAGGAGCCGGATCTGATCCACATGGAGGCTCACACTCCAGACGGAGGTGAGTGTTTTCTGCACACAGAAAAAAGAAATAAGCAGAGATGATTCCCCGCCCGGCCGACGCCCCGCCGGCACACCTGATGCATGAACCTGATGAATGTGGCCTTTCTTTTCCGCACTTTTTCCCTGAATGTCAGCCCCGTAACTCTGAATGGCAGCGCCGCCACAGTCCTCTTACAATGGGTGACACAGGTGAAACTATTTATGCCGGCTTGTGATGTCGGCGAGGCATTTCTCGCTTTTCTTCCTTTTCTCATCACGCTGCTGCATGACTGACAGGCGGAGATGCTTGTTTGTTGTATGTGTGCGATGAAAATAAGCATGTTCTACAAAGAGAGGCACATTAACCCCAGAAAATGTCAACCTGTGCAGACGGGCGCAGTGCAAACCGCCACGATCCAAGCACGACACAAAAATACAGTTTGATCTGATTGAAAGTCCCCTTCAGTCGATCACTGACTGCAGAGCTTTTCTACGGTTTTGTGTTTAATATGCATGATGAACGGCATGAATAGCTCATGTTTCCTGTGTGTGTGTCTGACAGATGTGCAGTACATCACATGCAGGGTCCAGCTGTGCAGCGAAGCCAACAGGAACTATCCTTTCCCTGGATACATCGACATCAGCTCCCTGGTGGTTCAGGATGATTACATATTCATACAGGTAGGACTCTGCACACACAGGAGCATCATGAACCTGTAAAATGTTCGGATATGTCTTCTCCTCTTATGTGAGAGTGCGGCGAGATCTTCAGCAGCAGCATCTCACACAAACGACATCAGAAGGAGAGAAGCCTCGTCCACATTCCTCGTTCGATCCGCTCAGATATCAGGAGAAAAATGTTGCATTCATATGCTCAGCTGGTTTTACAGACAAAATCTCAGTTTTTCTGCATTCATGGGAGAGAAGAAATGAAAATAAATATATTTTCTCTTTCTGAACTGGTTATATTCCTTTACAAAATGAAATTTTCTGAAAATCCATTTCCGGGTTTTTTAATCTGTCTTCCATTCTGGCTGCATGTTGTCGTTTACAAGCTACGGCCTGCAGAACCTGCAGCTGAATGTGGAGCGAAATGTAAAAGAAGTGATTTTTGAAAGTCGCAGAATGTTACAAAAGAAGGAAGGAGTAAGGCGAGAAAGGCCAAGATGGAAGATGAGGTGAAACAATTACAATAAATGACCCTAGAAAATCTAATAAACAGAGTTTAAAGTCGATTTTTAATGTGTTAAGAGTAAAAGTAACTTTACAATGTTTGAATGAAAAAAAATGTCAATTAAAACTTTTTGAATGATTAAATATATTCAGTTACGCTTTAAATACTTTTCTCCAAAATAGTTGGCGATTAGAAATTCTGATTGGTTGACAATCTGCTGATTAGTAACCTCCATGGAGATGTCAGTCCATCAGGGATGACAGTACGACGTTTTTCTGATTCTGGATATCTGCTTCGATCTAAAGAACTTTTCTTTTATTATTATTGTCTTTAAAATGATCATCTTTATTTAGTAAAGAATAGGAGGCGAGCGTAACAGAACCACCTTTAGTCCCACTGACTCCCATAAAAACTTATTTTTGATGCACAATAATCCTCATATTATCAAACATATTCTTTGTTTTTCTCATTAAAAACATAAATCTGGATATATGATCAAAAAAAGGCATAAAACCTAGAAATATCAAGTTTTTAAATATTTCTACAACAATGCTTAGGTGTAAAGTTGTTTAAAGATTTTAATGTGAAAAAACCTGCATCACAGTTTTATAATACTATTAAGAGGTTCCACTTTCGTACCTGTAAGGGTAAAAGTCTGAGTTTTTTAAAGTTATCTGCAGGAAGCCAATCAGAGCGCTCAGATATTCATTCTGCATGTTTTCCTTCCATCCGCAGAAAGAAAGGTTCACTCTAACTTCAACTGGACATTTTGTTTTTGTTGTTCTGTGAAACCCGGTTTTAATAATTTCTCGGAGCCGCTGCCTGTTGGCTTGTTTTAGTCATGATTTGTTCTGCAGAAAAATCTGAAATGGTAATATCCTGAATTCCAAGCAACACAGATGCAATTTATGGCTTGTTTTTTAATTTCCTCTGCAGCATGAATGTTATTTACTTTGACATTGTGCAAAAGAGGTTTCATGCATTAAAAAGTCTGACGTGTGGAAAAGTCTGGATAACTACAGGCTTCTCCACAGCATCAGATTTACTCCGATTCAGCTTAACGGGGATTTTCTGACTGATGTGAAATCCAAACCTGACCCACTTCTCCTCTCATAAGTCCACTGACCAACCAGAAAACCGGAATTATCCCTCGGTGCTTCCCAGATGTAGCATTATCTGACTGAATATCACTCTTGAGGCTATATTAAGCTAAATAGTCTTTTATTTTCATCCTCAGTCTGAGTTGTCTTACCATTACGGCCATTTGATTCCTGAAAATGTTTCATTTAGTGGAGAACAGTTATCTACTTATCTGAGCCACCTGCAAGCAGCTCCTTCCGCTTCAACCCGTTGCTGCTCTTTACAGAGAAATGGAGTTGTTCTGCAAACATCTTTAGATCCTGTCTGACCTCTCCCAGGTCTTTCAGGCAAACTCAGAAACACTCGACCTAAACCTCCCTGCAGCCCGAGCTCCTGAACGTTTCAACACACACACACGTCACACATGACAGATCCTGGAAGAGATGGGAGATGAAAAATCAATCAAACCAAACCCTTGGAAAGTTTAACCGGCCGCTGGTTACCCGGCCATCGGTCTCCTCCTCATCGGGTTGCTCCTGGGAATGTTCCGAGGTGCTCACAGCCAGCTGTCTGCTTCCTTCAGCCTCCGAGCCTCGCCATCAGTCCTGTCCTGCAACATCACAGCGCACACTGCTTCCCTCAGCAGCACGGCACAAATTTCCCTTTAATGAATCTCATGTTGTTGCACACGCGAGTGTGTGTGTGTGTGTGTTTGTTTCCACGGCCTCGAGGCTGATGACAGTTCTCCGTCACCATCCGACTTGGTTTGCGAAAGGTCGAAACCATCAGGGACACTTTGGTTTTTAACCCCCAAGAGAGCCGACCAGGCATAGTTAGGCAACTTAAAGATTTCTCTTGACAAAGAATAATGAGACTATCGATTGTCCTCTAAGATATTTACCAAAGTCCACTTTGAAATCACCACGTGCACCAAGGGGAGGACTGACTAATCTGAATGGAAGCCAAGAGATCATTATTAATGAGCAAGTTAAGAAAGGAAGAAGAAACGGCTGCAGACTTCCAACTAGCTCCTTCAGTCAGCAGAGAGGCTAACCCTGCATCAGCGGCAGGACGGCCACTCATCAGCTCCCATCAGTCACAGGGAGAAGAAGATCAATCCTTTAGATTGTTTCTATCGGGACAAAATTCAATCAATCTGGTTCCTGCCAGGTGTTGAAATGATGTCATTATTTCCTGAACAACACCTGAATGTGTCTGGATGATGTCATCAGTCCCTCCATGGTGGAGGGGGAGTTTCGCTCTGCTCTTCTTTCCATCACTTCAGTTTGTTGATGTCTGCAGCTTCATTTTCCTTTTTTTCCTCCATTCTTCAGACATTGTGCCTGTCTGTCTGACTGATCCAGGACTCCTTTGTTGGTTTGGTTTTATTATTTTTTCTACTCAAATTAAAAAAACTCGTATTTCACAAAATTATAATTCATCTTTATTATGACTTTTTTCATTCTCCACTTATTTGAATTATTATTAATTATTTTGCCTTTTCTCAGCTGGAAGGGGACGGATCATTCTGTGTTTTTCCTGCATAGCAGTCAGACTTTGGGCTAAACTGATGGAAGTCCAGTCCCCGCCAGCATCCCTGTGTGCTGCTAACACACGGCTGAATCCTTGTGCTGTAATAGTGGAGCTGATAATGATCATAAAGCAGTGTAATGATAAACAGCAGCCGTTTCATTTCCTGTAGAAGCCTGCGGTGGAGGCACGGTTTGTATCCGACGGTGTGTTCTCTAGTTTACCTTCTGAGAACCAAATGGTTCAGAACTCCACAGAAATCTTCCAAACAGAAATGAATTGAAATCAATTTGTTCACGACAAAAATAAATCTGTTTAAGCACCTCTTGGTGACAGTGGGACCCCCCAGTGGAGGGCAGGAGTTGCTCTGTGAGGGATCCAGAGCACAAACTGAAACCATGATCAGCGGCAGGGCTAGGGCCATGAAACAAAGTGACCAGTTTCTCAAATGAAATTTTCAAGTGCGAGCGAAGTGCAGTTAAATTCTAATAAATGTATTCATAAATTTTCAAGTAGCAGAAGTAAATTTCCCACCAGAGCAGCTGAAAGTGGGCAGCGATGACCCTTACTCCATTTGTTCAACTTCTGTTACACTCCAGCGCTGCTTCAAGGGGAAGGTTGTTATTCTTCTCCACACACGGAAACCCGACGGCTTCAGGACCGCAGACGGACGCAGGAAGGTCCCTGCAAGGTGCAACGGCTCACCTGTTACAGGCTTTGTGTTCGCATCAAGAATTTAAATCAACTTTATTTGTTTAGGACTTTAGGAACAAAACAAGATGCTTTACAAAATGCACATGCAAAAACTGCATAAACAAAAAGATCATTTAAAACAAGGATCAAAAACAACAAAGCCTGTCCTGTCCATCAGCTGAATAATACAGGTAAAAAGTAAAAACACATCTGGTGGTACAGTCCTTATGTTGACATTGTTAAACTGTTAAAGTTCTGAATTTTAATTCTGCAGTGTTCCTTATTCCTGTATCATGCTCTGGGTATTAATCATGACATATCCATGTTCTCATGTCATGTATCAGCTAACATATCAAATATCAGCTTTTTAAAGCCCCTGATATCAGCATGGGCCCCGAGCATCGGTCGGCTCTAATTTGTTTCCTATCCTGTGAGGCGGTGCATAAAGAGCATCCGGGTGAAAAGGTTCTCGCGGTTTTCCAGCTGCTGGATAGAAACCGCTCCAGAAATGCACATATTAGACGTCACTGTGCATCAAAATGGCTTCAAACGCGGAGTGTTAAGGTCGGACACGCCAGTAACGCGTCTTCAAAGCCCATGAAGCAGAACTGGAAAGTTGATCTTTCCCAAACTGAGCAGAGTGTTTTATTTAACCCTACGCTGTCTTGCAGGTCCCTACATCCGGACGAGCCACCTACTACGTTTCCTACAAGAGAGACTCTTTCATTCAGATCAAACTGCCTAAATATTCCCTTCCTAAGGTGAGCTGCAGCACGCCGACGATGACTCAGCAAAATCTGGTTCATTTCCCAGTGTCATGGAGGTATTCAGTTCTCCATCTTGTGTTTGGGTTTGTGGTGGAAGCATTAATGCTCCGGTGGAGGCTGAGTGGGTGTTTATATTCACACCGCGGCGCTGATCTTCTGACCAGTCCCGCTGGGTCAACATGTTGTAATCCGTCACCCCAACCCCTCCGCTCAGAACTCCACTTAATCTCTCCCGCTTGGCCTGGCCCTGACAGGATTT
Organism: Craterocephalus eyresii; assembly: GCA_037177035.1. NCBI lineage: Eukaryota > Metazoa > Chordata > Actinopteri > Atheriniformes > Atherinidae > Craterocephalus > Craterocephalus eyresii. The sequence continues at coordinate 30,137,891 of JBBBVT010000004.1, read as the reverse complement.
ACACATCGTCAGCACCGACGGGAAGCAGGTGTTTGCTGCTGTGCAGGAGTGGAACCAGAACGACACCTATAACCTTTACCTGTCCGACACCAGAGGCATCTACTTCACGCTGGCCATGGAAAACGTCAAGACCACACGGGGCATCAGCGGGAACCAGATGCTGGACCTGTACGAGGTAAAAGCCTGATGAGTGTCTTTAGATCAGGTGTTTTTCACCTTTTATCTGCTGGGACCCAACTTTTCCAGCACAGAGTGGTCCGGAGACCACTTTAATTTATATTCAATGAACCAGCTCCACTTCTAGTTTAACAGCTAAAACCTAGTAAAATATGAATCAGTGAGATGACCACAGATGTTCCTCACATGGATGTGAAAGTGCAGATAAACAAGAGGCCAATATACTGATCACCCACAGAGTCAAATCCTGTAACAACAAAAGTAGAAGTCAGCTCTAAGATGTAAATAGATTGTACTACAGTAAAAAAAAAAAAGCAGAAAATAGGGAAAAAATGTGTTAAATTGATCAATAAAATGATGAAGCAATAAAATATTCAACTTAAAATGTTTGAATTAAATAAATTAAAAAGTAAATTAAATATTTGAGTATAAAATATTTAGTGAGACAATAAATTTTATATTTAATAAACTCTTGCAATTTCTGAAGAGTTGATTTAGATGACAGATGTTTTCCTGCATCTGTAGCTCGTTTTCTTTCTTTTTCTGTTTGTTAAAACTACCAGCAGCTTTTCTGTGTTGGTGTCTGGTTGCTGGATGCTGCTTTGGTGCATCACTGCTAGCCAGCATTAGCTAACCACCATACCATGTTACCTCCTCTTATTAAACCAGATTAATTGAATTTTTTGTCCAAATGTTTGAATTTAATTAGGATTTATGACTAGCGTTGTCTTCATTTATGATTTTTAAATACTTCTTCATAACTTTCTGGACAGGCTAGCGGCTAGCTTGGTTTCTTGAGCTCACTGGGGTTTATTGAACAAGTAAAGAACACATTAGCGCCACCAAGTGGTGTGAGGCTGTATTATAACTGGCCTCTGGAGGGAATTTCCTTTCCAGCTTGTGCAGAGATATTTCTGTATTCTACAGAGAATCCCCAGCGAGAGGTTGAGTTCATCACCAAAGCAAAGCACATTGGTGTCTTTCAGACGTGGCAGGTCTTTGATAGAACGGCGTCTCTGAAGTAGGGGTGTGCGATATGACGATATTAGATCGTGGACGATTAGAAAGTGTAGACGATCCGCCAAAATGAGGAGAT
>JBBBVT010000004.1:30109982-30121974 GCA_037177035.1 Craterocephalus eyresii | reverse complement strand
GCAGCACTTTGTGTACATAAAACCCACTCACAATGCACACACTGATCCCCGCCCCCCCCACCCTCTGCTGCAACCGTTCTGAAATGAGTTTTGGAGGCAGTGAAGTGTGGCCTCTCGGCGTTTTGTCTCCCACCCAGTTTAAGTGTGATGTTGGAGGATGTGGAAGGAAAACGTGTGATGAAGAGGCTGCACAGCGGCGAGGAATCCAGGATTTGTTTCACAGTCAGAGTTCAGTGCAACACTTCCCCGTCTGAATCATCTAACAGGTGCACATCAGCGCGGGTAGCCCAGAGTCAGGCTTCCTGCATGGGGGGGGGTGTCACACTCAGGTCTTCCAGCTGTTCTCACTTCAGCAGCGATGTGGATGAGCTGTCAGAAGCAATGGCGCTGAGGACGCGGTGATGAAAGCTGTCCATTTCTTTTTCCCCTCCGCTCTCGTTTTCTAACCTTGGTGTTAACTTCTTACCAGAACTGTGACATCGCTACTATTTTCTGTTGTCTTTCCTTTTTGACACCAGAACCCCTTCTATCCCCTGCCCTCTGAGCGTTCGTGGCTCTGGTAGCCGTACACAGTCTCCTGAACGTCTCTTTAATGCTCAGCCTTTTGATATTTACCCAAAGCTACAGTAACTAATTGCACAGAGACTCTGAGACTCCTCTGTTGAGACAAGCCAGTCATTTTGATCTGCACCTAAACCCTCCCCGATGAGCGGGCTTAAACGGCGAGCTTCTGTTTCCGTGCCGCCGCTGCTGCCGGCTTGTGATGGGAATGCTTTCTGACACAGGGTCAGCTTTGATGAGGGGAGGCAGTGGACCCAGCACAGCTTCTCCTCCGTGCCTCTGTTCGTGGACGGCGTCCTGGTCGAGGCTGGAGCCGACAACCAGATTATGACGTAAGTGCAAACATTTCTGGATAAGCTTGCATGAAGTGAGGCGGTGTTCTGAGATAAAGGTTCATTTTCTTTCTGCACAAAGGCCAGAATGGATTGAAGAGCTAATTTATCTCTATTAGGCCGCATTTCTCAGCCTGGAGCTCACACTAGCAGTTTTTTACCATGTTGGATTTCAGGCAACCTGATACAGAGAATTATTTCTTAATAAAACTTCTGTGGTTGAGGGTGACAGTCAAGGACCGATTCAATGAAAAAGACAAAAAAACGCAACAAAGCAACTCGATCTAACTGGAAGGAGGCACAACACCGTCCAGAAGAAGGAAGAAGCAGGAGATTACAGGAGCTATGGAGGGAAGGGATTCACCATTATCAGACCCACACTTCCTTCTTTTTATCCGTGTTAGATCTCATCCCATAGGTGTGGGCTGATGGGGAGTATGGGTGGGTTGGGCTACTTCTGAGTGTTAAATTGTTTCCTTATCAATTTGTTTAAAGGTAATTTCTTGCTTTGCAGGTAACATGGATCTCTGAAACAAATACAGAAATGCTGCAATGACCCGTTTATGCTTCCACAGCAGACGGACACGCGGACAGATGGATGGTTTCGTCCGTCTTTTGCATCGTTTCAGGCGTAATCTGATGCGTTTTCAGGCTCCGTGTGCATCCGTCACGTCACGCAGAGGGTCACGTCACCAGTTCCTGACAGTAAAGATGGCGTGAAAGCGTGAACGTCTTCCTCAGAGCGGAGTCTGGCGGGAGCAGATTTTACCAGAGTTTCATGCTGAACACCTTTCAGTGAAAAACTTCCATGGAAACAGCAGGAGATCCGGTTCCGTCTGTGGATGAATCAGGGTCGACCCGGGCCTGCCCAGAGTTTCCCTGCCATCCAGAAAGTTCTACGTGTTCGCCGTCATCATGAATGATGGAATGGCGCTCCTTTTACAGCGGATTCTGCTTTATAAGTGGAGGACATGCGTCGCTACGTACGCTCCCTGCAGGTTTATAAAGACGAGCCTAGGGGCTGGTTTATAAAGGAGCATAAATTTTACTGCAGATTTTCATCCCTAAAAGTAAAAGAACCGCTCATGCTGCATAAATGAACGTATCTTCTATCGCAGCACCTCAGGTTTATGATTCTGACTTCATGTAAGACGGTTCTCATGCAGCTGCGCATGAAATCTGCACCGATCTGAACTTCATTCGCATTCCTTTTAATGCATTCCGTGCACTCTGTGTAATGCTGTTAATGTTTTATATAAAGCACTTTGAACGGAAACATGTTGTACTAATAAACTATCTGCTGTCAGATCCCAGCAAACAGCAATGAATGAAAATCCGGTGTGACGCTGGTCTAATCGTCCTGTCTTCCTTTTCCTCGCCAGGTTTTTTGGCCATTTCAGCCACCGTTCCGAATGGCAACTTATCAAGATAGACTACAAGTCCATCTTCAGCAGGAAGTGCACGGAGGAGGACTACCAAACCTGGCACCTGCACAACCAGGTGAAAACTACCCGCCGAAGAGCAATGTGTTGAAATTTATGTCAAACTCTTCTTACTGAGCGCTGGTGTTGTCACGGCGACAGGGCGAGCCGTGTGTGATGGGCCAGAAGCAGATCTACATGAAGCGCAGGCCTGGAAACTACTGCATGCTGGGAAAGGACTACTCCAAGATCCTCTCGGCTGAATCCTGCATCTGCCGAGCTCATGATTTCGAATGGTAAGAGTCTTTGTTCAAGTTCTCCTTTCTTCATTATCATGGAGGGGATTATGTTTCCCTCCATTGTCTGCTAAAGGAGAACTTCATTAACAGCAGCATTTGTTCTGCGACGCTGCCACACATGTAGACGCAGCTCTCAGAAATGAAGTGGCTTTTTATTTTCATTCCCGCTTTGATGAAACTGAAAATAAAACGCAGCAGGTTGCAGCGTGAGATGTGGAGTTAAAGGCAGCTGCTTTCCTTTCCTTTCCCAGCCCGCTCAGACGTGCTCGTCCAGGCTGAGTCCTGCAGTTTAACAAGCTGGATTTCAAGCTAAATAATTTGCTCGGATCAGAAAGTATGGCTGAGTGGAGCCGCAGTTATTTACCATGTTCTTACATGTGCATTCCAGCCCTAATGCTTTTCTAATAAGCACATTTAGCAATAAAGCAGCGAGCGGACACAGATCTCATTCTGGAGGAGATTAGCTTGATGCATGCGCAGCCTGCTGGAAAACACCACGAGCCAGATGATACGTTCCTCCGCCAGGATGAATGCTTTCCATAACTGCTCCTCTGAGCTGAGGCGGCTCCACACACGGACGTATTTCTACACCCAGGCTTGATAAACTAAAGGCAGAAACTGTGGAACTGCTCCTTTAACAGCAGCCACGGTTCCATCAGCTCCGCCAGGTTTCTGCAGCTTTGACCGTCCCAGCGCAGCTTCTCAGGCAGCCTCCGCTCAGGGCTGGAGGACTGGAGCTTACATGCACTGCAGCAGCACGTGCACAGTCTGCACTACGTTTCAGTGCACGTAGACACAACACGGTGTGTTTTAGCTGAAACCCTGCTGACACTCAGGAGGACTCTCAGACCACAGGTGCCTCCATGCTGATCAAACTCAGGGTCTGAGTTACTTTCTGGTAACTTCTGTTCATTTACACAGAAAAAAAAGCAAGATGGCCGCATCCTGTTCTAACGTTATTTTCCTTCAGGGGAAAAATCATTTCATTCATCCACCAAAAGCTGCAGCCGAGAGGGAATGTAATTCTTTCTGAAAGCGTCAGGCGGTAAAGCCTGGGTCACCTGAGACTCAGGTCCACCTGCTAAATCTGGACTTTGGTCACTAAAACTGCTGCAACATGTCTTTTATTGCAATGATTGGCTTTATTTGGCGATGGAAGCGACTTCCTGACCTCCAAGCTTCCTGCAGCTGCAGCTCATGCTAACAGGAAGCTGCATGTTCAGTAGATTCACTGACCAGCTTCCCCAGATGTTGGTCCAGATGTGTCCGTGGACCAGACTGTGAGGAAAACCGGTTTCTGTTCACGCCTTTATCATCATCATCACGTGGATTCATATATCAGTGCTGATTCATTAATCCTTGTTAGAACTAAATCAGCTTTAGACGGTGCAGTTATCAGTCGTTCGGCAGCATCTGATCCAGGTTTCCGGCCGGCAGCGTCCGTTGCTGCAGACCAGCAGGTAAAAGCTGCGTCCGGATGCGCTGAGCTCCAGCTGAGCGTCGGATTTAAGTTGCATTGCGTTCCCAACGCGGTGGAGGAGCATGCCTAAACCTGGTCTAGAGGAAACTTCCGGTTGCTGCTTTTACTCCTGCGTCATTGATAAAACAGGAAAGTTTATTCGTTCAGTTCATTTCCTGTTCAAGACAGTTCAAAGTGCTTTACATAAAACACTGAAATCATTACAGAAGCACCCAAAAGTAGTCTGAAGTCACTTTAAAATCATTAAAACTGATAATTTAATAAATAAAGAACACAGAGCAGGTAAAATATACATGTCGTGTGATAATCCTCCATCTCTAATAGAAAATATATTTGTGCATAAACTCTTAATAGAAGCTGAATTTAGAGATCAAATCCCAATATTGGTCCATAATTCAGGCCTTGGTTTGGTAATGTGTTAGTTGTTCCTCCTCTCTTCACCAGGAGGACAATATGAACAGTTTCATGGTCCATTGACACAGTTTCCATAAAAACCTGCCAGATTTGGTTAATTGTTCCGGAAGTCTGGAGGTCTGTCAGATGCAGCTCTGCCAGGTTTCGTGCTGCCAACCCCTCCCAGACAGCCGTACCGGCTCAGTCCTGTTCTAACCAGGCTGACATGGACTTTAACATTAGCAGGTCCGGATCGTTGTTCCTGCAGTCTCTGAACCTGCTGGGATGTCCACGCCGGGGACGATCCATATGTGCCTTGTGAGAATCTTTTGTCTCTTCAGAGAAGATGGAGATGTCTTTCCTCCTTGGCATTGTGTGGTTATATGCTGTTTTGTTTTGTTTTTTTTTTGTTTGTTTTTTTGCTTTTACCTCTTTTGAAGACCTCTTTTTCCCCTAAGAACTAAAAACTATAATTTCTCTTCGTCTGTGAGACGTAACGCTTTTCCTTTTGTTTCGTTTTCATCCCCAGTTTCAAATCATTGAAGTGGAATCTTTTGCATATGCCATTCATGATTTTCATTAACTTAATCCATTTGTCAGTAATCTGATAAGTTTGCTGCAGTTTCCGTCCGTCTCTCTAGCATCTGTCAGCAAGCCTCCTGTACTTAGGATTCTGCTCAGACCATGTGACGGTGTAAATAGCTCCTATTTGTATGCAAATCCCACCCGCTTGTAGTTTTTATCTTGTAATGACAGGGAGGAGAAAAAAAAGCTGTCCCAACATTCAGCAGTTATCTAAATAATGTTTGCACAAGGGCAGGGGGTGAGTGCTAATTGCTTTGTATTTAACAAGTTGAAAGTTTGTTATATTTCTCTCTGCAGATGATTATATGGGACATGCTTGAAATTCCAAAATGAGGACTTTAAAAATGTTCTTAGCATTAAACCTCAAAATCCTGGTACTTAATATGAAGAATTAGTTGCATTATCTTATTCTAATTTAGTGCACTGAACTCTGGATACAAGCCACCCTGTGTGCCGATGATGCAAGATGCCGATGTGCTCAGCATGACTCAGCAGAAATTAATCTCCATACATTCAGAGTCCTGAGTCCACAGAGAACTTCTCCAGACTAGTTCTGCTGGGAAACAGATAATCAGCTAAATATGAAGGAAGTGGTTCTTAGTTTATTATCTGCACAGCCTTTGGAAGAGTGTGTGCAGGGATGGAAACAGGACTTTACCTCAACTTCAGTTTTCTACTCTGATTCCTATGTGTTGTTTATTGGTTGAAAGGCAAAGAAATGTTTTTTTGCTCTTGATGCCAAAGTGCTAACAGGTGCAGGAGCCACAGGAGTGGCTAGATCAATAAAAAAAGAAACAATGGAGGCTGTAGAGTGCAAAAATAGATGATTTATTTACATGGTCCGAGGTGCACAAACAACAAGAAAGTGAACGTTTGTTTCACCAGAACTTCATCAGCAGTGATCAAATAAAACAAGTGTGTCAAAGTAATTTTAGTTCAGGAGCCACTTAGGGCACAAAGTGATCATAAGAGGGTCAAACCAGTCAAATAATAGCATAAAACTCCAAATGTATCCCTTTTCTTTAGCACAGTATGTACATTATTAAGATTTATTTGTATTTTATTTACTATCCTCTGAGAAAACACTATGAACAACCTCAAATGTCTTGAAAAAATAAGTTTAATTTCTAAAATGTTTGGCCATTTTCATCATTAACACGTTCATTTCATCACCAGTATCTGGAACTACTACAAAAAAAACGTCCAAATTTAGAAATGAATACCTCTGCCGAGGAGGTTATGTATTTGCTTTTATCTGTTTGTCTGTCTCCTGAAAATTATACAGGGAGCAATCGATCAGATTTGTGTGAAAAACCGGAAGAGGTCCTGGATTCTGGATAACTTTGAAATTTCCGTGAAAAATGGAGCATAAAAATTTTGTTCATGAAACTAGGGATGACGATCCGGGCTGTTCTTACAGGACCTGGACTCCTCCGATGTGAGTCCGTCTGTCCCACAGCTGGAGCTGAAACCAACACACCCTGGTTCTGGTGTAGACCTGATCCAGTTAAAGTCCAGACCTCACCCTGACTCACTTGCTGTGGTTTGACCTTCAGAAGCTCCAGGAACCAGTGAGCTGAAGCAACATTGTGAAAACGTGAATTTTCTCCACAGCCATGTGAGAGACTGATGATGTCATCATCCAGGAAAGTCTCAGGCTGATGTAGAACATCGCAGTTAATGAATGTACAGTAGGAAGATGGACCCTGGTGGTTTGTCATTTATCTTTAAACTTGGTGAAACAAATATGATTTATAGAAATAACTGAACAGTTTTAAATTATTTCAGAGCATTTTATTCAGTTCATTCAAACAAATCCACAGTTTAATCATAAATATGACCCGATCTGATTATGCCCAACAGAATTACTTAATAAGTCAATTAGTAAATGGTGTTACACAGCAAATGATGATCCTGTCCTGTCCTGAATGTTGCTTCAGTAACATGAGAAACATGGTGAGTATGCTAAGAGGAAACGGTTTATTTTTCTCTTTATAAACCTATTTGTCCTGTTTTTTGTTGTTGGATGTGAGCACAGTCTTAGAATATACGGTGTGATATCAAAGTGTACATTTCAGAGATTTATGTGGTGGAAATGAAATACATCATGAGCTTCCTGCAGATTTACATGAAGCTTTGTCCCCTGCAGCTTCATCCAAGAAAAACACTAAACAAGTCAAAGTTTTCAGTTTCCCACTCCTACTGTATCCTTTCCCTTCTCACTTTTAGCGTAGAATCAAATCAATTTTTATTTAAACACTTTTTATACAAAAGCAGCACAGAGAACTTGACATGAGAAAGTCCATGTTTGATGATGTAAAACAAACTTTCACACACACGCCGTTATCAGCACAAACCTAAATCGATGTGTAATAATGATGTGTCTCGTGGCAGCGGGTCGCTCGCCCCTCTGCAGGCTGATATCCATCCGCTCTGATCGTGGATCTTCTTCTTGCGACAGTGACTACGGATACGAGCGGCGCAGTGACGGGAACTGCCGACCGGCCTTCTGGTTCAATCCGTCCACGGTGTCCAGAAGCTGCAGCCAGGGTCAGAACTACTTCAACAGCACGGGGTAAGGCTTTCTCATTCTCCAAGCCATGAAAAAAGTCCCATTTATTTAGAAATTAATCTAACAAAATCCAAAACAATGAACAGAAAGGTAAGCAGGAAAGGCAAGTCATTAAACCCGACAAAAGCACAGAAAACGTTTGAATATCCACAAAGACGTGAGTGAGCATGGAGCTCAGTAACAGCCAAGCCTACACAGGGTGGCGATGGGCCATATCGAGATTTTCAAATATATTGAGACATTTTCACATGCAGTATGGAACGAGGGAATGTTGTTCATACTGAGGTAGCCCGCGTAGACTTTAAAGTATCTTTTATTTTGCTTTTTGTACGACTGTATTTTTGTGTTAGTCATTAAGAAGTGTGTTTCATTACTTTAATTTCAGTCGACTGTTTGAATGCACATGTGCAGCTGAGCCTTTATAAAAGCGTGTTTAGCATTTCAGACTGTAAATTAGAACAAAACAAATTACAGCAAATATATGAGATGAAGGCCAGACTGGCTGTTAGCTTCAGCCGGACCAGCTGCTGTATCGCTGACAGATACTGAATCCTTTCAGTAAGCCGGAACCACTTTCACTTGGAAGTATCCTGAACACACAAGTGGAAACTTTTACAGGAGCCTGTTTGTGTGTCCTGTGTGTCAGTTTTGACGACTCCCCAGGGAAAAGACCTTACACAGCTTCATTATGGTAGCAGCGTTTTATTTAGTGCTGCTCTAATTAAAGGTCTGAGCCGGTTTCAGCTCGTCTTGTCTGTTGTCATCGGCTCTGAGCAGCTGCACGAAGCCGGGGTCAACGACTCTGTCTGCAAATCAGAAGCTCATCTGAAAACCCACAGGTGTAGAACATCAAGAGGATTAGCCTTAAATAAATATTCTATAATAGGGAGCAAAGTTTAAAGAGAAATCTGTTTATAAAAACAATCTCTTCTGTCTTCTTCATCAGGTACCGCAAAGTTGTTTTAAACAACTGCACTAAAGGAGTGAAAGAAATGTACACGGCCAGGAAGCAGCAGTGTCCCAACCGAGCTCCCAGAGGACTCGTGCTGACCACCAAGGATGGCAAACTAACCGCCACGCTCGGCACCAACGTCACCTTCCTGGTGCACCTGGACGAGGTGAGGACACCGAAGCGCTGAAGCTGCGCTGGTCATGAGTGTGAAAATGTTCTTATTTTACACACGGTGGAAGTCAGAAGGGATCTGCCTGTTTATGTGGAAACTGTGTCTTGTTGCTGCAGTATGTGTGCGAGCAGGCTGTGGCTGCACATCTCAGACGCTACGATGATCCGAGAGAAATCTGACCCGCGTTGTGCTGGAATAAGCATCCTCCACATTAAAAGTTAGCATTTAGAGGTGCTTCCTCTGCTGTGAGGGGGCTTTGATCGCTCAGAACGTCAGGCTGGCTGCTGGAGGTGTGGATCAGAAATGAACTGGTGTGGATAAAGCAGCGAGCTCTGGGTTCATTGTAGGGAAACAGATACAGGAAGTGGACGACGTGCACAGAGCATCATGGGTAAACGACCAAAACTTGGGAGAAATGTGTGACGGTCAGATGCAGAAGATGAATATAAAAGTTCTGCGAGGTCTGGTGATCAACCCGAGACCACCAGGATCTGATCTGATCCATCGACCAACACACGAGCGGAACGGTTCACACCTTTTCCACTCAGTCGCTCGTAGTCGTCGGGCAAAGGTGCATCAATCATCTTTTTCTCAAACTGCATCATGATGCTTCTCAGCTTTCCCCTGTCCAGATCTACATGATACGGCGTCCCTCAGGGCTCAGCACTGGGCCCAGTGACTGACTGTTGGTCTGATTTCTGGATGCAGGGCATGTCATTGTTAGATTTCAGGCCAGCTGCTTTGCTTTTAGGAAGCAAGGCGACAGTTTGCTGCGGGTTTGTGTGGCCGAGCCGTGCTGCAGAGCTTTGGTGCCACGTAGACAGCAGCCAGACACTCAGGTGCTGCTGCACTCGCTATATGAACCGATCTGGTTTAAACATCTCCAGGGAAACATGCATGTCCTAGCAACAGCTGGCCGAGGGTTGTGATAAAACTAACACATGAAAGTCGAGAGAGCAAAAGCACTGCAGGCAGCCGAGAAGATTATGTTTGTAAAACTTTCTAAATATACTTAACCCTGAAGCTCAGCTACTGAAGGCTGAGCTGCGTCTGATGGAGGGTAACTACACTCTAAACACTCTAAAGTTGAATGCAGTCCGTTCCCACTGAATCGCCCACACAGCAGCAGAGTTGTGAGGCAGGCGCAGGAATAAAAGACCCCACCAGAGACCCTGTTAGTGAGTGAGAGGCGCTGTGTTCTGAGCCAGGCTGCCAGGCTGCCTGGTCACCAGGAAACCGCCTCACATCTCCGCTCGCCTCATATTAACTGCAGGCTTTGGGGCTTTAGCAACGCGAGTGTTTTCCTGACACGACTAGAACAGCTCAGAGTAAGAGTGCGTCCCCCGGGGGCCTGTCCGGGCTCAGTTGTCATATTACTTTGTGATGAACTGAGGAATCCGGGCCTGTTTTCTTTCATTAAGAGTGGCTTTCTTTGATGGAAGGGCCAGAGAGGTGGCGGAGGGAAGGAGGCGGTGAAAGAAAGGAAGGGTGGGCTGAAGGATCCTTGTGGCATCAGAAAATTCTCATGATGAATTCAAACTTTAATTTATATTCATGAAGTTGCGCTGGCTGTATTTCTTGGGGAGAGCAAATGGCTCTAAATATTTAATGAGTCGAGGACTCTGTGGCTCACATGCACGTTTAAAAATAGAGTTGGAGAGGATGAAAAACTGTGCATGTTTGGCCATATGATGGAGGTCTGCGACAGATCTGCTTTTCCTGCTGCTCCCATCCTTTAACACGACACATTCGTTACATGTACAGGAAACATGCCTGGCTCAGCGGCACCAACCAAATGCTGCACCACAGCAGGGAGGCAGGAGACTCGTTGCTTTCTCTCCAACATTTAGATGCACATTGGCCCGTTTACATGAAACTTTTAATTTCTCTTTAAAGAGATTAAAAAATCCCATCCATGAAGCCCATCCGGTCACACAGATTAGGGACTGCAGCGTCAAAATGCGTTCAGCTGACTTGGCACCAAGAAAACATCTGAAATAGGTGGCGATAACGGCTGACTCCCATGTGAGCAAAATCCACCAGATTCCAAGGTTTTCAAGTTTTAATTGTCAAATTCTGGTTCCATCTGAGTTTCCTGCATTGTCCAGGTGCTAATGCTAATGCTAATGCTGAGGATAAATGTAGGATGGACTGAGGGCAGTTCAAGACAGACCGCTAGCAAGCTAGCTACTCCAGTAGCATAAAAAAGGGATAAAAAATAGAAATAAAAGATAAGCAAAGTGGAATAAAATTAGAAATAAATTAAATGAATACAGGGTGGATTGGCAGATAAAGTGCAGTGGCAAGATGAAGTAATAATCAACAGAATATAATAACAACAATATGTGGTAATTATTGTAGCAGCAATAGCGTATAATAGGAGTAATAATAATAAAATATGAACACCTTTAGGCTTAGATATATATGGGATATATAGTGTAGGAATAGGTGTAACTTATGCATGATAGGTAAATATTACCGGCAAAATATACATACAAGGAAAATAGCTATTAGATATTAATATGTAAATATGACTATGCAAATAAATAGGATGTACAAAGATGACACAGATTAAAAGATTCAGATTCAAAGATTAAAAACCTCTAAAACCCCGACGGCCAGAGGGGGAACAGGAAAACTTCACACATGAACAGCGTTTTCCCTCCAGCTATAATCACGTCATGAAATATTTGGAGACACAGAAAATATGAAGCACATATGAATGAATGATTTTGAACTCATAAAACAGTCATACTGTGGTAAGTTTTTCTTATTTTCTGTAGAATTTTAGAGCCGGATGTTATAAGCCGCCAGCTGTTTACATGTGACGGTTAAAGGATGAACCAAACCCGTCTCTGCATGAGAGTTGGGCAAATATTTTTTATGGTAATGTCATTAAATGAAGAAAGAAAATGTCCGGTATGAAAATCTGAAAATACTCTCAATAAAAGAGAGAAAGAGCTTGTTGACTTCTGCAGAGGATATCAGTAGGCCAGCGTGTAATAAAGCAGCAGGTTGGCCAGATGAAATGAGGATCTGACACAGAGCTGTTGGTTCGGTGCTGCTGGAATCCGTTTCTGGCTTCACCAGCGGAGCTTTGGCAGCTCTCTGCTGCTGATGCTTCCTTTTTTCTGATATCACACGATGTTTCCTCCTCAAAACATTCAGATTATTTCAGGCTTTATGTAAGTTTACCTCTCTTAAGGTGAGAGAACTTGTGTGAGC
>JBBBVT010000004.1:30097273-30109882 GCA_037177035.1 Craterocephalus eyresii | reverse complement strand
TGCTTCTGCGAGAAACAAAGTGTGTGTGTGTGTGTGTGTGTGTGTGTGTGTGTGTGTGTGTGTGTGTGTGTGTGTGTTTTATCTGAGGAATTTAGAATAAAAGCAATGAACGCCACACATCACGGGGTCGTCATGCTCTCCGTTCAGAGACAATAAATCGCTTCGACCCTCCGTGGAATCAGACAGATGCCTTCAGCAGAGGCTGAATTGTGTCAGTGTTGTGTTCATCTCTGTTTCTCTGGTTCCTTCAGTCCATCCTGAATGATCGGTCCCCTCCATCAGCAGAACAAATCAGCAGAAAACACTGGCCTGAAGCAGAGAATAACAGAAGCACCGACGTCTCAGATCAGATTTAATCTCATAAAGACCATCAGGATTTGTAGATTCCTTAAACGAGCATTTCTGGCCGAAATCAGACATCAAAAATCCTCAATCAAAGTGGGAAATTTTATATGTTTGTTTTCAAGGAAAAGTCCAAATTTCAGGCTAAAAGAATGTTTATGGTTGTTTTCCTGCTGTTTAATGAATGATGATGTTTTCTAAAGCTACCATACGCATGATGAGGGACAGTAGGGTCTGTGGGTCTCCACCTAATCCTCTTTCACACCATTTAAAAGTCAAAAGACTCATTTAATTTTCTTTTCATGGAGCCAAAGTGTGCGGACGTCCAGCTGAAGGTTTGGCCTAAAACAGGATGAAGTCTGGAACGACTTCGTCTGCATCAGGATAAAACACTTTGCTGTTATTAATAATCACACAGTCAAAACTAAACAGGAAACTTAGACCGAGATCACACAGACGAGCAGACTTTCATCTCCCTCCATCACAGCATGCGTGTTGCCATGGCAACCCCCATGCATGCCGGACCAACAGGCAGACAGTGTAATTGGTGAAGTCTGGCTCACGTTGCACATATGGCAGCATAAAAGAGCTGCAGGAATGTCCTCCTACCCGGGACGTTCTACCTGCTTAGCAAACATCCCTCGCATCTGATTCGGACCATGAAATGTAACTTTTTGTCGTGGAGTTAAAGTATCCTTCGACATTTCCGCCCGTCGGTTCAGACGAGTCATTCTGAGGCTTCTGCTCTAAGCAATTTGTTTTCTAAGTTGATATATTTTCCCTCTTAAAATGTTTTCCTCCATCTTTCCCTGGGCGGCTCGGGAAGCGTGGCTGGATCCCAGAATGCATCTGACCCGAACGGCTTGGAGCTTTAACACATGCAGGTTCACACTGGCGGGTCATTCATGGCCTCCGCCCGGGAGCACGTCTCTGCTATCAACCTGTCACATAAAACTCATGGTGTCCGAGGTGTTGTCCCCCAGAAAGCATCTTCACAGCCCGGTTCTGGGGATTTTTGTGTGAGAAGCACACTTCCAGCTTTGCCTCATAAAAGGTCAGCGTGCAGCTGTTCTCTGCTTTTTCTCTCACAGGTCCAGTGGAGCACGTCCAGCTTCTCGCTCCCTTCGTGGTCATAAGAAACAAGGAGGTCAACATCACAGCGGTCGTCCTGCCCAGCCAATCACGAACTGTCACCTACTTCTGGTGGCTCGGGAATAACACGGAGGTCAGTCATTTATTCACATCTGCTTTTAATCCGCACGTTTGGCTCTTTGGGTGAATGCTGCCGAAAACCAGCAGCTGCTTTTTCTCCATGAAGTCCTCGCTCTGCAGGAGAAACCTCACCGTGGGAATAGCTTGTATTTTTTTATTTTTTTTAAGAAGCTTTATTTGAAATGTCATGTATACAACATATCTTGTAGTATGAATTGGCAGCAAGTCAAAATATACAAAAGAGCTATTATAAACAGACAGCATATTGAGAAAAGGCATAAAATTACAGCATTAGCAGGGCAGTATCATTTATGATTAAGTACGTTACTGATAATATATAAGATTGTGACTCAGACAGTTTCTAAAGAAAGCACGTCTTGGAAGGTTGACAGAGTTGTCGAACCTTTTTTGTTGGTTGTTACATTTAAGGTACGTAGGTACACATTTAATTCTATGAGAAAAATATGTATGTTAGGGGAAGTTTTGTTGAATTTGGATTTATAAATGTGAAATTTCCCCAGTAAAATTAGTAAATTAACTATGTGATTGAGGGATTTATCCTTGCAGTAGTATCTACAAATTATGCTTTTTGGGTCAATTAAAACAGGGTGGACACTTTTACTTAAAATAAAATTCGTGGGAATAGCTTGTATCTTTTGGGACGGCTCACACAGTGAGTTCAGAGCAAACAGAGCGCTGATGAGCTTCCGCCTGATTCCAGCCAGAGTCGTTTCAGATCTCAGTCTACCTGTGAACACCTGTGGGCAGGTGTAGAGTCTGATGGAGAGAAATCAGCAGATAGCAGTGATGGCATCATTCATCATTCATTTCTCTGCTTTTACACACATTTCAGACACAATGTCAGCATTTCTATCATGTTTACTGATTATTTCTGGAGCCAGTTCCAGCTGGTTTCCTTTGATGGGACGGTAGGAGCCGTTCTGCAGTGGAAAGCTCGTTTTCGTTGACGTGTATGTAAGAATGCTGAGAACAGCCTTGAATCTGTGATTTATTGATCAGATGACGGAGCTGTTTCTCTTTCCGCCTGCAGCCGGTGATAACGCTGGACGGGAGCATCTCGTCCACCTTCGCCAATGAGGGAATGCACACCATAACGGTCCAAGTGTCTGCAGCCAACAGCATCCTGCAGGACAGCAAAAGCATCGCGGTGAAAGGTTTGTGTTTGTGCCCTCTGCTAGCCCTGACATGAACCTGCTGTCAGAAAACGTGAGTCAGTCCTGGATGAAACGTCTCTGACACGTAACCGGTCCTACTTTAGTAGAATACATCCCGTTACAGCTCAGCCTCTGAGGAACATGTCTTCATTTGATGTGGAATTATTCAACTGTAAGACTCTGTAAAATACAATGATGTATCACCAGAGGAAGGCTTGGCGAAAAGCTCTGACATTTTCTAATTATCAAGAAGTGCATCTGGCACATTCAGCCGCAGGGAAGTGTGGGGATATGAGAGGGCCTCTTCTTTTCATCAAGTGTTAACTACCTGAAAACTCAACTTGAGCTAAATGACAGTTGGCTCAGCTCTGTGTGAATAATGCCCTCCGATCGGCATGAATTAACGGCCCTTCTCCCCCGACTCTCCTCCACAGAATTCTTCAAATCTCTACTTTTATCTTTCTCCCCTAATCTGGACGAGTTCAACCCCGACATACCCGAGTGGAGGCAGGATGTGGGGAGAGTAATTAAGAAGGCTCTGCTCCAAGTGAGTGGGTTTCATTTTCCTCCTCTCTCTTCCTCCCTCTGTCCATATCTGTCTTCCTTTTCTGTTCTTTCTGTCTCTGCCTGCTCTTTCACAATTATCTCCCGTAGCCTTTTGCTGCCCCGTATTCGGGGCTCGGTGATGCAGCAAAGAGAACGCCCTCGGGCCACCTCTCTGCCCCCCCCCTCCCTCCACGGCTTCATGATGGCACCAGTTCCTTCGTTTTAAAAGTTACTGATGAAATGATCTCAGAGCGATGTGCGGGGAGGTTTCTGCTGGAGACCGGAGAGTAACGATACCTGTCATTGTGTTTAGTGACGGTGGGAGGGGTGGAGGGCTCTCGGTGTGCGTGGGAAGCCCACCTATCATTGCTAAGTGCTCTTCATGTCCCCATTCGCAGCTCATGAATAGCACGTTGGATGTGATGGCTGTGCTCGCAGCATTACTGATGCAGGTGGAGGGTTTTGCTGGAATATTCTGTAAGGATGGAGGGTGAGGTGGGGACTATAAGCAACCCCAATGACCCCGTCTCAAACTTTTCTTTTGAGTTTTTTTTTCCTGTTCTTCCTTCTCGTGAAGCATCACTTTTATTTCAGCAAAATAAGTTTATTCTATCTAAATGATTTAGACCCATATTTTACATTAAAGGCTAAATAAGCAATTAATATTGCTTGTATGTGTTTAAAAACATGTTATTTATATTGTTACTATAGTGTGTTGAAATCATTGCTATCATTTTACAAAGTACTTTGGTTTTTCTTTCATTGTAAAAATTTATGTAAATATTAATTTTTCACCATTTTTCAGTTACTCTATTATTTAATATTGTTTATGAAGCCACACAAAGCAATAATGTGCAATTACTTAAGTTCCCTATTTCTTTAACTCTTTAAAGCCTGACACAAAGAAACACGAGTAGGAAAGTTTTTTTTTTTAAACCTGATGTCTGTATTGGGCCCTTTAACAAACTGTAAAAAAAACGATTAACAAATGTAACATTTGGGGATAATTTTCCGTTAATATATCAATATGAATGCAGTGTATTTTATGTCCACCAGGGGGCAGAACACAAGGGTCAGATTGTGTTTACCAGGAAGTGATGCAAAGTTCTCAAACTACGTAAGATATGATACAAACAGAATTAAAGTGTCAAACAATATTTTATTTATTTGTTAAATACATAAAAACGCGTAATTTGTCTCCAAGGCATTTTGAATCCTTGAGAAACGTAGCAAGCAACAACACTGTGAAAATAGAGAAGAATATTATTCAGTATTTTCTCAGCTGTGCAGTCATTTCAGGATTTATACGACACAGTTACCAGAAATCAGAATTTTGTGGATTTCTTTTAATTAGATGATGAACCACAGTGAATCGGATGGTATCTGTAAGAGAACCTAAAGATAACTATGCAAATGAAGCTGAAAAAAGCAGCAGGCTTTCAGTGCTAAGCTGAGGGGAAGATAGGAGGTGGGGGGGCGGGAGGTAGCGGTGACTGAATATATGCCTCATACTTACTCGTGCAGAGAATACAGAACTGGTAATAAGACCAAGTTTTTCCTCTAAAAAACAGAATTAAATCTAACAAACAGAAACTGGCCGATCATTGGAGCATTGGATCGTGAAGCCAGAGGCCGTCATCGTACGCTTGCTATGGAACAAAAGAATCATTTCTGCTCCGACCTTCAATGACTAAACCTCTGTCCAGTTGTTCTAGCTTAGCAAGGAGAGGAGAAACAGCGAAGCCACTTCAGTTTCTCTGGGGGGGCGCTGTGGAGCTCCGTTGGTACTGAGTTACAGTTCTTCCATGTAGCCGCCCAGGGTTTGAGTCCCGGCCCTGGAGCCTTTGCTGTGCGTCACTTCCCACTCGTCCACCCTTTTTTCTGTCCACCCACTATGAATAAAGGCCACTAGAGCCAACAAAGACGTTAAAAAAATAAAAACTAAAACACTTCAGTTCCTTTGGAATCTCTATTAGCTTCTTTTGATCTTGCGGGAAAAGCTGTAAAAGCTTCTTTTTTCCCTCCATGTCCATCTTTCATTTGGAAGAACCCAGCCTCAATGTGGATTGTCAAACAGCCACCTTGGTTCAAGGCTCAAAACTGTACAATTTCACCAAAACTCGGGTTAAAAGTTGAACAAAAACAATGTTTTGAAGATGATTTTCCTTTCTGTGGAGATGCAGCTCCCGTCTGGCCGTGCAGCAGCTCTTTCCAGCTCGTTAACAGTCTCACAGCAAAACAACAGAAATGTAATCTTTTCATATGTGTCCACAGACACAGTTTCTGATGTTTTCATCCCACTGAGCACAAAAATAACGAGAATACCAAGAACAGTGCTGCAGCAGTTCCTAAACTACTCGCATTTCACTGCTGCATCACATCAGCCCGTAAAAGCAAGACAGACAGGTTTCTTTGCATTTAAGTTTCCCATCATCCTGTTTTTGCTCATTTAAAAAGGATCTTAAAATATTTAATGAGGGTTAATAATAATAATGACAGGTTGAAATCCTGCTGTATTCTGTTAGTCACTGCCTGCGCCAGACTGCTGCCTTCAGACACAAGCGTCGCGTCTATCTCCTCTATTGTGTTGCTGAACAGGTTTCTCATTATCACAGAGAAATATGCTCCAGAGTGGAAAATGACTGCTCTTTAAAGCGAAAACCGTCAGATGAGGTTATGTTGGTGCTGCAGTTGGATCTAGTACGCATGCAAACTGCTAGTGAGAGCATCTTCACTGAGGTGGATGAGTTACTGGTGACTGAAAGGCACTTCGGTCTGATTTCATCCTCTGACATCAGGTCGTCTCTCTGGATGTTTATATCAGTACAGCTGACAGCGAGTTCGTCTCCACACGGCCCACGTGGCGTCTGATCCAGGCCTGCTGACGGCCACTCAGCGGAGGAAACTCCCCGCACAGAAAACAGGAGCGAGTGAAAATGCTTGGCTTAACGGAGGCGTGGTGGTGTGTAACACAGACGCTAATCCCTCGTTCCGATGCCGCTGACGTTCCCGGTGGCTGATAGAGGTCATTTCATTCCACTCCGTCTAACTGCAGCCTCCTCCCTCTCCAATTCCCTCAGCATTTCTTTACCATGCCGATACTCCCACACAGCTTCGCTCGGAGGTTAATGCCGGCTATCATCATCTCCTTACTGCTGCCCTGAAGCCATTAGAAGATGTAGTCATCCTTGTGTCATTCAGTTCTAAACAGATTTACCTTCATCAGCTTTTAGTTCAAACATATAAACACACATGTAAGGTTGGTCTGTACAGATATTTGCATTTAAGGGATTATTATGAAAAAAAAGTTCAAATGTTATCTGAGGAGGCAGTGCAGTTCTAGATGTCTCCATTGAAACTTATCAGAATAATAAAGTAATCTCTGAAACTGAACAGGTTCTCTGGTCCCTTAAGGGGAAAAACACTGATGATGTCAAAACAGAAAGAAATGAAGTCAGAGTTATCATGGGAGAAAGCTAAAGTCAGATTTATCTCACAATGTTTGCTTGGAGAGCGCCACACTACCCTCGTGTTTGAGAAAATGGAGGAGATTTGGTTGGAAAAACCTCATCCGGTTCCTCATCCGCCCTCATATTCAGAGGAAAGGATCCAAACCAGAGGAACCATGCTGGAGGCAGTGCAGAAACGCGTTCGCCAATTAACACATCTTCTGGCTTATGCCCAACACTTTAAGCCTTTTGGGAAGAAGTGTGTCGAACTGTCAGGCTACCAGATCCCCGATGATGTTACGACTTCTGAGCACGGGAAGGGAATGTTTTGGAAAAAGACTGATATTTATGTAAAATTCTATTATTGGCCTGTAAAAATGTTCTCATGAGGAAATGTTATGAGGCTGGTCCCCAACCCTTAACCAGTGGAAAGACAAAGTTAAAGAAATCTTTGCTTCACTTTGAGGATCAAAGGTCAATCCTTTGCCAAGAAATGCCAGCAAACAAAACATTTCTGGCTAATTAGTAGTTGCTGAATGCTAAACTAAGGCTAAGTTGGGAACTGTTGGCATTAGAATCAAAGTTCTGCGACATCCACGAGCAACCTCGATTTTCTGCTGTTTTTCTTGCTTATTTTACTTGGAGTAGACTAGAAACAAACTGCCAATAAGTGGTGGTTTATCTATTTAAATGCAACATTTGGACTGCGTCTCTTATCTGTTTTTATTTGCTTGTAAATAAAATAAAGCATCATTATCTCACACTGCTTTCCTGCATCAGGTAACCTTGTCCTCGTGCATCCTACAGGAAGACTTCCTCTGCATCTAAACGGAGCCCTGCATGTGAACCCCGTAGTTTTTAAACCAGTGACTGATCGCTCCAGTTGTAAGCACGCTTCAGAGGCATTGATTTTTTTTGCCTGGTTTGACATTCTCTTTACTTTATCACCTCTGTTTCTCATTGCACGACGTGCCCACGGCTATCATTTGTCCACTGCTTTGGTACTCCTGTAGTGATTTTTGTGTTTGATAATGGATGCGCGTTGGAGTGTCGGCTCTATTGTCCACCCAGGTTATAGAGAAAACATAAAAACATCACAAGCACTAAAATAAAGAATTATCACCACCCAGCTTCAGCATCTCTCTGCCTGTGTTCACGTGGTAAAGGAAACAAATTCACCAAATAGTTCACTTGATTTGTTTACACTGAGGAAGTCCTGACTGGAAACTGATATTGGTTGTTACTCACAGGCTGAACAACTGGCTGAATTACGTCCAGCAAACAAGGACCTTTCTATGATACTTTATGAGATATTTGCAGGAATATTTGCGCTCCAACACTGTTTAACAAGTAACGAATGAACGACAAGCTGCAAAACACATGTTAGATGACAAACAAGAACAAAAGTCCAGGATGTATGTTAGATAATAACTAATGTAACGTTAATAGTAATCAGTTACGTTACAGTACTAGTCACAGCCGCCACTCCCATCATGCACTGCATGCAGGCCATCATGCACGCCACAACAGACCAGAAAGCAGCTTTTAGCTCATCCTCCAGTTCTGCAGAGGGATTTTGGGATTTTGGGATTCTGGTGCTACAGTGCTCAGCTTGGGCCATTCGGGCTCATTTTCCCTCCAAATCTGGACGTTATTTTGGCTGTTAGTGAAAAATCTCTCAACAAATTTCAGTTTTTACTACATCTGATAGCATTTCATGCATCAGCCTGTCAAAGTGCAGATTTAAGTGGGAAATCGTAAAAGAGAAGATTATTTTCCAAAATGAACCCAAACATGACAGAAAGATGATAATACTTAGTAACGGGTCAGAAATAGATGTTCAGACCTCGGTGTGATGGTCATCATGGGGCATTTATGGTTATTGGTGTTTATTATTAAACAGTCTGAGATCGTCGTGCCGTGCTCTTCAGTCTCATCAGCCTGTAAATGAACACATTCAGCTGAAGTCCTTCTCAGCCAGGACCAGGTATTGTTCATGACTGATTTCATTTACCTGAGCGTAATCATGTCGCCATAGTCCTCCTGAAACAGCTTCTTGATCCAGTTTCTACCTCTAAGCAAGCCTCCGTCCCCATGAGAACAAACAAAGTTCTCGGTGCCACGAGCAAAGTGGTGTCATGATGTTTTGTTTGTTTTTTTTACCAGCGCTGTAGACGCTGAATGTTTGTCTAGCTGCTATTTTGTGCTGAGCCTGTCTATGTCAAGTAGATCTTTACGTTGTATATGTAAGAGATGTTTATTTAAAATGTACGTCCTATTGCTGGATCCAGCAATAGGACAGTCTACCTTTCTGTTGCAGGTCCAGTTGCTGTCTGAAGCATCTGCAGCTGGAAACAAACCCTCCTTCTCTGGATTCTTGGTTTTAAAATGTTTTCCTGCTGCTTCGTTTTGTGTTCACAGCTCTGCTTTCCCTCCTCAGTCTTCACTTTCAGCTCCCTTTGGGAAGCCGTTGCCATCATGCTGCTTTGCACATCAAATAGGTCTTAACAGCGGCGCAGCTTCCCGACTTTTCCGTTTTTCCAGCCTTTGGAAGAAACTGTCAAATATAAATTACAGCCATGAGAATTTTGCACAAGTGGAAAAGTTTGAGCATGATTCCAAGAAGAATGAAGGAAGTGCTGCACACTGACCCCCGCGGCAGCCTCCCAGTGCTGCTGATGGTAGAAATCAGACACGGACCAATCAGACGGAGTTCACTGTATCAGTGTGAAGGTTAGCTCAATGAATTACAGATTATTTACTCAGAGAAAATGCGTCTTCAGAAAGTCTCTGTCAAAAACAAATCGACAGTAAAACTAAAGTAATTAGAGTAGAAAATGAGTTTTTCTCACAGTTTCCGAAGGAGCCGTGTAAACGTGCTTCATGTGCCGTTTTAAGTGTTTTAAGCCTCAGTTCAGTGTTTGATCCCTCAGATCGACTCGTTCTGTCAAACATTCCACGGTTTCACCGAGATGTCAGGATGAAAAGGCTCTCTCAAGCCATTTAAATCCACGGCATCTTCATCATCTCTGGGTTGGTTTTCGGTCAGTCTCTGTTGTCCCTGCAGCCGATGTTCTACATTTCACACTGAAACTACATTAACTGGCTACGCATCAGCTGCAGGATTCATTTTAAGTGTCTAAGTTTGTGTGTCCCGTCTCTTTTGTTTTTGAAGTGACTGACGTACTAATGTGCTTTGTGTAAAAAAACTGCACATACGAACATAAAGGCTAACAGGAGGAGCTGCAAACACCAAGACAACTGCAAAAAGGAAGAAAAACCTCTGTGTGGTTTCTCTCTCTGCATTCCCGTTGCTCAAACTCAAACAGTACTTCTGTTTTCTCTCCGTTGGTCCGGTGAGGGTCTCTCAGGCCTGGAGACGTGAACATGCTGCGTTTTCGTATTTTTTTCCTCCCAGTGTAAAAATCAACCAATAAAGCACCAAAAAGAACCACTAACTAATCTTCCTCCTTTCTTTTTGTCATTAAATGAAACCATATCAAACTAAAGAGAAGGACCTGGAGGAGCTGATCAGTGGCTGTAGCTTTGGACCGAATCATGTTCCATTCATGTCTGAACATGAGATTTCAGGCTGCTGGACGGTTCACTGGGATGCAGTGTGTGATAAAACATGTGCGGCATGCGGCAGGTGTCGGACTTCCCGGAGGAGCAGCTGTTGGTGGCGGTGTTCCCCGGCGTTCCCACTGCGGCAGAGCTCTTCCTCTTACCCAGCAAGAACCAATCAGAGGGCAGGAAGAAGAGTGAGGAGGAGCTGGAGCAGGTACGGGTCTCTGGGACTGGTCTTCATGCGTCTGAGTTCATGTTGATGGGTTTTGTCTTCGCCCAGCAGGCATCCAGTGTCATCGTCGGCGCGCTGAACCAGAACCTGGTGGAGTTCGAGCTGAAGCCCGGCGTGAGAGTCATCGTGTACAACACGCAGCTAACGCTGGGTGAGACGCTTTCCTCACAGCGCTATCATTAAGATGTCGACTCCAACATCATCCTCAGGCAGGAATTAGCTCATTTCTCCATTTTTTCCCCGTTTTGTGCCAAGAAACAGAACTGTAATAAGATGTTTTGACAACAAGAATTTTTCTTTGGTCTACCAATTAAAATTCCTGTCAGCCAGCCTCCATGGCAGGTGCAGCAACACGGGGGGGGAGTGTCGGCTGGGGTTTAAAGTGGAGCTCCTTGAGACGGGGGATCTTTTATTCCTGCCATCAAAAGCTGAACATCTGTTCCATTCCTTATACAGCCATCCAACCACAAAATGAGTGTTACACAGAGTATAATTATGCTGATTATTTAGTCCTTGAGAAAGAACGGTGTGTAATTTGGGGGCAGAGGCAGAATTAGGAGTAACTGGAGAAGTCGGCAACACCGTGAAGTTCTTAACTGCTGGGAATGGGAAGGTTGGTTGACAATGGAGACCCTTGAATGATCCCTTAGTTCCTAATCGGAGATGATTTATGGAGACGCTCGGAGTGGAAACGGTGCTGGTTCTAAGGAACTGCTGTCCTTCATTGCAGGATGGATCTGAAGTTGCATTCACTGCTTGGCTACCTTCATTAGGCCGGTCTCTGGAGGCGCACCGCTAGTGTGTAGCTGGAAGTGCGGCATGGGGTCGCTGCTGTGCTGCAGCTCCAGTCACATTGCGGGTGTTCCCCTCTTTATATTTCATTTCCTGAGAAAAGGTCTGAGAAGCCTCCAAGCTGCACAGGAAAGGTCAGGCGATGCCATCTCTGAGAACTCCTGATTTCCTGTCAGTGGCAGACCTGAATGCACCCTTCTGAGCCCAGACAGGAATCTGATGTGGAGCTTTATGAAGGAATATACAGCTGTGATATTTCTTTTATCAGGAGAGCTTGACTGGGACCTGGAATGAAACCGTTTCACATCCAGTGGAAACGGTTTTCACTTCCACGGTCGCCGGCATTTCACAGGTTAAAGATGAAACATCTGGACGTGTTTGCTGAGGATGCTGTCCTGCTGCAGCTTCACGTTCCTCCGTTCAGGTCTCAGCATGGCTGCCGCTTTCTTTCCTGGTCGAGGTTCAGGAATCATGGACAAAACGGGATTACTGGTGGGAAATAAGCAGAATTTTGTATTTGATGTGAAGATGGGAGACGGAGTCTCAGATACAGTGCAGATCTAGATGTGGATGCAGAATGGCCAGGTCACCTTCCCAATGCTGCTGGGAGGGAGTGGAAAGAGAATAATAAGTCTTTTTCCAGGATATGGAGCCCAGGTGTCAAACTCCCGTCCTGCAGGTTTCTGTTCAGACTGGAGGGCCGCCATCCGGCACGATCTCCCCCAAACTAATCAGTTGTTCTTAAAACCATTTCAGAGATTTCCTGCAGATTTCGTCATGTGTGACAGTGTGACAGACGGACGGATGGCGGTGAAAACGCTGCGGTCATATGGTTATTATGTAACATGGTGGAGGTAAAAATACACGTAAAGGATCAGATTTCTGTCAAATCACAAAGCAGCAGAATCTGCAGAGGTTTCCTCACATCGTCTGTCCGGCTTTGTAGAACATTTATTTATCTATTTATTGAATGGATAGCCCCTTGAGATGCAACATCTCGTTTTCAAGGGGGTCATTAGAAACACAAAAGTACAAAAAACAAAGTAAAAACACAACACAAGATACCCACTATATACCAACATACATCACAACAGATTTAAAAAGAACAAACCACAAAGAAAAAAAACTTGCTCGCTCAACCCGTCTACTGTAACTATCAAGGTAAATAATGACGATAATAATAATAATAAAAAATAACAATAATAATAATAATGATGACTAAATAAACAACAATAAGCAAAGAGAGAAAAAGACCAAAATCAAAACATTAAACATAAACTAAAAACATGAGCAT
>JBBBVT010000004.1:30086319-30097201 GCA_037177035.1 Craterocephalus eyresii | reverse complement strand
GTTTGGATGCAAATTTTACAATGACAAAGTCACCAACTACCAGATCAGAGACATCTGGATCACTCCTTTCATCACTGGAGCTCTCATGCTCAGAGGTGTCATCAAATGGGATTGCAATGTCACTATCCTTAGAGCTGCTTTCCACTGCGATTTTCATCATGGCTTGTTTCCTCTTCAGTTTTCCCTGCTCTTTGACGTTTCTTTCTGTTTTGCCTTTTTGTTTATTTTTCCTCTCTTCATGGCAATGTTCAATTGCTTGCTTTTCAGGTGTATCAGTCAGAATTCTGGTCTTCACATGCTTTCGGTTTGTTTGTTTCCTGCATTCCCTCTACAATGGTTAATGTATGGCAAACCCACCAAAGCAGTTGAGTATACTCATTTTATATGTCAGAGACTTAAATGAATTTCAGTGTCTGATGTTGGGGTAAGTTGAACCATTGGCTCAATTTACCCCATAGCCTTTGGCTCACTTTGCCCCTTAGCCACCATTTTGGAAAAAACGGACTACCTTTAAAAATTTAAGTCATTCACATGATTTTATACATTAGCAAATCACCAACATGTATAATTTTTCATTTTAGATCATTTTAGAATTCATTTTGACCTGATAGTCATTTTAGTCATTTTACCTGATATGCAGAAAATTTACTTTGACAAGCAAAAGACGTTTTTTTGTGTATAAAAATACTTAGTCCTTCTCCCATGTGCTTCTCTGCATCAAGGCAAGATGGAAATGAAGGGTGCTTCCTGAATTTATGGCCACATGACCAAACATGTGCGTCATTACCTAGATACAAGGGGTGGATCAACTTACCCACTGGCTCATCTTACCCCACTCTCCCCTAATCAAGTATTGGTAATATTAATTGTAAAACTAATCTCTGCCGAACTTAAAAAGAAAAAAACCAATAGCACGGTACAAAGATCTCAAGCAACCCAGGCTTTTCTTAACTATCTTGTCAATATGGGATTTAAATGATGGTTCAGGGTCTAGCCAAAGACCGAGGTATTTAAATGATTCAGCCTTCTCTCGGCTCAGCTTTCATTCGTTTCATTATTTTAGAAACGAGCCTTAAACGAACTATGTCACCATTTCTTTTTTTCCTTTTTCTTCTCGGCTATTACATGTGCTTCAGGGCTGCGACACAGCAAAGGAAGAAGAGTAAAATGGATAACTGGGGTAGATACCATCTGCAGTAAAATGCAGGAATCTCTAACTTTCCCAGCCCGGTATTCATGAGTCGGAGTCTGCGCTGTCCGTCTGCGTGTAGAAGGAAGTCTGAGGAGGATTTCTCTAACCTGTCTTCCCTCCTCTGTGCTCCCAGCACCACTGGTGGACTCCAGCCCCAGACACAGCAGCTCGGCCATGCTCATGCTCCTCTCTGTGGTCTTCCTGGGCCTGGCCGTGTTCCTCATCTACAAGTTTAAGAGGTGCAGGTCTGCCTGATCATTCCACCTGCCTGCATGCATGAAGAGCTTCAGTATATATCAGTCCAGCTTTTCACCGTTAGAGCAGACGAGCCCAGCTGGTTTCAGGCGGCACCGAGCCCGTCCTGGTGCTGCGACATGACTGCAGTGCATGATGCATGCGAGCTAAACACCATTACGTGCTTTGATCTGCAGGTTCTGTGCTCCAACTCTTATTTGCTGGATAAATTATTCACAGTGAAAATGACTCTGTTGAAAAGTCAGCGGGAATTGGAAAAATCTGTCATTAATTATGGATATGCAATCCTTCCTGCCAGTCTACAGAGATGCGTTTTTCAGGAAACGTCACAGTTGACAAAACAGAATGATTAATAATCAGAATGAAGGGTAATTGGAAAAAATTGGATGGTGCTTAAATAAAGATGCATATCAGATTGTAATCTTTATGTAATTTGCTTATAAATGACTAAAATGTAATTACATTTATAATGATTGTAAAATTTGGGACGTCCAAATCAGCCCTGTGAGTGAAAAACTGCTTCTTTTTAACAAAGTTGTTTTACAACACAGACTCAGAAAGCAATGATTTCTGGCCTCATTCACTCACCATGACTTCTACTGATCCTCAGAAAAATTCCCTGGATCAACATATACGCCGAGGTGAACCAGGAGAAGGAGCAGGAGATGATTGGCTCGGTGGGCCAGGGCGACAGCACTCCGAAAATCTCTCTGAGCGAGTTCACCACATCCAAAGAGCTCATGGAGAAGGAGCTGGACGCCAGGGCTAAGAGTAAGTCCTGGTTTTTACACGCAGACTCGCAGGGCGATGGGCCTGATTCCTGAGTGATGTCGCTCGTAATAACACATCCAGGAGGGTGGACTGAGGTCCAGACTCTACAGAAATGAGTTCAGAGACCCGGGTCTGGTCCTGCAGAGCTGCCGTCCTGCAGCTTGTTTCCCCTCTGCAGACCATGAATCTCATGGCTGAGTTCCTCATGCACAGTCAGCTCTGCCGACCCGCAGCGAGCCGCTGATGTGATCGCGGCGTTGCATCTAAACGTAGCAGGATGGTAGATCTGGAGGACCGGGCTCAGACTTCCCTGCTGTTCATCTGTTGATGAACAGGATCAACTAGAAAATAAGTGTCTGCTGGAACGCTGCAAGGATCCGGTCAAATGGTGACTGACGTGCATCGGGATTATTGAGTTTTACTAGAAGTTGTTTTTTCTTATTATATATATTTTTTTATGTTGTTAAATGCATCGTGTCCCAGAGTGCTCCTTCAATGGGATTCAGAGTTAGGGAGAGGGAAATCCTCCCCATTTCCCCCTTAACATCCTCAGGAAAAAAGAGTATTATGTATAAAAGCTCCTCACAGAATCACTTTCTAATTCCATTGTTTCCGCCTCCCAGCTTTCTTTGATTTGAGAACAACTTCTACCACATTGTTCTAACACCTCCTTTGTTTCCTTCATCCCGGCTCAGGAGGAGTGGGGAATGCCTGCGAGAGCACAAGGGAGATTCCCAACTGCACCAGTGTGTAGGGGTGCGGGGCGGCAGCCGGTGCACAGAGCGAGGTATTCTTTCTGTTTTGTAATTAGCAACACAACTGATGTTAATAGTTTTCTAAAAGACCTCATTTCTACAGATGTGCATGGATGTGTGGTTCTGCAACATCCATGCAGCAGAGTTACTCCACCTTGTAATTACTGACTAAACTTGTTCAGTTTTATGGATGTACAAGCTGCAGAACAACATTCATTTGCTGAGTCACATTTCGTTCGTGGATGAGTTCTGTAAATTTTCTGAGGACTTTGCTTTGGAAAATCATTTCTGCTTCTATGTAGACTATAATGTCTGAGTCTTTAAACAGGGAATATTATTGAAATGTACAATATTTAGTTCTGTTCCATGTATATATGATTCCTTTCTACCTGCTTGTAACCGTGGCGACAACAGAAGATCTGACTGTGCTTTGCTGAAGAGTCAGACGTTACTTTTGCTTTGCTGAAGTCTTTGGTTTGTGCATGTTTTTATGAGGAAACAACTTCTGTGTTGTAGATAAGCAAGTGTTGTAAATAGTTATTTTCTAAAAAAGAAGAAAAAGCCCGATTTTTTTCTGCTTAGATTCTGTTCTGCTTTCAGTTTCTTCAGAAATGTACCGAGATGAGCGGGTGTACGTGTTCATGCTGGACCATCATGCCTGGTGTATTTATATTTTCATTAGAGATGTGCGCTCTAGATGTCCTTCAGCATAACTTTAATTGCAACAAGCATCATTGCGGTACATTTCGCCTGTGGCTCCCACGGTTCGGATCTGTCCTCAGAACAAAGGAAGAGAAAGTCTGGAGGCGCCCGGGGTCAGATTCACCATATTTACCAAGCAACAGCGAAATAACAATCTGATTGCTTCTGTATTTCCTCTGAAATACTCGGTCAAACAGCCATTATTAGCTTAAACATCTCACATGCAAACATGCAGCTGTCTGCAGAATGATTCCTGCTCCCATTAAAGACGGAAAAACCAGCTGGCAGACAGAAGCAACAAGAAATAAACCTTTAATAAAAATGCTGACATTGTGTGTGAATCCAACAGAAATGTGTGTAAAAGCAGAGAAATGAGTCTGGGCTCCGTCCCTCATCAGCTGATATGTAGCTGAACAATCCTCCATCATGACAATCAGCTGTTTTCTGGAATCAGACGCTGCACCTGTCTAGGTATGCTGCTCAGCAGATACCTGCTCTCACTGATCCAGCACCGCTTTGTTGGTTTGATTTTTTTATTTGTCTGCTCAGTTAAATGAAAAAAAATGTCTTATTCCACTCAATTCTCCAGTTATCTGAATTACCATGAAGATTTTTTTCTTTTCTTTAATGGAAGGAGATGAATCATTTTGCAGACGTTTACATCGTAGAGATGTTCGATTCGTTGGTGCGAAACAGATGTTTGCGATAGCGCCGCTGGATTTAGCTGCTTTAACTAAAACATGACATGAGTGGTTATTTTGCCTTCACTGAAAATAAAAATTCGCTCGACACATTAATCTGCAAACCGACCTGTAAGCTAGAAGAATGCTATGACGCTTACAGAAAGCAGGATGTACGATTACAGGCTTTTCTTTGAATGTCGGAGATAGAGGGATGCATCGGCAGGATATAAACTTGTACTTAATATAGTAAATATGCATTTTTTAATGTTTCTTAATGTTTTTATCATCAGCTTTGGTTTCTCCACCATACTTGGAAAGGGTTGGTGACATATGAACGAGGTTGCTGGCTGTCTGTAGGAGGATGAAGAGTTTAGTTTTACATGTCGTTCAGTCTGTTCCGCTTGCCAGGAGCGCTGATGGCTGCAGGTTTACAGTCATGGGGGGCGCCGCATAGAGGTACAGGCCGTCACATCGCATGTGCGTTTGCTCAGTCGTCTCATCACAAACCAACCAACCAACCAATCCTTGTTACTGCAGACGAAGCGCAGCGAACAAAGACGACTCTCCAGCTTTGTTGTGTTCACCTCGTGTCATCGCCTAGGGTTATTTGCTCGGCTTGGTGGGAGCTTTCATCTTTTCTGACTCCTGTTATCAGAACAGGATGAGAAGGAAGATGAGCCAGGAAAGTCGGGGCATGCCTACATTTTCTCTTTTATTCATCTGAGAACTTGTGAAAGTCTGAGAAATTATTGAAAACTACAAATCCGACTTTCCAGAGAAAGTAAAGATGTTAACAGTGTTCTGCTTCAGACGTATTTTCTCCGGCTCTCAGCTTTGATCTCTGGATATTTTACTCTCATCCGATCTCTTAAACGCCACATTAGGCTGTGATCACCGGCCCTTCAGAGGAATTCATACCTGAACTATGACAGATCCTATTATAAATGTTGCATTTGTGGTTTTTCTGAAGGCAAAAGCATTGTAATGTTCTCCAGTGCACAAAAAAAGCTCCGATGCATGCATCATCAGTAACGTTCTGTTTCATCTTTATTTCAATATTTCTACAGTAAGAAACTGTCATTTT
Organism: Craterocephalus eyresii; assembly: GCA_037177035.1. NCBI lineage: Eukaryota > Metazoa > Chordata > Actinopteri > Atheriniformes > Atherinidae > Craterocephalus > Craterocephalus eyresii. The sequence continues at coordinate 30,091,759 of JBBBVT010000004.1, read as the reverse complement.
GAAATTGTTTCAAATAAATGTATTTTTGTACATCAGCTCCGTGTTTCTGTGTCAGTTCCACGGTTGTACAGCTGACGCTGGTGCACCGCGACACGTCCAGAACAATGTGTTTGTTTCAGAGTGAGGAGATTACACGTAGTTTATACATATTCACTTCACCTCATTTTTAAAAAACACATCTGGACAAAAGTGTTGAAAAGATCGAGTTTTTGGATCATATGTATACGTGCATCACCAAATACAGGCGCTACCCGCAAAAAGTATGCTGGAGAAGTTGTTTTATTCAGGCAATTCAAAATAAAAGCTGGAACCAGCACATTTTATGTACTAAGAACAGTTCCAAGAGTTTCCTTTCAGAGGCCTGACATTTTTTAATTTACAATCAATTTTTTATTGATTTCAAGAAGTATGCAAATTTTCTGATTTTTTTATTTCAGGTTTTCTGAAGCTGCAAATCCTTATCAGCAAAACATAAACAAATAAAGGCGGAAATATATTAGTTTGCATACTATTTGTCTACATGTGTACATTTTATCTTTAAAGTTAAGTTACAGATACGGAAAATCAGAATATCCTGAATAAATGCCTGCATTTTTGTAGCTTAACAGATGAAATGTATTTATACGTGGCGCATACTGCGCGATCCTAAGGGTTGGACCATTAAAATAACAGCATAATAATCTATAAACAAAGTTTTTAGTCACACATTTCCATCCTCTATTTCTTTTATTTCATAATTTTATCTTGTATACTATATATTTAAGTTCATATAAACAAAAATATTTTAATGGTAAATGTTTTGATTTCATTTATAAAATGAGTGCATTTTTATCATTTTTAATAGTGTTTATTTTTATTCAATATACAAATTTCTTTAGTATTTAAATTGTACATTATAATTTTTTTAAATAATTTAATTACTTTAATATTTTGGCGGGCCAGTTTTGGCCCCCAGGCCTCATGTTTGACAGCTCTGATCTAAAGTTCTGTGTTTAGATGTTTTCTGAAAAGCTCCTAGAAGACGTAATGCTGCTTCCTCTCATCAGGAGCAGCATCTTCTCTCCCGTTTCTGGCTGCTGCCGACTCTTCCTGACAGTTTGGATGTAAAACTGTAATTACAGCCGTGATCTCCTGCTTGGTGCTGCTGCTGCCGCATGTCAACCAGCCACCTGCTCTGATGACGACGTGATAAATGAAAAGATCATAAATGCTGCCTGAGATGCTGTGAATGAAAGAGTGGGCTTTATTTGTTTATGCAAATGTCAGAAGTAGATAAAATCAAGCTTTCATCGTCACTGCGGCAGATTCTCTGCTGAGAAGTGACCCATTTTTCCCGTCATGCTTTAGGATTTCACCCTTACAAACTCCGGCCAGATTTGGCCTGCAGAGTTCGTGTCTGTGGCCCGTGGCCCGCTGGTGATTTACAGCAAATGCCGCTAATACCAGAACTGTCAGCAACGTCAGGAGACGTGGTTTCCTCAGCCCAGACATAAACCTGCTAGCATTACAGAGGAGACACAAGAATCCTGCTCCGACACGTCAGAGCAGATTAGTGTGGAACAAACTCAGCTATAATTATTGTTTTTTGTGTGTTTTTTTAGCTACTCCAGTGCATTTGATAGGATGGATGCACATTCATTTGTTTGAGACATTCGGCGTCGTCACTGATTCCATGAAAGCACCTTCCTTCCCAGCTGTACCTGACTGCAACATTGATGATAAAGAGCATCTTAGTGACCTTCCCACAGACACACACACTCATACGCATACACACACACACACACACACACTCAAACCCCACAGTGATGGTGAAAAAGACGGAAACAGAGGACGGAGGGTCTCCAGCAGGTGGTGCAGCTGCTCAGTGCAGGTGAAGCGGAAGTGATTGCAGAGATGGGGGAACATGATCTGACCTGATGAGCCTTACTGGCATGATGCTGGACCACCGTCCTCAGCCACACGGCGTCAAAGACACAGAAGGAAACACGGTTTCATCTCCGGCTGCTGGGGAAGCAGAAGCCGGGATAAAGTTTCTGGGAGAGAAGAGTTCCAGCTGAACGTTGGATCTGTGAGGCGCCTGCTGCTCCTCGTCTCTGGCTGACAATTAGGATGTCGGTGTATTTCGGCGCAGCGTCCAGCCTCTTCATCCACCTCGGCTTGGTCGGGAGGATGTGAGCCGTGCTTCTGTAGGAGATTCCCCTCAGCAGTAAGAACCTTCCTGCACCATCCTGAAGGAGTTTCCAGCCGAGCGACACCTGAAGGCTCCCGGTTCTCCAACCAGGTGTGGCTGCTTCTCCATCAGACGGGAAAGAATCAACCGACTGCCATTCAGGGTTTATTTTGTAGAAAATTTGATGCCTATGGGTATAAAAGTTTCTGCTTTTAGTATTTTTATGAGAAGTTGCTCTGTAAAACAGCATACGCCGTGAAGCCACAGTCATTCAAAGCTTCATGATTTCATCCGCTCTGATGGTATCTATCAGCATTTATAATGTTTAAATGATTCCACCTGCTGGACCCTGAGAGGAAAATAAAACGACGACTTGATGCTGCTGAATCAGACCGAAGCATAAATCCAGCTTTCCTCCTTCCTTCTTGTTCTGACATTAGTTAAACAGATGTATACCTGCAGTATGACCCGCTGTACATCTGTGGACATGTTTTAATAACACGCAGCATATTAAAGCATATTTAATGTTTTTACAGCTAAATGAAACTGGAACAAACTGTCAGGAATGAGCGCTTTTCTGTGAATGACGCTTCACATGTTGAGATTCATTCATTGTGAAGGAAATGAAATTACAAAGTGATGAATTCAAACAATCTTTAATTTAACATGCCAGAGAGAGAGAGAGACGCTAATGCTGCACCATCACACCTTTTCCATAGCATCGTCTCTGGATCCGACAGGAGAAAAGCTTTAAAGCTGCCGTGGCCATAAAATGATCCTGTTTAATAAACTGAAAGTTATATTTGAATCAGAAAGCCTTCAATAACTTTTTTCTTTTTGATATTGGAGTTAATTTTTTTGTATTAAGTTATGAGAGACACATACAGACAGTACATGTGCTGCACACAGCTGGACATACGGAGGCTATAATCTCCCAATGTGCATTTGTCAAAGACAAATACCATAATGTCCTGCTTAAGCGAGCAAAAAATAAAAAAAAGAACTACAGGCCTACCTCATGCAAATGAGGACATCCACAATGCAAATGTCAATTTTATTGTTAGAGCACATTTAAAAGCCTGGCGCCGACCCAGGTGCTTTACATCAGAATAAAGCAACAGAGACAGCAGTTAAAACAGTATTAAGAGCAACAAAGAAGCACAATAAAGACAATAAAATCATAAACTAAAATAACACATTTATACCTGTATGTCTCCCTAATCCCACACACACCCAATGTACAGTACACACACTTATATAATTAAAACACAATCAACAAAACACTGAAATAAGTAGTTGATGCATTTTTCAATTATAGACATCGCTGTCCCGCCTCCGCCTAAACCCCCCCACCGCTGTACTCTACAGCAGATCACCTGCAGCATCACACAGCATCGCCTCAAACAGGCGAATCTTAGAGCTGGGATGTCCTCGCCGTGCACGTCCACATGCACGTGTCATACTGCTTCCTGAGGACGACGCAGCTCCGGTCTGATGAAACTCGTCCTTCAGGCTGACATCCCGCGGTAAACCGGGGCGAGGGTCACGTGCACGGTAAGACTGGCAGGAATACAGTCAATTCCTTAGATGTTGTGGTCATGGTGATGCTGAAACCTTTTCCACCAGACCGGTGCTTGTAGATGAAAGACAAGGGATCATGTGATACATTGCTGAGAGAAAAACAAGGCCATTAATCCAATAATCCGATAAAAAGAAGTAAAGTGTCTCTAACTGAGTTTGCTCTCCAGCGGAACCAGTTTTGTATTTTCTTGCTCACTTTTGGATGGAAAAGTATTTACTGGAACCTAATTGTCACTTTTAGTCTAATCAAAGCTGAACTCTGTAATTGATTGCAGCATAATTGCTCTGTGTAGTTAACCGACTTTTATAGCCATTAGGCATGGTTAAGATTATAGATCATTTAAATTACAAATCCTGTGAATTCCAGTCTAGATGGAGCAATGTTTCATTAGCTGCAGTCACAAAATATGAAATATCTCATTAGTTTTAGTGGCTCTGAGATGATGCATACAAGCTGGAATCGTATGGAAAATGCAGCTCGGGGCTATAATGAGGTAAAGGTGATGTGAAACGGGAAGCTGATTGTGATTTGGTACAAAGGTAGCATCCATGAAAGTCTGTCCCAAGTGAAAAGATGAGAGCGAATCACTGAGCCGTTTGAAAACGATGTTCCTCAGAGGGAGATGCGACAGATTTACATATTTCACTACAACATAAAATAATCTGGAGGGATTCAGTCTTTAGGAGAACATTTCCATAAAGTACTGATAAATATTTGGACTAGTTTTTCTGAATCACAGTGAAACGAAACAGTTGCTTTAACACAGACGGGAAAGAAGCAGTTTGAGTGACCTGCTGACCAGGCAGATCCACCCACAAAAACTAACTAATCTGTTCCTGAGAGCTATGTTAAATACCAGAAAGTTTGTAGTTTCATACAGACATCTTTGTAGTCTTTTTAGCTCATTTCTCTCATCTGGGCTCATGGATAGGAGCAACTGAGTGTCATCGACTGAACAGGGAAAGCTGATAACAGCAGCCAGATGAAGCAGAAGAAACTGGACCAAACCATGAATCTGACTTTGCTGTGACAATGAAACAGACAAGTATAATTATAATTTAGCATCAGCAAGCTCAGCTTTGACAGGAAACTGGATGAAATGTGACATTTGATCTGTTTTTAAGCAAGTATAAAGAATCAGAATAAGGAGATGGCCTATGTCGACACTTAACAACACTTCAGACTTTCTGTCCTTTCCTTTGTCTGCGTAAAACTTGTCTAACAGAAGTTATTCCCCCTATCATCCAATGCTAACTCACCTCCTGACTTAAACCAGCTTCCTTTCAAGAGTCTGTCCATGAGCGGGTGAATACTTCTCACCATGTTTCCCTTTGCTCAGACGTGATAATGGAGGCTATTTTATGTGACTCATTTTCTATTGCAGTGGAACCCTGAGCACAAAACCGTTCATACCTTCATCTGATGGGGAAATAGATCAATCTGAACATTATTAAGTGAAGAAAACATTCACATGAAAATATCCTTCTCGTATGTAATTGCAAGTATAAAAGTGTTTCATACTTACGATCCGCATATCTCTGCCTTGCAGACATTGTATTGTCTCCACTCTTTTTCATTGTCCACACAGCAACTCTCCTCTCAGGACAGATAGTAAATGGACCGTACTTGTATAGCGCTTTTCTAGTCACAGACCACTCAAAGCGCTTTACATGACAAATCTCATTCAC
>JBBBVT010000004.1:30062966-30079020 GCA_037177035.1 Craterocephalus eyresii | reverse complement strand
CATCATCACCAGTATCACTATTACCAACATCATCACCAGTATCACCATTACCAACATCATCACCAGTATCACCATTATCACAATTATCACCAGCATTACCATTAACAACATCATCACCAGTATCAGCATTACCAACATCATCACCAGTATCACCATTACCACCATCATCACCAGTATCACTATTACCAACATCATCACCTGTATCACCATTAACAACATCATCACCAGTATCACCATTACCAACATCATCACCAGTATCACCATTACCAAAATCATCACCAGTATCACCAGTATCACCATTATCACCAGCATTACCATTGCTAACATCATCACCAGTATCACCAGTATCACCATTATCACCAGCATTACCATTACCAACATCATCACCAGTATCACCATTACCAACATCATCACCAGTTTCACCATTACCAACATCATCACCAGTATCACCATTACAAACATCATCACCAGTATCACCAGTACCACCAGTATCACCATTATCACCAGTATCACCATTATCACCAGCATTACCATTACCAACATCATCACCAGTATCACCATTACCAACATCATCACCAGTTTCACCATTACCAACATCATCACCAGTATCACCATTACCAACATCATCACCAATATCACCATTACCAACATCATCACCAGTATCACCATTACCAACATCATCACCAATATCACCATTACAAACATCATCACCAGTACCACCAGTACCACCAGTATCACCATTATCACCAGTATAACCAGTATCACCATTATCACCAGTATAACCAGTATAACCAGTATCACCATTATCACCAGTATAACCATTATCACCATTATCACCAGTATAACCAGTATCACCATTATCACCAGTATAACCAGTATCACCATTATCACCAGTTACATCAGATCGGATCAGCTGACTCGCTCAGGCGATAGATTTTTACTCTCTGAATTCCATGAATCACACTTTAACGTAGAAAATGTTTCAGACCGTTGTCCTGTTTGCAGCCACACCTGAAGGTGAAATTCAGGTCAGCTGATATTAACGTCTTTTTTCTGTGAAGGAAACTTTAACAATGTAAACATGAGCGTTGCATCGCCGCCCTCATCCTTCCATACGTCCTTATCAGCAAGCAGCATGACCCATGACCCTTACAGGACACCTCCCAGTGCATCATGGGACATCTACCAGTGTATCGTTTGATGCTCCCAGTTAGGGATGCAAACAATTAATTTAATTGATAAATTACTCAATTAAAATCAATCAGGGCTTCAGGTGTCTGCTTCCTTCAGCTGAAGTTCCACTTTAGAGATGAAACAATGTCAGCGTCAGAGTGATCTGATTGGACGACCTCCCAAAGTTTACAAGCTTGTTTATGAAAAGTTTGAAGAATTATTCATCATGCTGATTATTTTTCATGTCCAACTTGTCTGAAGACAATTCTTCACCAGCGTGCAGAAAGAAGTGCTAGCTGGGCTTTAGCCTAGCAGGATTTACTGCAGCAGGAAATGAGTTATGGCTGTAATAGATCAGCCGTCTGATGCTGTTGTGACGGCGCATCATCTTTACATTGTGATAAGAAAAAAAACAACAGGAGTCTGCTTGTTTAACGTGGATAAAGAGGAGGTAGAAGAAAAGATTTGGAGTCCCATCCTCCCACATGTGGTGATGAATGGGAGCTAGGTAGCTTTAGCTGAGGTCATCCATCATGAGCCGTAGCGTTAATTAATGTTGTAGGAGGCGAGCCAGCCAGGCTCATTTCACATCAGCAAAAAGAAAAGCTGCTCTTACTGCGAGCCCGGAGAAGGGCCGCAGGTTGCACATGCCTCTTACCAGGATGGCCGATGCATGATGGACGCACGTCCGCACAGGAACTCCCTGCTTATGTTCCGTTTATTTGCTGTGTCACACGAATAATTCCCTCAAACGAGCCGGTTCACAAACCCGCTTGGATTTTATAGATGAAACAAGCAAAACAAAGTAGCTCTGTGCAGTCTGTGACCTTTGGAGAAACAACTTTTTACACAGTTCTGCATCGCTCAAAAATAAACTTGGACTTTTTTTCTAAAAGTAAATAAAAAAGTGTATTTTAAAAAAAAAAATCTCATTAAGTATATTCCATTTTTTAGCCTCCCTACAAAGTCTGTGTTTCACCAGTCCCCTGCAGACTGACTAAATACATTTCTCCTAAATTATATTCAGTTTGCTGAAACTTAAAAAATTGTTCTGGAAGAGCATTTAGTTTAGCTTTGAACATAATTGTTTTGAAATAAAAGATTTGATTTGATAAATACTGGATCTGTGATCATAGTATCTGGAAAATAACAGCATCAAGCAGCAAACAACCAGGACTACGAGAAACCAAGAACTTTCACATGTTCAGTGTGTTTTTTCATTAAACCGTGCCTATATTCAAAGTATTTTGAGTTTTTCACCATTGTAAAGCTTCATAATAGAATATTATGAAGCTTCCTCTTGTCAGAAATAAAGCAACACAACTTGTTGAGGTCATTAACCCCGTTGGATAATCCCAACCTTCACACTTTGATGAGTCTCTGTCACAGCTGGGCCTCTTTGTTGTCATACTTTCATGTTGAGAAATAAAGCTTTTATTTGTATGTAGAAATAGTAAATTACGAATATTTTGAGTCTTTTACATGTAAATATCTACATTCATAGATCTACACAGGGAATAATCTCACCTGCTTTAACCTGTTACAATTTTTATTTTTGAACGCTGTGAAAACTTAATGATCTTTTAAAAAAAGCTACTAAACTATTGTTGATCACACAAAAGTGTGACTTGTATAAACATACATGTTTTAGTCTGTTCTGATCAAGGATGGCCGATACCTAAGTTTTCATGTTGACACGATAAGAAACGATACTTTTTCATCAATAATGATACCGACTTGCCTGCCAAGGATGATTCAGCATTTTAATGGAAAATACATCACATAATAATGAAATGATAAACATAATCGGCATACTGTCAAATAACCTGCATTAAACCTTTGAAATAAAACAAAGCATCAATGACAGCAGCAGCATTGTGACGCCTGAGTCCCAGTCCTGGGAGCCGGGTCTGGTCCCCTCCCACGGGTACGCGCTCCCAGTCTGGAAAATTAAAACACATTTTTACTGCTCAGCTTTCAGCACAACAGGATTTTTTTTATTTTTCTATCTTAATTTCTTTTAGTGTGTTCTACCTTTCTGTTCGCTTTATTGAAGCCTGTCTAAATCTCTTCATTTCTTAATCAATCTAAAGGCTTTTGTTGGTTTAAGTCTTAATTTCTTCTGATATATTCAACAGTTTTACGTGTATTTGTTGTATTGCAGACATATTATGTGTTTTTTTTCATTAGTCTTTTAATCTTTTGGAGTGCAGGCTGTCTGGCTGTGAATCGCTTCAATTATTATATTTTAGGAGCAGAACATCGGCAGCTTGTGTTTTAAAATGTGCCGTATAAATAAAGTGGGTTGGATACAAGCGTGGCGGCACAGAGGCTCGGCTCATCAGCAGCCACACCAGCTGAATGTTAATGCGCTAAAATGTTAATTTTAGCACATAGTTTAATTTTCAGGACCTGATCCATGATGTCTAAATAAATACGTTGCAAATAATAGGAATAAGCAGAAGAATAGTAAAAGCTTCCAAAGATCTTTGAAGACTGTAGCACTGTAACAGCATAGCCTAGTAAGGTCAAATCATTAAATATACTATCAATAAAGGTTGATAAACGCTGGACCAGCTGCTTTAATGGGAAAATGTTTGTTAAATTACCTGTTTTATGACTCATTTTAATTTTTTTAATTTACTATATTTAGAAGAGGAAGTGAAGTGACAATAAAATCTGCACGTCCGTAAAAGTAACATCAGAGGAGAAAACTTCTGATCCAATGTCATTTAGCCAGGGTTACTTTGACATGTTTTTAAAAAGTATACAAATATAAAAGAAAGTTGTTGGAAAGTGAATCATGGCTGGGACCAAACACTTTCCTCCCGAGTTGGTTCCTTTTGGGTTCTGATTCGATTTGTGATTATTCTGTTTGCTTTTTTAACCCCAGACCATGAGAAAAAACTGAATCAGGAACCATATTTTCCCCAAAAGCTGCATGTTTCATTCAGCAGGAACATGTCTGAGGCAGCTGGAGATGAAGCGCTTACATCTGGAGACACAAACAGCAGCCAGAGCATTATCCTGCTGACATGATGCCCCACAAGATAAGAGGGATAAAACCTTTTAAAACCAAAAAATTGATTCAAAAACTGTGAAAAAGAAATTGTGATATTTATGTGAATCCATTTTCTGTCCCAACCCCGGGTCTGGAGTTTGGGATGTTGCCATAGTTTCCCTGTCTGAGTGTGAGCTCAGGCACAGAGTGGATGCTTTCTGCTGGGAAGAGGTCAGAAAAAGAGGTCAGTGATGTGTTAAATGTCAGACATGAAGAGGAAAATATGTGCCTTAAAGTCAGAAATCTGACATTAGCCATGATAGGATTCCAAAGGCCATGAGGTCGGAGCGCTGGCAGAAACAGGTGAGTGATGTTCACCTTGGCAGGCATCAGGAAGCAGCTGCTCGTTTTTTAACAAAAGGTTATGAAATGCACCAAAAACCTGACACCCACCTGTTATCATGGGTTAAATGTAATAAATAGAGTGAGACGAGTTCTTCCTTTTCACCCTGCTCCCATTTTATTTCCACTTCCCTCATTCATGTTGAATCTGGTGAAGGTGAAGCGATGGGGTGTCGGAGGGACGAGGAGACGGATGGAGGCGTTAAAGGACCTGTCAGGATTCTCCTCTCAGTTTTTTTGTTTGTGAGTCAGTGAACGCATCGTGTCTGTTCTGATCCGTAACAATTCATCCTCGCGTCTCAGAAATCTCCCTGTCATTATTCATGCACGATCCCTCGCTCCTCTGGTCCACGTTTTTCTTTTACAAAACACTTTCTTTTCTTCCTAAGCAAACCAGAGTCAAAGTCAGCACAGGGGCAGATATCAGGGAAGCAAATTATCGGCTGCCATTATCTCTCTTGGGGCTTTATAAATGTGGCATTTATCTCCGAAGTCATCCACAAACCTTACTTTAATATATTCTCGTTTGACAGCAGGCAAAGTGATAAATCTCCCCTCGGACCGTTCGAGACGAGGTAACTACGACATGGAGAGGCAGCATCCAGAAATGAATAATTCATGCGGTGACAAAATGCTACAGCAATTACGCAGCACGTTAACGGCTCCGTTGTGCTCCGTGTTGTTTGCAGTAAAGCGTGGGTATGACAGGCCAGATGAATGCACCATCAAAGTTGGCTTTCATGACTCGGAGATATGTCGTCGTTGTGGAATTTCTTATATTCTACTGTTTGTTACAGGGTGCAGTAAAACAAGGCTGCTACTGCTATTGTTTCTGGTTTTATTTTGCGCTTTGTTTTACTTCTATAACACGTTCAGCACTTTGTTTCCACCCACATTGTGTCAAAGAGCTATATGAACTGCTGAGTTAATGTGTCTTCCTCATTTTGAGATCATGGATAAAATAAAGACAAACTAATATCTTAATGATTTATTGCAGGCCAACATGACCTGCTGCAGAGCTCCTCAGGGTCTGCATGAGAATAGTGGAAAGGAAAAAACCAGAGGAAATTCTCCAGGGTGAATGGATGAGTGGATGTAGGTGAGTCGATAAGCAATGCTGAGGAGTTCCAGGCTCGGCAAGGAAGCAAAATCCAAGCTAAGGAAGGAAAGAAATGAGTCTGTTTACCTCTGGGACTGGGCAGCTTGCTGCCTCTGAGGGGCTCTGTCGTCTGAGACAATCATCACGTCTGAAAGCCGGCAAACTTCCCCGTGATGGTGGAGCTCCACTTCAAGGCTTAGCAATGATTCCCCGGCTTTTGATTGGCTGCTCATGGAAGAAAAGTATTCACCTCACAACAAGAACATGTACAAACAATGAAATTGTTTTCAAGAATATATGAGCACGGAAACAATTAGAGTGTTTGGCTTCTTATTGAGCGGCTGCAGACAAACAAAAGAAAGTCATGAATATTTATGTTTCTCACTTCGTGACTTGATTGAATTGGATCGGAGCCCAGTCAGATGGCTCCCATCATTTCCAATCATGTGGAGGGCTGAAACAATACATATTGTAACTGTTCCTGGACAGTTGAGCTGTTTCAGAGATGCAGCATTCAGGTCCTGTTGGAATGATCACATGACCGACTGAAGATGTTCACAGTGTTTTATGGTCAACGCTTCTGTGTTTCTGATAAATGAGTGACAGATGAAGAATCATTTAGATGATTCTAGACTTTTTCCAGCTTTTACAGAAACTTCCCACCAACATTCCCTCACGTTAGATTAAGCTCAGCTCCATCAGAGAGCAGGTCTGCTCCTCTGGTAAAGTCCTGCAACCTTTTTGCTTTTGCTATCATTATCACTTCACTGTTGCTATTACTATTACTACAGCTATTATTACTTCTAAATTTCAAATTCAGATTTATTCATTCATAAAGCGCCAAGTCAAAGTTCATAAAAGACAAAAAAACTGAAATATAATCATTTCTTTCATACACAAACCCACATGCAATCACAAAGACTCTGCCGTCTTCCCAAACATAACCTCTGCTCCCAGTGACTCTGTTCTCTTAAAAACCTGTTTTCTCTCTGAAACCCTAAAAGGTAAAGATTTAAATTAGCTGTGATATTGTTTTACTATGATTATAATTATTACTATAACCACTATTATTGTTGCTATGATTACATTGTCATTTTTATCATTATTATTTCTTTTGTTTTTTTTTTGTTTTTTTTATTAGCATCACTAATTAACTTTTCCTTTCTTTCTTCCTCTTTCTTCCCTGTGGAGTAATCGAATACACAGTTCTGTAACTACGCCTTGTATGTTTTGTCACATTTGTGTTTTGTTGCCTTTCTGTGTGTCTTTTTTTGAGTGTCTTCTGTTACTGTTTGCATTACAACAAAAACAGGGTCAAGCTGACATGAATATTACAGGACAGTGTGCATTTCATGAGCATGAAGCAGCATCTGTCTCACAAACTGGTCCAGAGACGAGTCTGCAACATTAAATGTGGAAAAGTTTTACAAGAGGCAGACAACTTCATACTTGCTCTGTAAATTGGAGCTTGTCGCTAAGGCAACGATTTTCCCTGAGAACCATCAAATTCGGCAGATATCCAAGTAAAAACAAGTGTTTGACTGAGTTCCAGCGATTAGGCAGCAATTTGCAGAGCGGCTGTTTGGTTCTGACGTCTAGCGTTTGATTTTGTTCCCTAACAAACGGCAGCAGGGAGCCTTCTTCTTCTCCTCCCCGAGCTGATCCAGTCAGGAGGACTTTTACTAATTAGTGCTGATGAGAACACATCTGAGTGTGCAGGCATTTAATAGCAGCACTACTCCTCATCATTTTCACTGATAGGAAAATTCTAACTCAACCTGGAAAAATCCACTTTATGCCACTGAGTTAGTTCACAGCCTGAGCAGGCTGATAAATATACAGTAGAGATGAAATTGCAAAGAGAAAGTAGAGCTTTCCACAGCCGGTCTCCACAAAATCATCTAAATTCTGCTTTTTGTTTTAGTTTTGGAAATGAAATCAAAAAGTGCGCAGAAGAATCTGATGTGACAACGTTAAGACCCAACAGTCTGTGGCATTCATCTCTGTCGGGGCCACATCACGTCAGACAGAATTAAAGCCAGACTTCTCTGAAATTTGGAAGAGTAAAAATGAAACGTAACCGCAGAGAAAATGTTTGCATATGCCAGGAGGCTGCACAGCTGCTCAGAGAATAAAGCCTTCATGCAGAGGGGTGAGTCACCATCCGAAGAAAATACACACACACACACACACATAAATAACTCAAATAAATGGAGACTGAAAAGAGTATTTCTCTAAAATAAATGGTTAAATAAGACATTGTTTTTAGTTTAACTGAGTAGACAAATAAAAAATGTTATTAATTTTGCGATTAATCAGAAGTTAACTCAGGACACTCATGCAGTTAATCATGATTAAAAATCTGACTGCTTGCCCTATACATGCACATGTAGCCTATATACATGCACACATATATACATTTCTCCTTTCCAGTAGTTTTAATGTGAAGCTGAGTTAAATGTCCTTTAGTTCCTGAGTTTGAAAGGATGTGATCATAATGACTCTCCAGGTGGAGCAATGACTCATCCTGCCATTATTTTAGTTTGTGACATTTAGCCAGTGACTCATATGGTACTACTGACCCTAAAATACACGGGACTCCACACCACTCGGTTAGAGCTGGACAAGCTCTTCAGTCGGGTGTCAGATGTCGTCCAGAAGCATGAGCAACCATTCGGCACCACTTCCTGTCCCCCAGCCTCCCCATGATGAGCATTTTGATGTGAATTCTCCAGGATGATGATGGGAGCCATAAATCCCAGGTTCCAGTGAGGGATTGGAGCAAAGCTAGGTCCCGAGCTAAGAACAGCTTCCACCATGGGCAGGAGGCGGAGTCATGGAGGTCACCAGATCAGCTAGATCAGTCTTTTCATCATTTAAAAGTAGAAAATTTTCTGACACCATGCTTTCATTTCTGCAATGCAATTTAAAAGTTGGTTTGCAAAGAAGCCCTTTTCCTGTCTCAGTGGCACGTAAATTTGTCATCATTCTAAAAATGAAATGAGACACCATGCTTTCGCAAACTTGATCCAAGAGAGAGCAGGTACAGAGAAAAGACAAGAGAGCCAAGTATAGAGCCTTGAGGCGCTCCACATGAGAGAGGTGCTGCACCATTTGCAGTTCTAGAAACGTTTCCGTCATGCCTCTCTTTGTGAGGAATAAACATTCAACAAGAACGTCTGTCGGATATCTGACTACGTCACTCGGGCAGAACTCACCGGCCCCGTCTTCTCCGTTAGCGATGGCCACTATTCCTCGACCCGACTGCTGACCCGAGTCACTGCTGGTCGCCGTCATGGAGTCTTCCCTGACTCTGTCTGCCACACGGCCGACTCCTAGAGGTGATGTTGTTGTAGTTCTGACTGGGAACTCAGAAAACCCAACTTCTTCTTTATGTTTTTTTGAGGTTTGATAAAAATGAGTTGGTACTTTGCTTCCAACGGGTGGTCTGGAGTCTGGTGGCCCGATTCCCCGCTTGGAGAACCACTGAGCGACATGTCCAAAAACACGAGTCGTTTTCTATCAGACAGACCCACCGGACAGACAGTCAGTCAGATGGAAAGACGGGCAGGAAGGCAGAATAACTTTGCTTTTTTTCCAGTTTTTGGCTGACAGGACTTAAGATGAATCTTTTATCTGTGATGTAACGTCTGAATGAGAAACATGCTGTTAGTACGAACCTCTGCCTGTTTTTCTGGTGAATTAATTCACCAGTATGAATTACAGGTGATAAGGCTCAAATTAGACGTGTTAGAAGTAAAAGAAAACCTCCAGCTGAAAGAGATGCATAAAAATATTTCCTGCATCAATGATCACATTATTCCTGATTACTGTCAAGCCTGAAAACGCTTCATCATGTAACCAGAGGTGGACATGTTATTACTAAGATGAATTTACTGAAATGGGAAATTACAGCTGCAACTTATTAGGCAGGAGCAAAAACATTTCTTTAAGTCTGACTTTTCTGTTTGACAAACGTCACAGCCGACTAGCCTTTGTCTCTGCGCTCCATTTCAGCAGCCAGCACCACTCCTGCTCCAATTTTACGCTTTTCTAGACACAAGTTGTGGGCCAGACTAACAAGCTGAGCTGCAATGATTTTTAACCGCGAATGCTGTTTTATTTGTGTTTTTATCACTTTGAAGAAAATACAGTATCTGTAAAAAGTTTGGATGCACGACCAGCATCAGAGAAAAATGCTGCAAAGCCACAACAATAACGGGGAAGAACACACGGGCTGACAGGAACCAGTTCATGACCGCAGAGCTACAATACAGGCTGAACAGAGGAGGAACACAACTGCAGGAACAACTGTAGACGTGCAGACAAGATGCAGCAGCATGTCCACACATCCACACTTTTCTCAAGCAACTGTGTGAGATAAAAAAAAACAAACAGTTGTTTTAAATATTTTCATACATTGTTGCTATTTTATACTGTTACAAAGCAAAATACTAAGATTTCATTTTCTGCCATTGGGTTTGTTGATTAAAAGCGTTTTATTTGACACAACTCTTTATACTACTTTTTATTATTATCATTCTAAAAAAACACTCAGGCTGTAGAAATGATGCTGAAAGCCTGATTGAAATGCTGTGTTGGGCCTTCACGGAGCTGTGAGCTGAAACCAAGGACAGGAAGTAAAGAAGCAAACTAGCAAACAGGGCAAAGAAACTAACCATGGCTGTCTGGGCGTAACGATTTGGCCCTTCGTATGGGCGTGATGTGGCCCTTGGTTGGGCGTAATCATTTGGCCCTCGTCAGAGCTCCTAACCTTTTTGTCTTCTTCATTTTCTTAGAGATTGTGTTGCAGTTACTCCCGCTAACTGCTCATTGTTACCTCAACAGCAACAGAGGATAATCAGCATCGCTGACCGACCAGTTTGTGCTTTCAGGTCTTACAGAGGAAGGAAAAAATGTTTTCTTCTTTAAACAATGAAAAGAAGAAAGATGCCTGACTCCAGGTAAGTCAGTGGATTTTGGGGCAAGCATCAAAGACCAGCTGAAGGTCGTATGGAGGTAAACTCGCACCATATTGTGTTGCATAAGATTCCCTTTCATGTGAATTGTATGCTAATATGTGGTGCATGATTTAAAAGGACTTAATTGATGTAGATAATTTATTCCGCTCCAGCTTCTGGGCCCTTTTGTTTTATGAAAGCCTGAGTTTCCACCTCCTCTGGTTTAACCTGGTTTCTCTCTGTACTTCCACCAGCATCCTTTTTCTGGACAAATCACAAGGCTTGTTGAATGCACTGAAGAAGATTTAACAAACATCTGAATTGAGGAATAATGTGAGTCTTCTTGGTTTCATTAGCGACCATATCCCTTGATGCCATGCAAAGACTACCGGGTGAAGAAATGGAGGAGGAATAGTTTACTCTAATGACCACTTCGGGTACTTTTTTGCTAAAAGGTCGACCGAAGGTTTGAACTCTGCAGCTACAGCGGAAAATCCAAAAGATACATTTGAAACCCTTCTTTTCTGATGATCCTCCCTGATAAATGCTTTTCTTATGGCTACACAGCTGTTCAGTCCCGATCCCATCGTCCTAGGGTGGATGTTCTTACTGTCACCATTAAACATAAGCAGAGTTAACAGCCAAACTATGAAGGATCAGTGGTTCCCAAACTGGTGGCAGGGACCCCTAAGGGTGGGCCCAGGCATGTTGGGGCGGTGTGCAAGGTTGGATAACCTGGTAAAACATCACAGTTTGCTTGCAGTTCTGCACTTTGCACTGCTAGCATAACATGGAGATATTTTCTTAAAGGAAAACTCCGCCCTCAGAATGATGTGCCTTCATTTTTTTACTCACCCTCATGCTGACTGACACGTTGTAACACTTTCTTGATATTCATCATGTAGCCGGAGATATCGGGAGGTTTACCATTTGCCTCGTTTCGGCTACAAAAACTTGTCAATATTCCTCCATACTGCTCGTCCAATGCAGTCCGCGGGTCCTGAGTGGGTAGCGTCCATAATTTACTCGCAACGGCATCATTTAGTATATTTTTACAGCCCAAACCGTTTGCCTGTTTACTTCCTGGATGCGCGCGGGCATCGCTTACACAAAATACAATCACAGACAAAAAAATGGGATAAGTTGCAACACTTGAAAAAACACAACAAACATCCTACGGCCACAGCAGACACAGCTCCTCCCAGTATGACGCTAATACCAGTTCATATGTGCTGTTCCTGGTTCATCCCAGCGCTGCCATGCTGAGGGGACTGAATGTCAGCTGATTGTAAAAACTTTATGACAACTCATTGTTTCCTTCTGAACGGCTGTTTTGTGCATGTCATTAAAATGCATCCCTTCCTCTATGCTGCCAATCCCTGTGGACCAGAGGGGCCGCTTCGGTCGCAAGCTGTTGGGATTCAAGGTTATAAAAAAGATCCATAAAGAAAATAAAACAAGACAAGGCACTCAATAATAAACACAACATCTTCCCCACCGTACAGCTGCACTGGACCACCTCCAGCTGTCACACGTCTCAGTCGGGCTAGGTTGTTCCCTTGGGGTGGGGGTGGGGGGTATCACTCCCAGCTATGGAAAGTATATCTGTCATGAAAGCTCCAGCCAAACTGCTCCCGGTGTGGAGGAGTCCTGTCGCAGTGTGATGCGACAGAGCCGGCTGACGGGGAAGTTCAGCTTAAAGTCATTTCAGAGGACAGTTTGATCACATGACCTCTCTACGCTGCACATCCTAATCTATGTTTCTGGGGACGTCGTCTCTGCTTAGACATCCGCTGGGTGCCATGAATTTGCCTGATGTACCGCCATCACGATCATTTCCTCCAGCTCTGTCCACTCCACATCTTTCTCTACCCTCAGCATGTCAGAGTGTAGCTCTGGGTTGATGCTCTTCATATTAATGTTGTCTCCTTACCGGCCTCACGCTTTGGGCCTCCCATGAAATAGCTTGAGGCATTTATACGTCTCTTTTCACTACATTCAAGTATGCAACTTTAATTATAAATTTAATCGAGAAAGAAAGTTCCTCATAAATGCTGATAAAGGACTGAGGGACCAAATTACAGCAGCAGCACATCAGTCAGTGTATTTTTAATGTATCCAAAATCTTTAAGTCAGATTTTACGGACGATTTGTGCCACACTATCCTGTTTGTACACAAATCAGACAATAGGGATGTTAAATCCTCCCAGTCAACAAATGGTTTTGGCCCAACTGCAGCTTAAATCCAATATGACAGATAGCTGGACTCATCCCAGACTCTGGGAAAAGAATGTGCCAGACAGCGATGTACAACAACCGGACCGTCCCGAGGGATAAAGCTGACTGCGTCTGTAACTGGAGAAACACCCAAGCATGGCCTAATCTGACCTGGCAGCTAAATATGCTACATAACCATCTAATACTTACACTCAACCAATGACAGGAGTTTCTTGTTGATACATGTAAATATTGTTCATTCATTAATTAATTAATTAATTAATTTATGCAGTATATGAGGGATGCACTGATGTCACTATCATTTAGAAATCAGAGGTGATTGCTTCTTGTGTATGTAACTGTAAAAACTGAATATGTTCCGGTTCATTACAAGCATCTAAAGCTGTTTCTATGATATTCCTTTTTGTCTCATGCGTTTTGTTGCAGACGATGCAGATGCCCGGGAGAGCGCACAGACACAGATGATATTATTAGCTCTGGACACTGACAGCTGCATCCAGGATGACTCTACAGACCAGTACAAGTGTCACCTTGTTTTTATGTGCAGTTTGTCAAATGATATCATATCATGTACTTTATGTACACACACACACACACGCACACACACACAAAGCATGACTCTAGAGCAGATATCCGTCTGACACCTGCCCATCAGCTCCAGTTTGCAGCAGGAGTGCTGCTTTCTGTGTTGGTTCAGCTCTGCATGCGCTCGGAGAGGTCGGTATGGCTGTCCTATGTATGGAGAGTCATTATGTATCTTTGGCTAATAAATGCTGCAATATGAGGCTAAATGGAAAAAAAGGTTCTGGACAATATTGAAAATTGTGCAGGAAATCTGAATGTTGTGGCCCCTACAATTCCAATGCAGGGATAATTGAAGGAGGACTGGATATTGAACTTTTAATTTGTTGTGCCCTTAGAGAAAAGAGACCTGCTTTTCATCTGAGTTATTAGAAGTAATTCAAGTCCCATTAAGAATTCTCCTGGAATGTTAATAGAGGTTGATGAACTGACCAGGAATCTATAGTCATTTAGTGGAGAGGGTGATGAACAAAGTATCCACTGAGCCCTGATGGAGCTCATGCACTTCTGTATATAAACTCCATCTGAATGTGACATTAGTGAGCAGCTAATGGATGCCAGATATTCTGAAATGGACTCGATGAACGCTCCGTCTATTCCCATAAGTGCAAAGAGAGTGAGAGTGAAGTAGCTTCAAAGCCTCAGCGCTGCGGAGCAGTCGGCAGGTAACCAGGAGTATAATCTGCTTTTCTCTGGTCCGGCCTCCCTGTGCAACATAAAAACAGCTGTGGAGGTTTTGTTTGTCTCAGCTGTTCGCCTTCATGTGGCTCTGAAGGTTCTTTTAAGCAAGTACTTCACTCCTGAAAACTGCAGCCCATCTCATCTCAATGAATAAATCAGCTGGTAAAATATGTGAGGCACTCTAAAATGGAAATGGGAACGCTGACCCAGCAGCATCATTCAAGCACCAACATATATTATCAATTCAAGCCCCTGTCTTTCTTATCAGTTGAGTCACTGTGATAACTCACGGACTGATTCATAGGGGGGGGGTTATACATTTGTAGAATTGTGTTATCCAGGAAGCACTAATAATTAACTGAATAAGCTAGTTCACATTCTGAAATTTCTCCAGCAATATTGAGTTTCAAACATAATTTTATTAAGAAAAAAAAACTATTTTAATGCTTGAATATCTTTTATAATCACCTTTTCAAAAGACCCACAGCAGCAGAAATACTAACTAGAGAAAACTTTAGCTTTGCTTGTCTTTGCGTGAGTTTCCTGCCTTTGGTTTCAAGCTGAACTGTGGCTTGATGGCATGAATAAACACTGATTTACACATTACTTAATGCACAACAGAGTTCAACGGGTAAGATTTTAAACTGACATATGAGAAGCAAGCTCTCTCGAGAATTCATTATCCAGCCCCCATTTCATTATGAGCTCCCACTGAAGAGTGTGAAATGATAGTTGGAGGAAGGATCAGTATGAATACGATCTCACATGCTGATTTGTTTGCATTTAATCATCTTTGGACGGAGAGAGTGAACATTGTCCGAAGTTAGAGAAAACCGACTCAGTATCATTGTGTATGTGTAACATGGAAACCATATAAACTATTTTGTTTGTAACTTTCAAATGTGTGTTCAAATGCACACGCATATATCTGGAAATTATGAACATAAAATAAATTTACACATGCACAAAAATGCACAGAAATTCTGTCAGCCTGTGTGTTAGCAAACATCCTGCAGCTTCAGTCCACCGTCAGTCCGGAGAAGATTAAGTTTCTCTGTTTGTCTCCAGCTCGTCTCATGACGGTGATGAACTGGAGAAGGTGATGCTAAACTCTCTCACCGGCTTCACATCCTCCATCCCAGACTATGAGGAAGGAGATTCACCCGCACTTCCCCTGTCCTCTCTGCTCTGCAGCTGAGAGGAGAAGCAGAAGACTAAAGCTGTGTGACGGAGCAGGATGTCTGACCGAGGAGCTCGGCTGTTAGAGGACGAGGGCTGGACACCTGGAATCTCTCTGCAGGGGGTCAAACCTCCAAATGGAAAGGCTAAGAACTGGTCCACAGGCAGCTGAGCTGTGTAGGGGATAGCTCAGTGATAGCTGGCTGGAGATTACCAGGCTGCAGGTTTGAATCCCTGAAAGGATGGAGGGACCAATGAGCCTTTTAGCAGATGCTTTTATCAATTTGTATCGAAAGCCAACACTGTCCATGATGTCAATGCTGGAGGCAAGGAAGCTAAAATGTCTTGCCCAAGGACAACAGTTGACTGTGGTGGGAGGATTCTAACCAATAACCATCAGGTCATTGACCTGCTCCACCACCTGAGCCCTGTTTAAGGATGTAAAGATGTTCCAGTGGGAAGGGCAGAGCCGGCCCGAGGCATAAGCGAACTAAGCGGTCGCTTAGGGCCCCCACGCCACTAGGGGGCCCCGTCCCGAGCGCCGTTTGACCAACCAAATTTACAACTAACGACGCAACGTGATGTCACATTCATTGCAAACCTAACCCATGGCCAAATATGTGTTTACACTGTCAGCGAACATGCGTCAGAAACTTCTATCTCTTATAGAGTTCATGTACACATATGTGTGACGGTGTGAGTACATGGCAATTTTTGATATACCACTCAAAATTGTGA
>JBBBVT010000004.1:29828448-29845594 GCA_037177035.1 Craterocephalus eyresii | reverse complement strand
GGATGGATGGATGATGGATGATGGATGGATGGATGGATGGATGGATGGATGATGGATGGATGGATGATGGATGAATGATGGATGGATGATGGATGGATGGATGATGGATGAATGATGGATGGATGGATGGATGGATGGATGGATGATGGATGATGGATGGATGGATGGATGGATGATGGATGGATGGATGATGGATGAATGATGGATGATGGATGAATGATGGATGGATGGATGAATGATGGATGGATGATGGATGGATGGATAAATAGATGGATGGATGGATGGAAACACAGCGGGCTGACTTGCTGATGTGTCTGCAGTGAACTTCCACTGCCAGCCGTCGGTGCTGATGGTGGACGAGCTGCTGTCGGCGTATCCCCACCAGCTCTCCTTCTCTGAGGCCGGCATGAGGATCATGATCACCAGTCATTTCTCTCCGAGGACCCGCCTCACCATGGCCTCCCGCATGCTCATCAACGAGGTGAATTCACACCGTACTGAACTCAGCGTGCAGCTCAGCATGAATTAAACGTAAAAATCTGAGTCAGAACCAGACACTCAGCATAAATAACCGTCTGGGTTCGGAAGGAAAGAAGTAGAAAGAGGAGAGAAAGTCTGAACCGGGGGTGTCAAACTCATTTAGTTCAGGCGCCATATACGGCGCAATTCGATTAACAACATCATCTTGAAATAATGAAAACTTGGCTTTGTTTTAGTGTGAAGATGTACAGATCACCTGTTTAATGTTCTAAACTTTTACAAAACACGATGAAAAACCTGAATTCTCTTTAGAAAAAGCAATTTCTATATTTTGCCTCAGTTGCACATTTACAATTTATTTAATTTAAATGCTTTTTTGTGTTTAATATATTTTTTATAGATAGATAGATAGATAAAACGATAAAATTAGTTAATCTTTAAACAAATAAATATTATCATTAAATAAATTTGATTCTCTCATTTTTAAATTTAAACAATTTTTATTCATACAGTTTATTTGAAATAAAACCTATTTTATATTATTTTGTATTAAATTCTCTTTTATATGTGTTTATTAACATCTTTACTTCATTTTATATATTTTCTTAAACACACAATTATTACAGCTAACAGATCACAATGGATCTAAAACAATCACAATCATTTAATTACATGATTATTACAGGTATCTGGAGCTAAAAAAAATCCAGTATTTCACATTTTGATTGGAATAACTTTGACCAAATTCATCCAGTGGGCCAGATTGGAGCCTTTGGCAGGCCGGTTTTGGGCCCCGGGCCCTATGTTTGCCACCCCTGGTCTAAACTCGTCCTCGAACGTCCGGCTGTAATATGCATCCGAACACTTCCTGTGCCGATCTTACAGCGACAAAGACTGATCAACACCACGGAGACTCGGGTGAACCGCATCACCAACGGCGACTCGGACCCCGCGGGCCGGGCTCCGGGGAGGCGGGGCTTGGAGAACGGGATGGGCGGAGCCGAGCAGGGGTCGAACGGGAGGTACAAGCTCCATCGGCTGGAGTCGGGCAACGAGGCGGAGAACGAGGACAACGAGAACAACGAGAATGGCGAGGAAGGAGAGGGAGAGGATGAGGACGGGGGCCCCCTGGTGCCCTTCAAAGTTCCAGGTGTGGCGAGATCACAAGCTCGTCTCCCCTTGTCCCCTAAACAGACATTTTACCAGTTTCTAAGATGTCTACTTAAGATGTTTGCTTGTTGCCCGGGGCAATGTAAACTTTCATTCCTTCAGGGCGGCCAAAACAACACCAGATTAGAAGTTTAGCTTATGGTAATTAGCTATGGATGCAGAGAAGCTGATAACCTGTTCAGCCACACAGAACATCCTATGCAGCTCTGCATGAAGGAGCGACGGCTGCAATGATGCTTCCGCTTTGCGGCTCCTTGAAATGACTAGCGTGTTTTAACTTTAACATCAGTCGTGTAAAAAGCAACCAAAGCGGCGACAATATTTTACCGCTTTGGAAGCTGCACACTTTCTGCCAGCTTTGCCGCTTTTGGTCTGAACGTACAGAAAGACACTCCTCAGATTAAATTTTTCTGTGGTAAAGATGTTCTGTCATCTTGGAGACCTTTCATCTGATTCTTGCTGACACAATGATCAGAAAAGTCCTGGGAAACCAGCAGAGAACCAGTGGTTCCCAAACTGTGGGTTGGGACCCCCATGTGGGTCGCCAGATCAATTCAGGGGGTCTCCAGATAATTGTAAAAAATATGAGGGTCACACTAGTATGTGTCATCGTGGCTTAAAATGTTTGGGAACCAGTCCCCTTAAACCCCCTGGAAAAGTCCGTTTCTGACATGTTTGTGTGGGCCTGAACCGGATTAATCCTGCTTTGCTGTCCGTCCAGCCGGAGCCTGTAACAAGCTGAAGTGGGTCTTCATGTGGCCGTTGTCCCTCCTCCTCTTCTTCACCGTACCCAACTGCTCCAAGAAGCGCTGGGAGAGGTGGTTCATGGTCTCCTTCTTCACCGCCACCATCTGGATCGCCGGACTCTCCTACATCATGGTCTGGATGGTGAGTCGCATCCTGACCTTTAACCCTTCATTTAATTGGATCAATCGTTGGGCCAGTAGCTGTGTTTACATGCACAAATATTTAATCTATCCAATTCAAATCAATCTGATCAGATTGCAGTTGGCACGTTCGCATGGACACTGGATAAAATTATTTTAAAGATTGAAATAATTTTGGCTTGGCACACGGTAATGAATGATACAGCCCACAAAAAGTTATTATTTTCTGCATTTGGTTAAATAATGAGTTCGGATTTAAAAAATTGGACTTTTTTCCCCAGTTTTTCCTGGGTTGGGCATTAAAGGGTTAAACATAATTCCAGTGATTATATATTTGGTATTTCAGATTGGGGCTGAAGTGGAAGATATGAGCAAAAACACACACAGGTTAAATTAAAACATTTTTTTTTAAAAATGTAAAGCAGTTTTTTGTCCTTCACTAACTTGAAGGGAAAGTAAAAAATGTTGATTTGAAAAGATTTCCTCTGTAAATTGCTCCACAGATAACAGGAAGCAGTTTGTTTAAAACCCTGCAGTTTATAACATATTTGTCTTCTGCCCCCTAGTGGCCACCAGGAAGAACTACAATAATTTTGGCACGCCACATGGTAATAACTGGTAGATATAATTCCCCAAAAATGTTAGTTATTCACCACATTTTTTTAAATTAAGACTTCAGATTCTAAAAATGTGACTTTTCTCCCCAGTTTTTCCAGGGTTGTGCTTTAAAGGATTAAAGAGTCAGTAAATTAGTTCTGGGCTCTTTGATACCAACATGTTTTCTGGGTAAATTGTTGCCGTTTTCCTGTGTTCATTGCAGAACTGAAAGGTTCCTGTGTGCAGTCTGCTCTGATGGCTCCTCTGAGGAGGAAGTTTCTTGGTTTCGTGTTAAAGTTGCTGAAACTGAGGGATTTAATCGAGGACTAACAGGAAAACTGGTCTGTGTCTCAGGTGACTGTGATCGGCTTCACTTTGGGCATCCCTGACGTTATCATGGGCATCACCTTCCTGGCGGCAGGAACCAGCGTTCCGGACTGCATGGCCAGTGTTATCGTTGCACGTCAAGGTACAACAAGGACGGAGGGAGGAAGGGAGGATTGGTCGATACAAACAAAATACGGTATAAACGGTATAAATGGCATAAATGTGACCAGCGCTAGAGATGTTGGCTCAAACAAGCATGTGGCCGGTGCTGCAGCAGCAGAAGTGGCTGATGTGCTTTGTCTGGAAAGTGTAAATGTTGGTTTTAACCTCATGATAAACGCTGCAGATGGTCAGTGTTTCCCTCATAAATTCCACCAGATTCCTCTCTAAACGCTGCTGACCTGATCCGGAACTCTAAAAGTAGACCTGCACAAAAACCCACGGGTCAAAAAGACCCATCTCAGAAATATGTCGCAATTTCTGGTCTTTCCATAAATGTATTAGACAAGAAAGTCTCTGTGGTTTAATCTGAGTTACTGAATATGCTTAATTTCAAAACTGTCAAAATGGTGGCCGAGCATTATTTACATAATACCACAAAGACGTTTTCATCACTCTAGACTTTAAGAGAAGGTCAAACAAACAACCCACCATGCACAAAATCTGTTAAAAACTACAGTTTGTAATGAAGTTTTAACGTTATGAAAACAACTTTTTATACTTTTTTAAGTGTTTATTTTGCTGTGATGTATGAAGTTTGACGTTTATATACGGAAGAAAAAACCCAGTATCAAATTAACGGCAGTATAGATCTGAGGCTGCATCTTCCAGCCCTCGATGGGCAGACGGACGGATTCGTGTCTGACTGCATGTGTCTCTCCCTGCCTCAGGTATGGGGGACATGGCCATCTCCAACTCCATAGGCAGTAACGTGTTTGACATCCTGGTGGGCCTGGGCCTGCCGTGGGCCCTGCAGACGCTCTGCATCGACTACGGCTCCAACGTGAGTGCTGAGCTCAGCCCAGAGTAGAACAGAGATGTGCTGGTCAGGAAACTGCAGCATACCGGGGGGAAAGATAAAACTTCCCATGAGAAAGTCCGCCGGTGTGTCTTTTACCTCTGATAGGATTATTAAAGCGTTGTGTCAGGGATGCACATCCATCTCTGCAGACGCCTGCTAACCAGACATTCATCAGATGCATCTAAAGGCTGCAGGACAGTAGCTGTGGAGGACCGGACTGGAGCTCCCTGCTCCAAACACGTTCTGAAGAATGAAATATTAATGGGACGCTGTGTAACTTTTGGCCACTAGGGGGCTAAAACTGTAACTGTCACATGACACTTTTGCAAAATGAAATAGTCTCTTTCTCAGTTCCTCAGACTCCATCTTCACCTTCTTACTTTGTTCATATTTTACCAACTTTCAAGGAAAAAGTGGCAGGAAGCTCATGCTGTGTTTTACTGCTGAAGAGCTGCAGGTCACATGATCCATGAGAGATGGATCCGCTCATGCAAAGTTACCATGTTTAGTTTCTGAGGATGTCTGGTTTCTCAGTGTGCAGACGAGTGTAAAACACATTGACCCCAGAAACCATCCATTAATTCTCAGATTAGGCTGATAACGGGTGTAAAGTTTAATTTTCTGTGAATTACAGGTTTAGGACCCCTAGTGGCCAAAAGTTACACAGTATACCTTTAATTAAAATAAAGGAATAATCAATTATATTTCCTTTCCAGTAGCTGCTCCATCTTCCTAAATTAAAACTGGCACAATATGCTTTCCTCATGATTAGATACTTTTACCATTTTATTGGAAGGGGATTTGATTAAATTGTAATGACTCAATATGGCCAATTTTGTGAAGTAAAAAGTAATTTTTGCCAATCAAAAACGTTTAAAAAAGAGAGAAAGAAATTTAAGAATAAAACAGAATGTATATTATAATTAAAAAAATGTATATGAAAATACTAAAACATAATTGTGATATTTATGTAAATTGATAATTAAAGCCATGAAACTCTGCATGTGTTTTCTCAGATCCATCTGAACAGCAGGGGACTCATATTTTCCGTGGGACTCCTACTCGCCTCGGTCTTCTGCACGGTAAGTTCGGCCTCATGCTGAAGATGACGCATCGATCCCGGCTGGGGATGCAGCTTCAGTAGAGACGATGTTCTACCATGAGCTTCAGGCTTCAAAGACTGGGACTGAGATGTCTCTTAGAAACTCTTAGCAAAGCCGTAGAAAAAACAGTCTGTTAACATTTTATTCCTTTTCATGACTTAAGATGTTCAGCATGAGGGATCATATGTGAGCACCGCTACTTATCTTTTATATTCAATATATTCATACCGTATTTGAAAGCTTTCCATGCCTCATTTTCTCCTGAAGATCACAAATCCTCCAGCAGCAGCTCCGTCTGGGAACTTGATAAACTTGTTTGCACTGAAATAGCTTCTTTTTGGCCGCTTGGTGCTTTAGTTGGCACTGATTCGGTTCCTGCAGAATTAATATTTTCTTTGATTGAATGGGGGTGGGTTGGAGCTGTGGAAACAGTCAGACACTTTTAAAGCCTTTTAAGTCCATTCTTGGAAAGCTTGGATCGATTCTCGATTCTAATGTGAATCAATTTTTAATAAAATAAAGATTTTATTTTAATCTTGTGTTTTTATGGGGTTGTAGGTTTCACTTCTTCCTCGTGTTGGTTGTTTGTGCCGTGCGGCTCGGTTTATTCTTTGTTCCACAGTTTCCGAAGTGTTTTTTCTGACTCCATCTTCTCTTCCCGCAGGTCGTCGGCGTCCATTTAAACAAATGGACTCTGGACCGGCGACTGGGCCTGGTCTGCCTCGTCATGTACGCCATCTTCCTGTGCTTCTCCATCCTCATCGAATTCAACGTTTTCATCTTCGTCAACCTCCCGATGTGCCGGGACATCCACTGACCCCCCTCCTCTTCCTCCTCTCCGCCGTCATCATCCTCTAACTCAGAGGAAAACTCATCTGGCTTCCAGTTTCTTGGCACCTTGGGATCAAGTCCTACTTTTTTCTTCATCTTCTTTTCTAGAGAGCTGCAGCTCAGTCTGATTATATCGTGCAATACGTGAGAGAGGAAATGGAAGGTTTGGGGGGTAATGGTTCGGGGCTGGTGGCGGCCCGAGTCGGACGGTGGGCGGGACTGAACTTAACTGTGCCGACACCAGCGGTTGCTCAACAAGCTGCTACGGGAACTTCGTGGAAACCAGTGAGAATTAGCCGATTTTTAGCTGCATTGTTTGTTACTCTTTGTACGAGTTTGGATATAAGCACACGATTTAGGTATTTTTAAGCAAAAAAACTTGCTTTTTTCTGTATATATATGTGAGAAATCTATAGGTACTAACAATAGCTGATATGGGGAAGTTTCTTATGCACAACTGGATCCGTCACGCGAAGCTGAAGGGTCTGGAGACGCTTCAGTGCCAGCCAACACTGCATGCTGTACTATCCACAGCTCTAGCTTTGCACTGACAGACAGAATCTAGATATTTAACACGTAGAGTCTTTTCCCGGCTGTTTTCTTTCAGGTCCCAGTAGATGTGGGCTCTCCTGATCTTTTCTAGAACTCGCCATTGAAAGGGATCTTCCTGGAACTGACATCCAGCACCGTCACTTTAAGGATTAGAGATATAAATCTTTTATTATTATTATTATTATTATTCTATTACAGAGTGTCTACAGGTACTCCAACACGTAACTGCTGAAGTTAAGCTTCCTGTAGACGTTAGGCCTCCTGTTTTAGTCTTTAGTCTCTGAGTACAATGTTGTTACGTCTTAAAGCCAAAAGTATTTTTAGAATAAGATAAATGTGGGTTTGCGTGTGTGAGAGTGTGTTTGTGTGACAATCTGAAGAAAAACCAAGGATATCACTGTTACTGGGAAGACATAATCATGATTTATTTATGAATTAACTTATTCAAAGATCATGTCTGACCACCGGTTTCAGCCCTTTGGATGTTTGTACCGTGAGTTCGGTGGGCTGTCCGCAGAGCTCTGCGATGTACTGTACCTGTTATTTAATCTACGTACTGGAAACTGACTTGACGTTGTTTATATGTAAGAATAGATCTTTATAATTTATAAGTTTTGTATAGTTTAGTTAAAAAATGGCAGAGTTTGAAAAGAGGAAAAGGGAAAATGTTGTCAAGCGTTTCGCCTGTCCTGACATGTCGTCAAATCCCCTCACCCGTTAAATTAGTCATGTGTAAGGAAGCCCTGTCCCGCCTCTTATGCATTAAATATATGGGCAAAGTATCTAAAAATTATTACATTAAAAGTCATATTTATGACGGCTAAAATCATAATTATGAGATTCAAAGTCATAATTGAGATTTAAAGTCATGAGGATTAAAATTATAAATCTAAGGTCATATTTATGAGATTTAAAGTCATAATGATAAATTAAAAGTCATAATTAGGGTTTAGATTTAAGGTCAGTTTATAGGATTAAATCATCATTTAAGATGAAATAATTATGAGTAACTCGTTTTAATGAGATTAAGTTATTGGGGTAGATTGCAAATTTTTTTAATCTCATGAGTTTTTATCTCATCACTTAGATTCTCATGATGATCAGATCCATCCGCAGAGTAAATAAGACAAATGCTTAAAACGTCTTGTTTTTCAACATCTTGTTTTTTGCTCGAAATCTGGTGGCATCTTTCGTATCGGAAGCCACTGAGCTGCTGAGCCTTTGAGCCAGCAGAAGAAAACTCATCTACAGTATTGCCTCTCTGTTTCAGCATGTGTTTAAATAAAGTTATGTATTTTTATCTCATTTATTTTATTTAATTTTACTTCCAGTAGAATTTCTGGTAAGATAAAAGCTTGACTGAGGAGGAAGGGTTGATGTTCCTCCTGCAGCCACAAGAGGGCGCCATGGATCTGCCTTTAAAGAGGTTTTAGAAGCTGGAGTTTTTTCCCAGGTAGGCCAAATGGGGACAAATACTGGGTTGGTTTGCATGCTTCTGTCATTATTTAGATTATTTTATGTGTAATTTTAGTGCATTTTCTATATAAAGAGAGCACAGATTGCCTCGATTATGCTGTACATCAGGAGGCATATGCTATTACTAACTCAGACGATGGGATATCTTTTGATGAGCAGTTATATTTGAGGTGTAAACAGAAATATGTAGGAAGTAGGCCAACAGCAGGTAGTCCTCAGCTAATTATTGTCACTTGATGCTCATGTCCGTTTGACTTGTTTGTAAATCCTCATTTTTGTTGACGAGGACCTCTGGGCAGATGTTCCCCGGTGGTCTTCTTGCAATAAACTGATTTACATTCTCGCTCTGTTTCCTTGTGTCTTCATAAGCCAACCGCGGAGCTTTAGGGGTTTGGCGTTTTAGGAACTATGCAGAAATACTTGTGGCTGAGAAGAGGGGGAAGATGAGCTGCTTTATTAACCCTTTCATGCATAGTGTCCCTACTGTGGACAACTTTAACAGCTGTTTTCCTGTATATTCATGGCAGTTTACCGCTTCAAGGGACTTCAGCAAGTCATGCATTTACTGTAGAATAACTATTTTTATATTATACATACATACATTGTAATAACCAAACTTTTTTGTGATAAATAGAAAAAGAAAATGATAGAGCCATATTTTTTTAGAATATTCATAGAAATATGAGGAAGCATATTTAATTAATGATTTTGAACAAAACATAAAAACACATCAATTAAATAAAATGTGAAATATTAATAAGACATAAAAAGCATCACTATGTCTATGGAAGTACATTACTGTATGCAAAAAACATGTGTCACTTTCTTAAAGGCATACTGTGTACCTTTTGTCCTCTTCGAGGCTAAACCTGAAACCTCCCAAAGGCCAAATGGCACTATTACAAAATTAAAAACAGTCTTTCTCTGTCTCGGCTCCACCTACTTTCTTACCCTGTGTTCACACCAAGAGCTTCCATTGAACATTGGATGTTTACTCGCTTAATTTGGGCGTATTATTCACACGAATGGAGCATATTTACTCTCTTCATTCTCACGTGAAAAATAACCATCCAGGAGTTAACTAGGCTACGTCTGGATGACGGCCGCTTCCAGGGCTGTTTCACAGTCTCCTCGCTTACTTTCCTCCAAGCCAGCTCCAGTTTAATTTTGGGGGAAATTAAAATTTTAGGACCCCTAGTGGCCAAAATTTACACAGTATCCCTTTAATAATTAATGCATGAATGGGTAAATAAAGAAAACTCCTCTAGTGTCAATAATAATTCCTTGGGATGATTCAGATTTATATGTTTATACAGCACCATTCAGGTCAGGGCAACTCAAAATGCCTTACATATTAAAAACAATGCATAAAAGATAATCAAAACAGCCTTCACACAACAATTATAAAAATATAAAAACACAAATCTAATTTTTCATACACAAACTCACATTCACACAGAGACAAAGAAAAGGAAAAAGTTCATACAGAGATTAATTATGTTTCAATGTTTCAGTTTAGGTTTAGCTGAGGAAAACCGGCAGATTGCATCCAATCTTGACCCGGATCCAGTCCCCCGTGGAGAGGAAAACCCTTCCTGTTGGTAAAGGTTTGTTCACATATTTCTGCACCGTCGTCTGGCTCAGCAGAGACAAAGCAGGTCTGAGAAACTGGTCTTTTACAGCACTGATCCCCAAACGGGACTACAGGTTTCCCCAGGGGTATATTAGGGACTCCGGGGGAAGTTGAGGAAAGAAGAGCTGGTCTTTACCTGGTCCTGGACCTCATGCTGCATCCATCACAATTACTGGGAATAAAATGGGATGGAATTGGTGTTGAAATGATCAAAACTTCATTAAATCAGTTTCCAGACAGAAATTCATCTCACTTCCTGTAGCTGGAGCAAAAACACCGATCTGAGCTTAATACACTAGTAGTTTAGTTTGAATAGTCTGTAACGTGTAGGTTTAGTCTGTATTTATCATTAATAACTAGGAATCAGTTACTGTAGCTTTAATTCTAGTTTTTTTTGTTGTTGTTTTTTTGTTTTACTTTTTAAAATTTATTTATTTAACTTTGTTTAAGCTTCTGTTGCGTTTGAAGTTTTTATGTTTTAGAGCAGCTCGTTTCTTATGAAGCTGTGAGATCTGATCCTGTAAACATTAAAATCTGAACCAAACTAAAATAATCTCTTCAGCCAATCAGGAGAGGGCGTCATGTTACAGCCTTCCTCCTCCCCCTCCTCTTCCTCCTCCGTCCATCGCACCTCAGTCCTCTGATCCATCCGACCCTGAGCTCGTCTTTGTCCGTCCTGAAGTCATGTAACCGTGAGAGGCAGCGCGCGGACCCCTCCTCATGGAGCAAAACGCAGAAGAAGAAGCGCACGCGCACGCAGCAGCTTCCAGGTGAGCGGAGGCGACTTTGAGCTTTCCAGGTTTTCTGGGAGAAAAGAACGTTTGTTTTCAGACTCAGCTGACTGGAGGGACCCTCAGCGGCGTGGGCGCGTGTCTAGATCTGCGCGCGCGCCTGAAAAGTTTGTTTATGGCGTTTGTTTGCAGAGTTTTCTGCTCGCTTCCTTCTCTGTCTGGTTTCTATCACCGCTTCAGCTGCGCCGCTATTTGCCCCAAATACCTCCAGCATGAACAAATAACATGAAGCTTATTGTTGAATATTGCACATGCGCACTGGGTGTCCAGAGGCCCCTAACTTCTTCAGGACTTGACAGAAAGTGGAGTTTTGCCTGGAGCCTCCAGCTGGTTCATCTCTGTGTCTGCCGGGAATAAAACGGGAATCAAGCAGTTTTTTCTGTATTGTGAAGCTGAAATAATGTGAATAATAACGTGATACACCTCAGGGTAACACGAGGAGGGGTTATATTATCCATTTCCATTCTCAATACGACTGAATTGGGTCCATTCTCCTGTTTTTCGTCTCTGTTTCAGTAATTTCACATTAAAGGGAGCGAAGCAGCGAACCACCCAAACATGCTTCGTCTCTCTGATCTGAGGTCGGATCACGCGACAAGCTGCAGTTTTTCTGGGAGAATCAGGATTTCCAGCCCAGTCTTCCTCTGTTTCCCGGGTCCATCTCAGAAAAACGTTTTAATTAGGGATGCATACCGCTTCTTTCCAAATCGATACGATACTGATACTTGAATCTGATTGCCGATACAGAGTCCCGATACCAATACTTCTACACTAAAAAAATGCAATGCTTCTTAACTGGCTCTATTCCAGCTCTCCGGAGAAGTCTGAGCTCCTCGTTCGTGCCTGCCGTTACTTCCTGTTTATTATTAGAGCAGCAGGATTTGGGGGAATTTGAATTGAAGCGTGAAACACTGAAAGGGTTTGAGATGTCTCATTAAATAAAAAATCTGAGAAATCTGCAAAGAAAAGAAAAAAAACAGTTAAAAAAATCCTTTAAAAAAACATTTGTCCAAAATCTGACCGTCAAAAAGAATAAAGAAAATCTTTACAGGAGGTCTGACACCTGTCCAGGTGTGTTCTGGCTGCACCTGTCCAGGTGTTCTGGCTGCACCTGTCCAGGTGTGTTCTGGCTGCACCTGTCCAGGTGTTCTGGCTGCACCTGTCCAGGTGTTCTGGCTGCACCTGTCCAGGTCTGTTCTGGCTGCACCTGTCCAGGTGTTCTGGCTGCACCTGTCCAGGTGTGTTCTGGCTGCACCTGTCCAGGTGTTCTGGCTGCACCTGTCCAGGTGTTCTGGCTGCACCTGTCCAGGTCTGTTCTGGCTGCACCTGTCCAGGTGTTCTGGCTGCACATGTCCAGGTCTGTTCTGGCTACACCTGTCCAGGTGTTCTGGCTGCACATGTCCAGGTTAGGCAGGTTCATATTGGTGGACTGTAGAGCACCTGAAGCAGGGCCAGTTTCATCACATTTCATGTCCAGGACAATTCAAGGTGCTTTACATACAAACATTAGAAACATTACAGCAGGATCAGAAAGCAATAAAAAGAATTAAAAACAGAAGTTAAATCACAAATAAGAAAAACAAATAAAGACGGGAACCCCCAGAGAGAGAAAATCACATATAAAAGGCTGGAAACAGAAGTTTTAACTCTGATGATGTAAAACTGCAGAGATCCAGCAGACCTGCAGCTTTCTGGGAGTTTGGTCCACATGAGGAGCATAAAAACTGAACCAGGTTTAGTTCTGACCCTGGACCAGGAAGTAGACCCAGCCCTGATGACCTGAGGGATCTGCTTGGTTCAGAACCAGAAGATCCTGCATGTACTTTGGTCCTAAACCATTCAGATCTTTGTAGACAATTAGTAGGACTTAGAGCCAGTGTAAAGATCGGAGGACCGGTCTGCAATCCGGGTCCCGGTCTCGGTGACGACCGGTCTCCGATGGACTTAAGTGGACCTGGTTCCATTGGTCTGGTCTCCTGAAAAGCAGTTTTTCTCAGTGAGTGAATATTATTTTTTAATGTCTAAATTCCAGCTTTAGTAAATCTGTAAATAATGATAAAAGCAGCCATGATGTATAAGATAAAAGGAAAACTGGGAATATTTACATGATGAAGTATAAAATGAACTATAAAGTATAAACTGCTGATTTATAGTTAAGTAAAAATGTAATACTTTAAAGGCTAGTTCGTTAATCTACCTGCAGCTCAAACCCTTCATTTCAAACAAGCTTTCTCTGTCAGCTGGTCGGTTACATAGTTTGGAGCTCTCTGAGCCTCTTCCATCTTCCATCGATCGGCCATTAATCTGAGACTCATGCATCTCCGTCAGACATGCTCTGATGGACGTTTCTAAAAAGGGAAATTCCACATTTTGCGTGAACACGTTGTGACGCACAGATTAACTTTCAGGTGAAACCTTCCTGGAATATTTCCCCCTGGTGTTTTGATTTAAAGGTGTGGTGCAGCAGCTCGCCCTGCTTCCTGCAGCTCCTCCGGCCTTTCTGATGGAGCAGCGAGCTGATGTGCATCACAGTAATACGGGGGCCACTTTTCCCATTTAAGCCTCGTTGGAATCTGTTGAGCAGATTAGCTTCATGGTTTAGCCGCGGACTCCTGGCACAGAGAGGCTCATTTACATCCCGCTGGGTGGAAAGAAGGGTTTGTGTTTTCTCTGCAGCTGTCTGAGGCAAACTTCTTCTCTGCAGCTTCGGGGCAGAAATGAGACGTCGGCGGGTTTTTAAAAAGTGATGTCATTCAGGCTGCAGGGGGAAGCAGCCGCTCCGGTTACCGGTGTGGGAATAACGTGTCCCTGTGGGGGATTTTAACACTTAATACTTTCACAGATGTGCTCCTGCAGCCGGACGTGATGTCAGAAACGGGCGGCGGGTTTCCTGGGTGTTTGGAAAAAGTCAGAGCTTTAATCTCTACATGGCTGCATTCAGCTGCTGGCAGGCCGTTCAGAAAATATCAATCAGTCCTTTATTTGTAACTTACCAGAGGAAACCTGCTGTACAGAGAAATAAACAAAGATAAAAACACAAGACAGTAAAAACAGTAAACAACAAAAGTAAAATAATAAAAAGCAAGAAGAATATAAATAGCGTGCATATGTGGCGTGCAGGTTACTTTTAGCTCTGCTCTGGCACGCAAAAGACTGTTTTGTTTATTCATTTTGATTCATTTTGATTTAGATCAAATATAGGCTATATATATATATATATATATATAACTTCCGGATTAATGGATGGCACAGAGGTGTGAACTGTCCCACACGAAGTCCATTAATTTCTGATAATGGTCACCTCGGAGGATATTATCGGTATATGACCGCTTATACCGTGGTCAGTCACACAGGAAATTATATAAGATCAGTTGCTAATGTCATTTTTACAGC
Organism: Craterocephalus eyresii; assembly: GCA_037177035.1. Classification (NCBI taxonomy): domain Eukaryota; kingdom Metazoa; phylum Chordata; class Actinopteri; order Atheriniformes; family Atherinidae; genus Craterocephalus; species Craterocephalus eyresii. Next base: position 29,831,333 of record JBBBVT010000004.1, on the reverse strand, counting down.
TAAATCATGTTTTTCACAAGAAGTGCCACATTTCTGTAGCCTGGCTATCACGACTTCAATGCGAGCATTAGTCTGGCCGAAACCAACAGGGAAACCGTTTCTCAGAAGGGACGGTTGACCCGCCTCCTTCAAATGTCAATTTGTGCCCGCCTCTTTGGACAAACTCAACATTGATTGGCTCCCACTTTTTTGGGATTTGGAAATCGATTGAATAGTCCTCTTGGCCAGACTATAGAGCTTGTGAAATTTACCAGGCTAACATTTCCGTTGCCACGGTTAGAAACTAGCATTTAATAATTTAGAACTATTAGGCTGATTGACTGGAACTTATTTTCACTGGTGTTGTTTATCAGTTTTTAACGGACACCCAGCACGCAAATCAGAATCGACTAAAAAACCGTTTAAAGTTTTTATAACTGTATAAAGACCTGTTTTACCTGGAATTACCTGTTTTACCTGGAACTGTGACGACACACTTTCCTGGAAAGGATGTTGTTTATTTTAAAGGAAATGGTTTAGCGTTGGAGTAAAATTTCCTTGTATGGCCTGTAGAAGATGCTGCTGGAGGAGTCGTCACGGCGCCTTGCTGGTTTGAGTCCCTTCTTTGTTTAGCTTCTTTCTTCATATCTCATCCTGTTCCATTTATTTTCTCTTAATTTAAAACTCTATCGCCGTCATGCCTTCCTGTGATTTCGCCAGCAGAAATGCATTCCTCTTCCTCCTCCTCCTCCTCGGAGCTCAGGCCTCGGCTTGTTGCTCGGGATTATTTGAAGGGGAGCAGCTTGTGAAATAGTGCAGGTTGGTGTCAGCTGACGTGTTTCTGACCATGATTTGTTCCAGTAGTTTCAGGCGTTTGCACTTTAGAGGTCCGTGTTGGCCGGGTTGCACCGACAGAAGGTCCACAAACACGTCAGGGAAAGTTTTGAAAGCTACCAAACTTTCTGTCATCATGGAAAAGAGAAGGAAAATGTTTCCGAGCCTGAACAGCGTGAGCGTGCGGCTCTCAGATTAGGCTCAGATTTGTTTCCTGTGGACGCACACGCCCACGGCTTCATCTGGCTCGCCTCGGGCCGTGACGCGACCCGCATGTGGGACTTCTTATCGGTGCTGGGATTGTGCAGCTGCCTGCAGCCTCGGCATCAGCGCGGAGCCTCAGAGCAGAAACTTACCACGTCTTGTTTTCAAGTTTCAGAAAGCAGCAGCTGGATGTATTTTTAGAAGCCCTCACTTCCTGAACTTAGATGAAACGTTTGAGGTGTTGATGTGCTGACCAGGCAGGCAGACTGAGGCGTCTGCAGAGGACTGGACCCGCTGCAGCGCCGCTATTTGACTTAAAGGAGAATTTAGCGTTTTTTGAACCTGGGGTCTGTTTTCATCTTTCCTTTCATACATGTGAGTGATGAGGAAAGGAATTTTCAAGATAACTCCAGTAATTAGCCGGGGCAGGCACCTAAAAACATGCTTGGTTCCCACACTGAAGTGCTCTGATAGTCTCACTGAGTGTCCGACAACGTACTAGGCAAGGCAAGTTTATTTATAAAGCACTTTTCAGGTTCAAGAAAATTCAAAGTGCTACTAGAGAGGAGAAATGAACGAAAGTATCTGTGTTACCTGCCGATCGTTTTATCTTTTGTTGTCAGAAAGTGTAATGTTCCACCGGTGTTTTGACGCGAGTTATCGCACGGTTACGGGGTAATCCCACGAGATTTGGACACAGACACCAAATCATAGCGATTGGCAGGCAAAACAGATACTTCCCTTCATTTCTCCTCTCTATTACGTGGTCAGACACTCGGTGAGACTAACAGAGCACTTCAGTGTGGAAAAAAAGCACGTTTTTAGGGCGAACTTACGTGGGAGCAGTTGGCCGATACTTATTAGCTTAGCTGCTAGCTGCCTGCCCGGCTGAATACTGGAGCGATCCTCTTTCTCCATCACTCACATGTATGAGAGGAAATATGAAAACAGACCCCAGATTCAAAAAAGCTAAATTCTGCTTTAATGTATATTAGCTTAACATAATTTAGTTCCATATTTATATATTTTTTTCACATTTTTATTAATAATAACAGAATGTACAAGCTCCCGTGAGGGGAGTACAATCAGCTTCATTACAGAACAGAACTACTTGGTTGAACAAACAGACACACAAGGAGTTTAAACAAGGAAAATTAAATATTCTGAGCAGAAATATACAAAAGGTATGAATTCAAAGCGATTTAAAAATAAAAAGGTAAATAAAGATAAAACATCAGTATCGACATAAATTAATATGTCCATAATTAATATGTTCATGTCTAACCAAACCATAAATACTCAAGCTTTATTTTAGCTTAGCATAATTTAGCTAAACATATCATGGCTCCACATAGTTTATTGTAGCTTAGCATATTACATAGCATACATATAGCATATCCATTGACTGAAAAAAATAATGGACAAACCCTGAAACCACGTGACCCATAGGATTTGGATGAGCTGAAAAGAAGCTCATTGGGCGGTTCCTTCCTCCGCCATCTTGGCATTGTCACGAGTCTCGTGACTACCGGAAAGCCCAAAAATGGCCGACGAGGGCGGAGCTGTAAGCATGGGGAGGGATGATTGACTTCATCAAACTCCGAGCTACAAGCTAACAGAGCTAACCCGGAGCTAACGGGAGCTAACCAGCTAACGGAAGAAGGCAGTTTAAAGATATGAAGTGCTGCTAGCGGCTAAAAACCGCGGTTGTGCTACGCTAGGCCTCGTTTTCCCGGATATCAGGCGCCTGTCAATCAAAAGGACACGCCCCTAATTATGAGGAACTTTAGAATTAAATAACATCTAAACGGAGGCGCTAGAATTTTTTTCACTCCCCCCACAGTTGTCATGAAGGTAAACCTGACATT
>JBBBVT010000004.1:29702271-29712456 GCA_037177035.1 Craterocephalus eyresii | reverse complement strand
TGCATCTACCCTCACTCTCAACCAAGCAAACACAAATCTCAGGCAGACACAGGTGATATTAATTGGATAATCACTCACATCCAGTCACACACACACAGACACATCTCCAGACACACACGCATACACACACACCCTAGTGACAGGTAGTGGAATTACATATCCTTGCCTCTACAACTGTATTATTGATTAGTTTTATGGGGCCCTCAGGGAACTTGGGGCCCTAGGCAACCGCCTAGTTTTGAGTAATGGTAAGTCCGCCACTGCCCCTAACCTCACGTACGCTAGGGCTAAAACCGCTGCTTAAACGTCAGAAGAAGAGCTCGGATCTCACGTGAAAAGCAAAAGACGCTCTTTTAACTAAAGTCGTCTGCAGATTTTCTCGTTGAAAAGCCTCACGTTGAAGCAGAGGATGATTCTGACTGTATCACAGAAAATAAACAGATAACGGAAGAAATGTTTTCCTTCCTCACCACAGGATAAAGTCAAAATGTTGAGATGAAACATTTTGAAATTCTCAGCATTGACTTTATTCTCAGTATTTCGCCTTTGTTATGGAAAAGCACCAGCAGGGAGGGGTCATTATGGGAGTTAGGCGAAAATTCTCCCCAGCCATCCGCCCTGACATCTCTGTACGCCATCATCTAACTCTGTAGTGAACGTAATCCATCTAAACATGGTCTGGTGTCGGCAGCAACCCCACCGGACAGCTTTCTGAGAGACTGATGACCCATGACATCAACATTGACTTTGTTGTCAACATTTCAATTTTATTAGCAAAATTTTGACTTTATTCTCGGGGTTTCAACTTTATTCGTTGAGGAAGGAAAAAATATCCTCCACTGTTTGTCCATTTTTTCGCTGCGTGGCCCTGATTCTCCATGGTAGATAATTCCTTCTGCCACTGGTTATGGTCATAATTAAAGGTTCATTGCGCCAATCTAAATGCTAAATCCGATTAGTTTCTTTCCCCTGCAGCCTGATGCAGGGTGAGCCGATCGCTCTCCACTGCAGCTGCCTTTGACTTTGTGGAAGTGGGATGGTTGCTGATAAAAGGGGCCCTGCAGAAAAAGGCTCTTCAGACTTTCTGGCCTTCTGATTGGACGGGACACGATCACACGGTGAAGTGTTTATCCTGCTGCAGAGGCTCTTCCTTCACAATGAAACCGGAGCCATTTTCCCCACACATTCTTTTTTATTTGTAAATAATAAAAATGAACTTTTTTTAAATATTTATATATATTTATATATATTTATAAAACATACACATCATTTGAGCCACATCTGTTATACAAACAAGAACCGATGCAGTGAATGCGTTACGTTTCTCTAACGTTATCCTTGTTTCAGTGGAACACAGAAGTTTGTAAACAATCAGCGACACTTTTTCTCCCGTTAATACTGACGATCGAAGAAAAGAAAGAAACCCGACTGCACCGGACGATGGAGAGGAGACTGGCCAACGTGGCCCATCGTGTTGAGCCGGCCGGAGCGTCCCACCGAGGAGCTGCTGAGTATTTACAGAGTTTCTGAGCAGATTCTCCTGCAGCTGCGTCTGATCTGTACATATTTACTGCACGGTCTCCAACCTTGGAGGTAAACGATGACGTGGACAAACCGTGAGGAGGGCTGCAGGGATGGGGGTGGGACATCGCTTTGATTCAGCACCGGATTGGAGGACGTGGACCAGACTGCAGCTCCAGTCCAGATCTATTTGCATGACGGGAGAAATGGCTTCTTGGTTTTTATCTCTTTAATATTCAAGTACGAGCGAACTGTACAACTGCATGCAACGAACAAGCGGCCCTACAGTATGCGGAACTAACACGCGTCTAGTTCTGGTCTTCTTTTTTTTTTCTGAGTCGGCTTTACAAAACTGTGCATGCAGCTCGGGGCGGGTTCCACAGTCATGCTGGCCCGCCCCCTCTCGCCGCCGTGGGGGTGGTGGGAGGAGTCCGAACAGAGGATGGGCGCCTGCGTCCCAACGTTCACATTCACGGAGATGCACGAGGAAACGGTGAGCGTCCAGACGAAGAATCCCGGCCAACCGAGGGCGGAATCTTCGCTTTTCGTTTAGTTTTTTTTTTTTATTTGCCTTTTTTTTTTATTATAATTAAGTGTTTTTTCAAAAAGTTAAACTTTTTGTTGTAAAAAAATCAAGCTCTTGTGCTTGTGTTTACATTAAAAAAAACAAAAAAAAACAGTTAAACTGAGGCTAGGATAAAAACGCTAAACGTGCTGGGGGCTGAGGGAAGGCACTCCCTCCAAAATATGAAAAACTACACCTTCCTCTTCTCTTTCCCTTTTTTAAAATTCTTCTTGTGACATTTCAAAGTGACACGAACTGGATTTATTGGTCGGATAAACATCTATACATAGTGGAACGAGTAAAACGTAGGCGTAGATTTGGCAGACGTGCCGTCACCGCTCCCTCCTGCAGGACATCCGCACACATTTACTTCGATTTTTTTTATTCTTGTGTTTACTTTTTTCTCTCCATGCACACACCGGACTGACAACATTATCAGGAGCATGTCACACACTGTAAAAACGTTTTGTGCCTGCGGTAAGGGAGGGAAGGAGACGAAGGACAAAGCAAACACGTTTAAAAGGAAGCGGCCGGGCAGCCGCCGCGGTAAACACGTGGAAAAGAGGGACCAGTGATGCGGCTCCAGGGTTAGGCACCAGAAGAAGGCCCTGTGCTTTCAGACTGACCTCCGAGGTGCGCCGGCGGCCGGGAGGAGGCCTCTGCAGAGAGGACAACGCCCCCTGCAGGCCCGGAGGGGGTTTACATTCCGATGCAAATACATTTCGTTGCTAAGTTGATTCCGTTAAAAACCGCCTGCTTCACTCGCGCCGGGTTTGCGGCCGGAGAGCTGCAGAGGAAGAGGAGGAAACACGGAAAGGTGACCGACCTACGAACGACTGAAACAACCGCGGCAGGAGTGATTGTCAAATGTCAACAAAGCTTTCTGGTTGTGTCCGTTTCGGATTCTTGTTGCTCTTCGTTTTCTTCTTTTCTTCCTCCCCTCTCCTCCACCGAGCGGCCCACTAAGACCGGACCCCCGGCGGGCCCGAGGAGCTGTCCAGAGACGACTGCGAAGCTCTCCGCGTCAGGGAGGCGAGCGTGGGGTCCACCAGCGAGGACGGCGGGAACAGCTTGTACCAGCCGATGACTGTGCTTGATAAGTCCAACTCCTCCAGCAAGATCTGCGCCACCCCCATGAAGCTTTTATGGTCCATGCGTCCGTAGTCTCCCCACACGATCACCTGCAGGGGGATGATGGTTTCTCTGTGAGGACGTGCAGCTCCAGCATGTGATGAGGAGGAATAAATCTCCGGCTCACCTGTAAGACTTTCCCCTGCGGGCTCTCCTCGAACAGCAGCGCCTGCTGGTACAGAGGGTCCAGCGTTTTCCTCGCAATCTTGGTTTTCTTTTTGGCTACGTACGCTCCATTATTCAGCAGATAGACTTTGACGTATGGAGCTGAAGGCAGAGACAGAACAATAAAAAGGCCATTAGTGGGAAACAGAGCGAGGAGCGGCGTGTGATGGCTGCAGGAAGGAGTCGTTAGACGCCGGAGCCTCACCGGGGAGAGATTTGGATCCTGGCTTCTGTACGAGTCCACGAGCTCGGATGACCTCCACCTCCAGCTGGCCCTTTTTCTCCATCATACCAATCTGAATGTCTCCTGAGAGAGAAGATGATGGAAGACACAATGTGAGCAACACTGTGGAAAAAAGTATTCATATTTCAAAAAAGAAATTTAGCGAGAAAAAATGGTTTTAAATGGAAATACAAGCAGATTAGAAACAAAAACCGCCACAAAGAAAAGTTTAATAACACCAGCTGCTTGTATTATATACCTTTATCCTCAACTTAGGGATGGGCCAAATCTTTCCTGTCCATAAAGTTTATCATCGATATCAAAAACTTTTTGCCCATTGAAGCAAAAATCTGGATTTTGCATATATATCTTTACTACAAGCGCAGTAGGAAATATAAATAAGACTAAAAAACATAAACACTCGGACAAAATCCCTTTAAACCGATGATAAATGATACTGATGAGTGAACAAAAGAGATAAAAATAAATATTTTTAAATGATACACTAATAAAACTTGACACTATTTACGTCTATTAAACTGAAAATAAAACAAAAAGATGAATATAGTAAAATATACTGAACCATAACCTGCATGTAGCCAGTAAAATATCACAACCTGACATCAGCAGATGTATCTCATCATGTCCGATAATTTGACTGGCTGATATCAATGTATCGACTCCAGAGTTTCAATACGAATACCCACTCCTCCAATCTGTTCGTCTCACTCTCTCCATCACACCGTTACACATCTTTCCCTTCCCTCTTTCCCTCCCATTATCCATTAACCCAGTGGTTCTGAGAGGTCTTTCAGCGATGTACCCCCTAACCAGTGCGGCGCTTTCTGGTTGGGAACACAAATAAACAGGACTGGACTATCACCAGCCAGTTTGTTAAAATTTGTACCTAAAGAAACACTTTCACGTTTCAGTCATATTTAAAGGACAAACATGTTATCAATGATTCATAACTAAATTCCTGGGAAAGCTGTTAAAACATTTTCCCTCCAACCTCCTCCAGAACAGAGACGTGTTTATAAATTTCTTGGCTGTCAACATATCAAACAAAAGTAATGAGTTGTGGATTTTCACTCATCCATCGGTTCATCCAGCTGGAGGGAAAAGTTGCCTGAATTTTTTTACAACTTGCTCAACCCGTGTTTACAATCCAGCTGCCGGCCGCAGCCTGATCAGAATAAAGATATTTCACGTAAACACAGAATTAAAACTGAATGCTGAGAATAAACTTACAGAAAGATTTCATTTATATCACAGGATTCTCAGACAATTGGGATTTTTATTTTCTCAAGTACCCCTTGGAGTGTCCCAAAGTACCCCAACAGTGCATTAACCCATCCTTTCCATCCCTCACCCACTTCCTTACCCCTCATCTCTTCATCCAACCTCCCTCAGCCCGCTTCTTCATCCGTTTATCCTTCCTCTTCCTCTTTGTGTCATTTATTTTTTATCCCTCCTATTATCCTTTTTTCCCATCAGGAGCTTCTCCTCCACTTAGCATTGACTGACATCCTAAACAATCCTCCTCACTAACCCCATTCTACCTTAAAACTTCCATAAATCATTAAACTCATATTGTTGCTGACGAAATGAGGAAATATGGAAAATGAGAAAAAGCAGTGAGAAATAAGATGAGCAACCAGATGAGGAATGAAATCAAGTGACAGGAGAAGAGACTTGATGAGAAATGAGATGAGAAGCGAGATAAAAATGAAATAAGACGAGAAAAGAAATAAGATGAGACAATATTAGAAATAAGATAAACCAGATAAGAAATTAGGTTAAAAAATGAATAGAGATGCAAAATGAGATAAAGAATATTGAGATGAAAAACAAAATGGAATGAGATGAGAAACAGGATGGGAAATAAATGAGAAATTAGATGGAAAAACAACAGAATGAGATGAGAAAAAAGATGTGAAATTAGATTAGAAACAGGATGGGAAATGAGATGAGAAACAAGATAGAATGAGATGTGAAATGAGGTAAAAAAACGATATCAGATGATATATAGGATAAAGAAAAAAATGTGAAATTAAATAAGAAACGAGATGAAAAATGAGATGGGAAATGGGGTAAAAAAAACAACTAAAAACTATATGAGATGATAAATGAGATAAAGAAAAAACAGATGAGAAACAAAATGGAATGAGAAGAAATGAGATGAGAAACAGGATGGGAAATTAAATGAGAAATTAAATGAAAAACAACATAATGAGGTAAGAAATGAGATGAGAAAAAAGATAGAATAAGGAGACATGAGATGAGAAACAGGATGAGAAATGAGATATATTAGACAGGAAACAAGAAGACGTGAGACGAGAAGTCTTACCGATGGCCGGAGTCGCCAGCGTTTGCCTGCCGACTAACTGGGCCGGTCCCAGTCCATCCAGGAAGTCGCTGAACTGGCTGCTGGCTCCCAGGTTCACTCCAGAGAAGATCAGACTGTGACAGAGAGCAGAGAAGCTGTGTTAGCCTCCTCCCTGCCGGGCAGCAGGCGGCCTCTGCATCGCTGCTGCTGGTTTCTGTACTGACTTCCCCTCCGAGTTGCAGCTGTTCATGCTGCCGTTGTTGGACTCTCTGCTGGGCTGGCGGCTCATAGTCCGGGTCAGCTCCACGGCCATGCCGGTCTCCGTGCTCCTCTGGATGGGAGCGCCCTTCTCCTTCTTAGTCTTCCCTTCTGGGTGAAGGGGAGGACACAGAAACACAGTCATGTTCAAAGTTATGCACATTTAATCACCTGTTTCATAATCAGCAGAGGATAAATTCACAGGAAACAAGTGATTAACATCAATATGATGGATCAAAAGCAGCAATGTTATCTTTATAGCAAAGTAGTTTTCTGTCTGACCAGTACGCATGTTTTTATTCTGAAACCTCCTGAATCAGCTAAAATGTAGTTGGTGCCCCCCAGGGATGTATTTAGCTCCGTCACCCTGGAGGAGATTCAGAGATTCTCTACTTTCTGTGACAGACTGAAGTATAAATGATTTTTTAAATGGTTTAATCGTCATTCTTTCTTTTTTTAATGCTTTTAATGTTTTATGAAAAGCACTTTGAATTGTCTTGAACCTGAAAATGTGCTAAACAAATAAACTTGCCTTGCCATATATCCACATCAGTGATGGCCACCTACAGTATAAGTATCAGCTGTTATTGCCGACGGGGTCTGAGCCGTGCACTCTGAACAGGAGAATTTCATTTTGATATGAAATTATATAAAATCAAATATGTTGTCACTTTTAACAGATACAAGCAGTCTTAAATTATTTTGTCCCTGTTTAATCAGAAAAAGTTCTGATAATAATAAAAATTTAATACCGAAAAAAATAAAAAAGAACATTTTTTACTAATGTAACACAAAGGTAAACATCCATTTTCTGGGTGTTGCTGCATCAAATTATTAATTCTTGATAAATATTTTCCAACATACTGAAATCCGTCAGAGAAGACCAGAAAATCTTTCCTTTCTTCCCGTGTTAAAGGTTCAAAGAAATGAAGAAACAACCAGTTTCCATCTTTTCTGATGACATAAACATCCAAACTTTCCGACAGCTTTGTAAAACAGCAGGAAGAAAAACGTGTCTAATCTGAGATCCAGCTGGTGATCTCCCGTCTGAAGCAGAGCCAGCGTCACACCCAGCATGGCTCAGGCGTAATCATCCCAAACAGGAAGTTGTTGGGCAGAAATATCCCCGCGTGGCATCGGATGCGAGCATCTATGAGCTTCTCTCCGCTCCTACAGCCAGAATCCTGCCTCACCTGCAGCAGAGGCTTTAAATTAAAGCTGGTCTTTATTCTGCCTCCACCTCCTCTGCAGCAGAGGTGGGGGCAGAGAGAGACCCCCCAGGCCTAATGCTCTCTAATAGCTTTTACGTCTCAAAGTGCAGCTTTCGGCTTTCATCCTACGAGGCGGATGCTGGATTACGTGACTGAGACGAGCTTTCAGCTGAAACTTTTCCCCACATTGTTCCGTGTTTTACACAACGAGGAGACACTGAGTGCATTTTACTCCCCAGGACAAAGCAGCATGGTCACACACGCTTTGGATGACTCTGAATCTGCTCGTCAGCTCAGCCGAATCCTGGATTCAGGTCAGTTTCATAAGAGCCAATTCAGCCCCGACAAAATAAAATGAAACACATTTCTCTGTGACTTTGGTGTCATTTAAAGGGGACGTGTGGAACAAATGAATGCTTGCAAGTTTGAACTCAAAAACTGAAAAACTAGTTCCTGTAACGAGAAGAATCTCCATGTTTGCTCAGCAGATGAGCAAACCAGGCATCTGAAGCGTCGATCTCTCCGATATTTACGACTCATTATTAGGCAAGGCAAGTTTATTTATACAGCACTTTTCAGGTCCAAAAAGCGCAGTTTACATACAACATAAGAATTACAATAAGATCAACACAAAATCATTCAAAAACGGCGAGTTAAGTCTAAAGTAAAATGCACATCATGATCTAATGTTCCACTTGTTTGCAGCATAATAGTAGCTAAGAACTGCTTCTCTAAACGTATCTCATATCTCTGCCTTCTGGTGGCTAATTTTTGTTTAACATAACAGTGATTCTCTTTGTTTATTTTCTAAATGTAAATACCCTAACACATAATGTTTCCAACCTGGGTTTAAAAGTTACTACATTTGGTTAGAGTTTGGTCTCTACTGGTGGTTTGTTCCATTTATTTACAGCATAAAAGCTAAGAGCTGTTTCTCTAAAACATATCACAGAAAGATAAACTGCTTTTTTTCTTTCTTTTAAACTTTTCTTTTCTTTTAATAACATCTGTCCAAACATCCGTGGCATTGGACTCTTTAACTACACATCAGTTACAGAAGCCACACACTAGGGGGCGATATTTCCTCCCGACGCTACCGCTAACCAACCAGATAGAAGAAGAAAATACAGCTCATTGATTGGCCAGGACTGAAACCGACAAATATATTTCTGGATTCTTGACTTTCCTGTTTTTCTTTTGGACTTGAAACTGAATGTGAGACGAGAACAAGGTCTGAAAGGTCTGCGATAGAATCATGCAAAACCTAAATATCGCAATAAAAACAGCTCACAGAAACACTAAACAGTTTTCTACGCTCTCATGACGCGGATTTAAAAACATGCTGATATAGAAATAGAAATATTAGAATAATAGAAATATATGTAAAAGCCGCTCGTTTCCTCCGGAGGCGCGGGTGTCTGGTGCCGCTAATTTAACGTGTCCCATTTTACAAATATCACTTCTTCTCACAATGTAATTTTTCTTCTCCAAATGATTTATTTAAGTATAGATAAGAAAAACTCACCGGGCCCGCCGATGTGCGAGGTGCTGTGGCTGCGGCGGTTGCCGACGATGGCCACCACGCGCGCGCTGAGGCTGGAGCGTCTCTTCTTGCTGCCGCCGCCCACCGTGCCCAGCGCCGTGTCCGATTGGCTGCCGTCGGTGCGCTCCTGCGTGTAGATCTCGCCGCTCACGCTGGAGCTCTTCAGCAGGCTGCGACCCATCGAGCGCACCTGGCGGCTGGAGGAGGAGGAGGACAGGTGAGTGTGTGACCTCATGCCTCACCTTTCCTCAGCGCTGTAACGAGGAAGGGACGCTTCACTCTGGGCGGTTGTGTTTTTATTGAAGCTTTAATCTAATAAAAGCTGCAGACACAACAAAAATGATCTGAAGCATTACAGAAGGAATCGTCACGCATCAGAGTTCAGTCTTCTTAAACACAGCAGCACGCGGGCACAGAAGCGGCGCAGAGCGCGGCGCTGCCCCCCGGAGGCTGGGAGGAGGCAGCGCATGTCCGCGCGCTCAGACGGGCTCAGCGTGCTGCAAGAGAGTCCAGCTACGCTGCCCCGGGAGCCCGCGGGGGGAGGGGGACCGGAGGGGAGGGTGATCTGAGGCCTCTCCGCCGCCCCCTGGAGGGGAGCGAGGGAACAACGGGGCGAGCAGGGGGGAGGTGGAAGGGCAGGATCTGCAGGGTGGAGGGGCTCCAGGCAGTCACAGCACAGGAAGCATGCAAGGAGGGATCTGAGACGTGCAGGGACACACACACACAAAAACACACACAAACAAAAACACACAAACACAAAGAAGAGGTCAGTCTGGCTGGAAACTTTCTGTGCCAACCATCCATGCAAAATCAGAACATCAGAAGGTGATGCTGAGATCAAACTGATTAACTGGATTAAGAATCAGGAACACAAGTGTGTGTAGGACGTCCCACCTGTCCCAGGTAACCAACACAGCTTCTTCCAGCAGCAGCAGTGATGCTTGAGCATCAACTTTCCTCCGTCTGAGTCTGTCTGCTACCATGGCTGAGGCTAACATCCATGCAGATGTTCCACTTCTTTCATTTTTATGTTCGGGGCCAAAAATGCTGCATTGACTCTAAAAGTCTGAAATCTCTGCGAAAACCGGTCCCACCGAGAGGAGGGGAAGCCTCCAGTGGGATGGAGATGGAAGCACCCACTCACCTCAGAGTAACAATCCATTCATCCATCCATCCATCATCCATCCATCATCCATCCATCCATCCATCCATCCATCCATCCATCATCCATCCATCATC
>JBBBVT010000004.1:29608677-29619550 GCA_037177035.1 Craterocephalus eyresii | reverse complement strand
CTGCTGGAAAGTTGCTCTTTTTACCATGAGAGTCTCTGGGGATTGGCTCAGCCAGCCCCTAGTGGAGGAGGGGGGAATTGCTTTCATGTTTCTAAGCCAGAGTTGCCTCTTGCTTTTTCCTGATGAAAGTAGAGATATTTGATATTTAGGACTGAGTCAAAGAGGCCTTTATATCTGTCAGATGCTTTTTCTAATTATATGAATCAAGCTCACTGACATTATTATGAAAAATGATAAAAACTCATATCCACAAGATACTGATGCATAGCTATTGTGTTATTATTGCATGGGAACAAGAGGATTATATCTTTCCCACGCACTACTGTCCTGTAAGAATGAGTACATGTTTTTCTGTGTATGTCATTAGATTGGCTCAGTAGAATAACAATAATAATGTTGTCGTGTGTTATTGCCCAAATAGAGCATAAATATGTTTGCAGAGTGATTCATCGCATTCCATTAAAGAAAAGGCAAAATTCTTAATAATAATTCAAATAACTGGAGACTAAAAACAGTTATAATAAACATAAAATTGCTAAATTATAATTAAGTGAAATAAGGCATTGTTATTTTTATCTAATTGAGATGAAAAAATAATTAAAAACAAACAAAACAATGGAATGAGAGCAGGTATCTGCTGAGCAGGGGCCAGAATACCTGTTTGCAGGTGTAGAGTCTGATGGAGAGTTGCAGAAAACAGCTGATTGCAGTGATGGAGGATTGTTCAGCTACACATCAGCTGATAAGGGATGGAGCCCAGATTCATTTCTCTGCTTTTTTACTTGTTTTTAAAATATATTTCTATCAAACCACAATTCAAACCCAATGTCGTTGAATTCTCTTTATAATTACTTTAGTAAGTTTCAGCTCATTTCAGTGACGGCTGGTTTTTCCCTCTTTAATGTGGGGTTAGGAATCATTCTGCAGAGATAACAGGAACAGACGTGATTATATCAGTCTGGAAATACGTCTGCTCAGATAAAGCCTAGTCACTTCTCCCATGCTGTGCCTCCAGGTACGTGGGTCGGCATGGGCCGCCCACGGGTCTGCAGCCCTGGAGGTCCCCCGCGGTGGAGCCCAAGGAGAACGGGATGGAGACCGGCTTCAGCGATCCCGCCCTGACTCCAGATGAACCCAAGTCCGAACCCCTGCCTGAGATCCCGCCGCTCCTCCTTCCTGAAAACGGGCTGAAAAAAAGCGTCCTGTACAGACAGCAAAGCCTGGTGATACTCACAGGTAGGACACACACACACACACACAACCTTTCTGCAGCCGTCAGGTTGTATCTTACTTGTCTTCTTGCAGAACCGGAGCAGGATAAAGACTCTCCAATCTCCACTGTGAAGACTCAGGAGATTCTGCAGGGCAACGTGGTGAGGGAGAGCGCCGAGGGTCACGGCACCATCGAGTAAGTATCGATCCTTCTGCTTCGCGGTGGCCTGCATCAGCAGCTCCGCTCCAGGCTGAAATGTCAGCAAGTACTAATTACAACACTTTAGAACATGTTGCTGTAAATCCTGCAGTCACACCTCGCAGACATTAGGAGCGCAGGCAGCCATTAGGTCATCATGACACATCGCCTCCGTCCCCACCCCGGCCTGTCTGCTACAGTAGACATGGCTTACAAACCTCACTAGGAATGACCTCCTCATGTCCGACAAGTTGCACGCAATCCGACGCGTAGCTGGCCCTGCAGGTTCCCATGAGCGTCATCATGGAAATTTTCCTCCTGCGATGGCTGCTGTTTGATGTGGAGAGCCCGGCTGGTGCTCAGGCCTCAGGGCGGGGCGCCTGCTATTGTTGAACAAGACATGGGTGGAATTCTTTTTTCATGCTTCAGGTATTAGCAGCTGCATGCACACATGCATGCACACTTACATAAGAAGCAAAGAAAGCTGCACAGAAGATCAGCCGCTAGCATTTGGCTGTTGTTATTGTGGTCAAATTTCCTTCACAAATAAAGACATCTGGCACCGCTCAGCTGCTCTGTTATGTTAAGTTTACGATTATAATTATATAATTATTTTTTTCTTAGAATTTCTTAGAATGAAATCATTAAAAATGAGAGAATTCTCCATGTTTTCTTCAGGCAATAAAATCAGCTGCTTAGAATAAAAGATTTAAACTGTTTAGAGAGAAAATAAAAAAAATCACAGTGTAACTTAAATACATCAGGTCTCGTTCACCGGTATCTCATTAGAGAAAACTCCACAACGGATTCATGAATATGTTCTCAGCCTGTGAAATTATGCACAGCTCCTCACCCACACAGAAACAAAGTATTAAAGAAGAAAAAAAATGGATTTAAATGCATAAAAGACCAACGTGCAATGGAGAAAAAAGAGAGGAGCGAGAGTGGTTATAAATAAATACTCTGCAAGCAGAGATGCCGTGTGAGAGTCGATCATTGATTTCCACTCTGTTCAGCTTGTTTAGATAGATAGATAGATAGATAGATAGATAGATAGATAGATAGATAGATAGATAGATAGATAGATAGATAGGAAATTGTGGCCTAGCAGCAGCATTTCCATACAGAAAAATATAAACAACACCCTGAATTAAAAAGAAAAATAACCAGGCATATGAATTACTGTATAAAATGTAATGTACAAATATACTCACTACAGACATGTATAAATAAGGAGTTATTAATGTAGAGCAAAAAATAAAGTAAAATATGAAGTGCAGTGAAATGGATAATAATCAACAATAGACCAGTGGGCATAAGAAAAACAGATGAAGTGCGCATGGACTGAGTGAGATGAACAGATTATTTAACCTTTATTGTACAGTTTGATGGCATGTGGCAGGAAAGGTTTCCGCTGTCTGTCCACCGTGTGATGGAGAGGGTGCTGATCATTGTCTATGATGGAAAATAACACATTCAGCATCTTCCTCAGCTTCCTCAGAAAACAGAGTCTGCTCATCCCCTTCTTGAACACAGCTTCCGTATTTGACCTCCAGTCCAGTCTGTTGTCGATCACAACTCCACATCGGGCCAAACGTCTCCTCAAGACAGTGTAGTACTCAGTACAAACCAATGAACAACCTCAGATCATAAACAGCTGCCTGTCTGAAAACAATCTACCTGTTCAACTTTTATTATCCAGCTTTATTTAAATAGTGCAAATTCATGAAAATGTCATTAAATCAGCCCAGAAACGTATCATCTTGACTTCTCGTTGAATCGCCGCCATGAGTGTTTAAAGGTGGCAACCAGAAACAAACAGGAAGTGTGGTCGTTGCAAGCAGCAGATCAGATTCAGAATATTTACTGTCATTGTCGGAACAACGAAATTGCATTTGGGGCATCCTTACAGCAAAGTTGATAAAGTTAAGAAAGACCCCACACAAATGAGTAGCATGAATAACCCAGTACAACCCAGCAGCTGAAGTTAAAGCTAAACTTACATGCTCCTGCTGTGATATGCTGATAATTATTGGCTTAACCTGTAAATCTCCAAGACGCCTTTTGGCTGCCTTGGTCCTTCTGATTGTTTTTTATGTAAACATTCATGTAGAAGCTACACCCTTTTAATCCCCGTCACCATGGCAACGTGATGTTTCCAGGACAGCTTCAGTTGTCAGATTATGAGGCTGAAATGATGTGTGAGGGACCAAACCTAAAGAAACAGAGATGCACAGAGAATTTTAAAAAAATAACTTTGATTTTAATAGCAAAAGAAGCCATTTCCAAAATGTTGGTTCCATAAAACAGGTTGACAAAATAACTTTCACATAAGTACTTCACACACAAAGCTAAAGCTGTAACTCACCTACTGACACATGAGGGAGGCATATAAATGGCTGATCAAACCATTTTCACACACAAGGGAAAATAGAATGTATACTTAATTGAAATATGGCAAAAATTAACCTCTAAATAAAGCAAAACATAATTCCTTAACCCTTCCTTCCCTTGGCTGGTTACAGTCTGCAGCTTGGACCAGCTCCTCCGTAACTCAAAGGACAAATATCTGAGCTCAAAGCAAACCAAATTATCAGGGTGACAAAATAAGTTTAACCAAAAGTGCGATTGATTGGTGGAAAGTTGGACAGGAAGTGGCTTCATCGTCATGTCTTAGGTCTCTTAGCAGCATAGTGATTGTGATCTATTTTCATAATGCATGCTACGACCCGACGCTGCCAGGGTGAACAAGCAAACAAAAAAGCCGTGGAGAGATTTTTGAAAGTGAAACGATAAAGATTTGTTGTCACGGCAGGCGCAAACAATGAAAGCTGAAATGAGGGAGCTGCAGGCAGTGATGCTGCATCAGAAGGAAAACAATATAACAAGCATTCATGCAACCTACAACCAGCCAAGCACAAAGCCGGCCTTCTGAGCACCTCTGATAACTGTCTTTGTTTCTGCTGCAACAATGAAAATGGGATAAATAATGGTGTTATAATTGTGTATTTATCACATATAAACTATTTATTTTATGACTGAATTGTAAAAATCTTGGATAGGATAAAAATGCCTGGAGGCCTTCTGTAGATCATCTGAAACGTAAGCTAGTGTCCCTGCTATAGATACTTCATACATTCATATTTTTTCTGTTTTTTTTTTCATTTATCACTGTAAATAACTTCCATCCTGCTAAAAAATGTCAAACTTTCAGTCATTTTCAGGATTTTAACCCTTTAAATGGCAGTTTGAACTGATCTGAAGAGCTGCCTCATTCAGTGCTTGGTGCTTTCTCAGCAGGACAGAAGTTGTTTAAGTGATTAATGAAAAAAATTGGAAGGTTTTTTTTAAATCACATGAGGGTTAAATGTCCTGGGATGCAACATTTGATGCTTTCGTTTTAGTCTGTTGAACAACTTCAGCAGAGGTAGCGTCCGGTTCTCTGCAGAGTTGCATCATTCTAAAGCAGGGGTGTCAAACTCACCCAAGTTCAGGGGCCACAGTCAGCACAAGTCGATCACCTAAACATAACAAAAGTCCCAGCTTTTGTGCTAAAATCCAATTATATTATCAAGATATATTTAACTATCTAATCTTAAGAAAAAACAGGATGAACAACCTGGATTTTCTGGAGAAAAATAAGGGATGTTTTAACAATATTTTGCCTCAGTAACACATTTATAATTTTATTCATCTAAAGATTTTGTCTTGTTTATATATTCGTATTTTAGCACATATTAAAAAAAAGTACAGTGTATGAATTTTAAATATATATCAATATGAAAAATAAATCAAAATTTAAAAGAAATATTTATACAACTCAATTCATGTTTTGTATTTTTATTTTGCCTTAAATTTTCATTTATATTTATTCATTTACGTATTTTCTTCCAAAATTACACATATTACAACCTACAGATCACAATGGATCCAAAACCATTACAAAACTTTCTATCCCAGGTATGTGGAAGTAAAAATGTAGTACTTCTCATTATGATCAGAGTAAGTGTTACCTAATTTATCCTGCGGGCCAGATTGGACCCTTTGGCAGGCCAGTTTTGGCCCCCGAGCCGTACATTTGACACCCCTGTACTAAAGGAAATTCATCTCCCAGGAAAAAGTAGATCATTGTTGGACATAGGTTTGCTTTTCATGTTTGATGCATCCAGTCAGTCCCTTCGACCCTGCGTTGTCCAAATAACCCGTGCATGAAGTGGCCTTTCATTGCCATGACGTCACACTTTTTTTTCCCAGGACGGAGAAAATCGACAAGGTGATAAAGCAGTGGGAGGGCTCCTTCTTCAGGGGGAACCCCAAGCTGCGGAAGAAGTCGGTGTCGCTGCGTTTCGACCTGCACATGGCGGCGGCGGATGAGGGCTGCGCCCAGACCAAACAGGACAGCCTCCCCGACGTGGAGGTGCGTCTCATCATGAAGAGGTCCCGCAGCATTTCAACCATCGAGCAGTGACCCACAGAGGAAACTTCCATCCGTCTCATCACGCTTTCACATGCAACACTGACTGAACTCTGCATCGCGGCTGATGGCTGAGGTTCCCCTGCAGGTCTGGACGTGTTTATGTGCCTGAAAGCTTAAGTGCCAGAGAGAAAAGTCCAACACAGGAGATTTACCATGTAAAGCGCATTCCTTTCATCACGTCAGACTGGATAAAAGAGATTATATTAACGATTATTAATCCTGATTGGGACTTGCAGTGCAGGAGACGGAGCAGAGGAGGAGCTGCTGTGAACTGAGGGTGAATTTATTGGTGGATTTTCAGTAAAGGACGTATGAAAGTTATTTATGTGTAAAGTTTCTGATAACTCCCCCGACCTTCACGTCATTCTGCTTGTCAGCAGAATCCCAAGCGGAAGAATTTGTCTTTTACAGTAAAGTGAATCAGAATCATTTGGAAAATGTTCTCTGCAGTCCTGATGGGTGACCTGTGCTCTGTGTGGGATAAACGTCTGTTTAAATCAGATCAGATACACTCCTAATCACAAGCAGGTGGGACAGAATGGAGAATAAAAGCTTAAAAAAAGGATTTATATCCTACATTGGCTGACTGGTATCTCACCTTTTCTTTGGCTTTGCAGTGTTTTCCTTATTCCTGGAGATCATCTGAACATCTTCACTCTGCTACCACTCGTCACGGTTACAGGCATCACCTGCTTGAAATAACCGGCTCCACACTGCTCTCATTAAACAACTTTATGTCTTGCAGGCGTGAAGTGCTTAAATTTCTATGAACAAATACTGCTAAGTTACCAGGACATGGTGGGATATTTGGCTTCAGGCTGCCTGAAATGGAAAAAGGGAAATTCCAGACAACAGCATTTGATTAAAATTGCATTTCTCTACTTTAACCTCTCTTTATTTCGCTAAACATCACTTGGGTTGCAGACAGAATCCCAAAGAGGTGAAACTTAAACCACTTTTTCCTAAACGAATGGTTTTCTTGCCGTTTGCACTGAAAGACGCTCGGGGGGCGTTTCGTGCCTCTCAGGCTGCAGGTCTCATCTCGGCTCTAATGTAAACGACTCACTGTGACCCAGCAGCGGCGAGGCTTCCAGCTCGCACTGTTTCAGGGAGCTGAGCTTCCCTGCATTCACCAGGAGAGGGCGCTGTTTGAATATTTACCGCTGCAGTGAATCTTCAAACCTCCAGCACTTACACTGACTTTTCCTGCTAAGTTTTGAGTTGAGCTCCAGAGATGTGAACAGAAGGAGCTGCACCACTGAGCGCTGCTTTCTGGGCCCCTTTAACTCATCTATGCAGTTCTGTGCTTTATTTTTGCTTTGCTACAGGAAGCACTCTGTAACTCCAGAAGGAAGCTTTATGCTTTTATGTAAAGATTTGTCATTTAAAATAAAGAGGAAATGTGTGCAGGCTGTATCGTTTTTTCTCTTCATCCTCAAAGTCACAAAGTAAACTGTACGATTTCCTCCTCACAGAAGTAAAGAAACATCTTTCATTCATCGCGTCAGACAAAACAAGTTGCAGATTGCAGTTTAATAAAAAAAACCTTATATGTGTGTATGTGTAAACAATGACAATGGTGGAAAAGAGTTTTCAAGCATTGTACCAAAGCACTGTACCCTATGAGGAAGAGATAAAATAGATGCATACAAAAGAATGAAATAACAAAACAATATATACACGTTCAAAATAATGCATTAAGAATCACTTTTAGTTCCTCAAATGCAATTTCTTAAGTAAAGTCACAGCAGAATTACAAAACAAAATGAGGAAAAAACATTCAAAATGTTTTTATTGTAAAATATGTGTGATTGTGTGCATTTCTAATGGTGACCAGAAACTTTCTTCCATCTGTCTTTATTTAAAAAATGGAAATTTAAGAATGTTTTCAAACATTTCCTACTGTAGCTACTTTGTAGCTAATTGTGTTTTTTCATAAGGTTGTGTAACATCTGCAGCTCTAAATGAGATCATGAAGCCAGGCTGAGGGCAGAAAGGCTGCAGACCCTGTTGCAGCATCAGCAGGTGCAGAACATGCTCTACACGTTAGGTTATCTGCAATAATATGTTGCATTAAAGCTGGATACATATGTGTGTTCATGAACTTTTGCCTTTTTTACCATGAATTTGATCATCTGGCCATGCAGCAAGGCTGTGCACCGACTTTGCTTCCCATCAGCAGACCTAGTAGCAGCAGTAAGGACTGATGGCGAGCACCATATTACAGAAGGTGTGAAGTGCATCAGGCAGCAGAAGCCTCGCGTGGATCTACGATTTGATGATGGAAGCCTGAATAAACTGGGCGACTTTGCTGCAGGGCTGCAGGGGGTCGTACTCTGCGAAGACATGACACACATTCTCCATGCCGGCTTCGACACCTTTCGCCACAAAGCCAAACATCCTGTGGGGACAGAGACAGAGACTTTAGATGAACAGGAAGAGAGTTTCTCATGTGAAGTGCAGCAGACACAAAGTGCAGATTACCTTGCTCCGAAGCTGGAACCTCTCCTCCACCTGCACCAGGAGAGAAGTGAATTACAGACAGAACTATGCAGAAATGAATCTGATTGTGTGTGTGTGTGTGTGTGTGTGTGTGTGTGAACCCACAGGCGGTTGTCTGGGTCTTCGCCGCTGTAGCTCAGCAGGTGAGCCGGGTAATGGCGTCTGAAGAAGAGCCTGCCAACAGGGATACTTTTCAGATGATGCAACACAAAACAGTAGCTGCTGTAACAGAGTCAAATCTCAGCTGCGAGACAGGATGTGTTTTTCCTCACTTCCTGTTGATATCTGTCAGCGTTACACCCTTCGGAGACACCTTCAGGTTGACGATGGCGGGCGTGAAAGAACCGGGGTCCTTCTCAAACGTAGAGGTCACTGCCCTCTGCACGGCGCAGGGCCCCGTCAGCGTCTCCGTGGGAACGGCGTTCAGGTACACGAAATTGCACGCTGTGAAAAGAGGCAGAAAGAAAAGATGATGGTGAGATTTGCATCAGCTGGAAGTTTAATCAAACTGAGATTTTAGAGATCAGACTAATGCGCCCATGTTAGTACACTGAGCATCCCTTTCTGCATCAAACACCTGCTGCGACACAATCTTCATAAGAGCTGTTTAAAGATATAAAATGTTGAAATTATGAAATGATGCACAGATACCCAGAATATAAAAGGATCCACATTGTGAAGCGTGCTTATAACCACAACACTAAGGTTATAGAAACAGAATATTTGCTCCTGCATATGTTTGGAAAGATGTGAAAATGTTAACATGTGATGGCTTGTGTCAGCTTAAACCACACTCACGCTGCAAGTGAAAGTAGAATTATT
Source organism: Craterocephalus eyresii (assembly GCA_037177035.1). Lineage (NCBI taxonomy): Eukaryota > Metazoa > Chordata > Actinopteri > Atheriniformes > Atherinidae > Craterocephalus > Craterocephalus eyresii. The sequence goes on along the minus strand of JBBBVT010000004.1, from coordinate 29,610,338 downwards.
GTGTTATGTTGAAAGATGGGACAGAAAAGCAGAAATGCCCTGTAGGGTCCGTTCACTCTAACAAGTCCAAACACCCGGCTTCCTGTTGCTTTCAGGCTCAATTCTAAATGTTGCTTTTTGTTTTTAAAGGTCCTGCTCCTTCTCACTAGTCTGAGCTCCTTTTGATCCATGAGCTCCAGCTCCCATGATGCTCTCTGTTCCAGGGACAAACCTGAACATCAGATCTGCACCATCCTTGGAACAAACTCTTAACATCCACCTGTTAAAGCAATCCTCGCCCATTTTGCAGACCTGAATGGAAAAGCTTCTGACAAAGGAACTCTAAGCTTTCTAACCGTGTAGACCATGTCCACGGGGCAAAGGTGTAACCATTATTTAAATTCACCTGCTATGTTGACTGGAAATATAACCGGGCACTGGCGACCAGGTGGATGATCCCTCGACCGACTTCTATTACAGGCCGACCTGAACATTTTGTTTTAGCTGTTCTTGTTTTTATCTGTTTTTATTATATATTCAATGTTTTCACTAGCTTATTGCATTGCTTTGCTTTTAGTTTGTCAGCACTTTGTGCAGCTTGATATGTTGGAAATGTGTACATAAATAAAGATGATCTTCTTGGAAAAGCTCATTTTACAGCAACATGCTGCCTTCAAGACCACATGTCTTCCAGGGATTTCTATGCAGTTTGTAATGAGACCTTTGTCTGGCTACATATTTGCATTAATAAGCAACTGAACAGGTGGATAAATTAACTGGCTGGAGAACTTCCCCATGAAGAGGAGGAGGTACTAAAAGGCAGTCTTCTTCACCTTTTCTTGACATAATGATCCAGCTTTCAGTCAGATCCTATGGGCAGTATTATACCAACATGATTCTTGTCACTTTGCCTCTAACATGAAAAGATGGAAGGAGATGAAGAATCTGAAACCAACTTCACAGCTTTTTGTGGTCAGATTGTATCGGCACAGGAAGTACCTCCCCTTCCTTTCATTATTTGGTGAGTTTATGTGTAATTCAACAAACTGATAATAGATGTAAACAGTTCTATGCAACAGCGCATCGGTTGCGTTCTTCACCTCACCTGTTCTACTCGTATCTTCTGTTGCTGTCTGCTCTTGTGCCTTCTCACCTGCTGAGTCCAAATCTGTGAAATAAGAAGTGAGATGTTTCACTTCCCTGCATCGCTGCTCACTGTCACACACGGCAGCAAGTAAAGGTTGACTTACCCTGGGAGCTGAGCACTAATCTGCAGGGTAGAGCGTATGCAGAAATAGTGTGCTGGTAGACCAGGGCCGAGAGACTACCTGCCAACAGATTCACACTCACATCAACGGTCGAGCATCTTTGTCAGGATGTATTTCAAAAATGTTACAAAACAAATTAATGTGTGAAACTAAAAAGAAAGGAAACCCTGATGCTTCATGCTATTGAATCCCACCCCGTTTCCATCACCATGAAATAAATAAAAGGTAAATAAATGAAAAAATATATAAAAAGCAAGTAGAAAAGAAGTATTTATTGTTCAGATCAGTGGTTATCAAACTGTTTTAACCACGACTGCTAGTGGTGTGTCTAGAAATGTTTTCACAGGGGGGCAAGACAGGGGCACATCCTCAGAAAAGGGTGGCACATGTGAATAAGACCTTTTTTCAGAAAAG
>JBBBVT010000004.1:29596888-29607046 GCA_037177035.1 Craterocephalus eyresii | reverse complement strand
AGACGTACGTACGGTACGTCACTTCCACCATCCAACCAATCAGAGCCCTTCCTTTCCACCATCCAACCAATCAGAGCGCTTTCTTTCCACCATCCAACCAATCAGAGCCCTTCCCAGCCCCTGGATTTAAAGCAGAATTTAGAAAACGTGTTTTCCATGTAAACCTTCATTCAGAATTAATATTTCCATGTAAACCCGAAGGAGAAGGTTTTCATTCTGAGTTATTTAATTCGAATGATTGAATTCTGATTATTAATACCGTATTAAAGAAACATCATGGAACCATGGCGAATCCTGACAGAGACAGGAAGTGAATGTCCGGCGAGGCCCACCTGCTGCCGCGGCGGCGTTGGACTCGGCCTCCTTCCCGTCTTTGCTGCAGCTTTCGCTGACAGGATTCTGCTGGGACTTGCCGCCGTGCGTCGCGCAGACGTGCTTCTCCTCCTCCGCCAGCACGCAGGTGGGCGCCTCCCTGGAGCCGCGCTCCCCCACGTCCTTCTCGCGCTCCGCCATCCGTTTGCGTGCAGTGTCTTCCGCTGCAGCGATCTCTGCAGAAATCTTCTCCATGTCCACCTCCACCTTCATGCAGCACAGCTACGAAGGAAGGAAGAAATAAAAACAGCCGACATGTTTATATGAATGGATAGATGGATAGATAGTTTTAAAAGCTTTTATATGAAATGCAAAAGATATTTAGTTGAGGAGAAAATGTTCAGCACAGCAGCATCTGATAAAATCTCCTAAGCTTCACTGTGGTGCCATCATGGTTTATGGAGCGTTTATAATCACAGAGAAATAGTCTACTCTGTATCTGTGTGTCATTTTCAAGCCAAGAGGTAAAGTCTGCATCCTGTAGTCGACCTAAGAGGCTGTGCCAGGGTAAATGGCGCCACCTGTTGTGGACAGCAGACACTGCGCTGCCTGTATGGAGGCAGAAATGATGATGGCAGCCGTGTGATGGACGGGACTGGACGCCGTACCCGTTTAAGCTCGTTGTTGAACGACTCGGTGGCTTCGATGAATTTCCTCTTCTTGTCCTGGTGGCGGTCTTCGATCTGAAGCAACTCCGCCTCCAATTTTCTCTGCGACACAAAACCAGCAGACAGGTTATTAGATAAGATCCAGTCTCAGAGAGGAGTGCAGTCATGTTCCCCACCTGATGCACCATCAGAGACTGGACCTGCCGCTTCAGCACCTGCATGCGGGCGGTGGTGACCACGGAGCGCACGTCCGGGACCACGCTCTCGCTCAGGATCTCGCTGATCAGACGGTGGTTTCGCTGGAAACGCGTGGCGGCCGAGTGTTTGTTGGAGAAGCCGTCGTCGTAATCTGAGGGCAGAGACAGATTGAGCGGTTTGTGCAGGAGCGCGGTGATGCAACGGGAATTTAAACAGAGTTAATCATACGCCATCATCGTTAGGTGAACCGGACACAGAGGTAATTACAAGCCAGCGCGTGGACGGATGGTTTGAGACGAACTCTGCAATCTTCATTCATCAACATTTGTGCCTCATTTTAAAAGTCTGCGGTGTTTATGTGCAGGAGGAGGGAGCGGAGCGCGGCCTCCATCCACACGGCTGTACCTTCACCTCTTCTTTTACTGGCATCCCAGTTAGAAATGCCTCCAGAATCGAAACCAGGTGGATGCTCACAGCTTTCCATCTGCACTTTGATTCATTTTGATTCATTTATAAAGCACTTTTCAGGCCAGGGCAACTCAAAGTGCTTTACATATTAGAAACAATGCATGCATAAAAGAATTACTGCTCATTCAGTGAGCTGGGGTCAAACATCAGGTGGTATCCATGCAGTTCTTGTCAAAACATCTTCTAATGCTTAATATAAGATCCAGTCACCTACAGTAAGAGGTGTGCAGGAAGATACAGGATCTTGTTTTTCAAGAGAAGAGGTGGGAAATAAGAATTTTGTGCACCACAAACTTATAATGAAACACAAAATTTCACAATACTAGTAAAATACAGCTGAGAACAAGTTTTTCCAGTTTATTTCAGGATCTCGTGAGGCTGGAAAATATCGTCTTATTCCAAGAAATCTTTCACTTGTTTCATTGGCAGATTTCTTTTTTTTTGCTATCAAGCAAAAATAACTTACTTACACCTAAAACATCACCTGAATGATAAAGAATTGTTCTCAATAGAGACTTAATTATATTAAAAGCATATGCATCAGGTTGTATTTTTTATTTTTGAGAAACTTCAACATTATTTCTGACTGTGGTGTTACATCTTGGGAGGACCTGGTGTTCATGTGTTATTTAAACTTGTGTTCTATATTTGATTGTCTTTTCAGTGTTTATCGCTGCTGATTGAGCTGCTGCTCATCTCAGCCAGGACACTCTGGGAAAAGGGATTTTAGATTTCAAGTGTTGCATTAAAATAAAGGTTAAATAAAGTTTAATAATAACAATTCAACATTTCTTTTGGACCTAAATAAATTTCAGATTGAGTTTTTGTTGCATTTTTAGGAAACTTCCCAACTTTTCTGGAAATGGAGCTTGAATTTACCGGCACTGCTGTGGCAGAAATCTCTCACCAAGTTTTCGTCGGATATTTTTGCTGCTCTGCACCCGTGTTTGCACGTTCTGAAACTTTCCAACGAGCAGAAATGAGTCTCATTTGCCATGTTAAAGGTTTCAAAGGTGCACATATATATGTGCCCTGACACCACAACAGGAAGCGTTGAAGGGGGTAATAGATCCTGAAGATAGCGCGACGAAGAAAAGAAGCTTTTCTGACGCGGTCCCGGCAGCGTGTGGGGCTGCAGATGTTTTTTATAAACTCTCTCCCTCGTCATATTAGCCTCTGTTCCAGCTTATTTTCTGGTGCGGATTGGAAGTAAAACCACAGCTCCACCTTACAGCCTGAGATTGTTTTAGAAAGAAAATCCTGCTGCTGAGACACAAACGGACTCCTCAGAGATGCATTTTAAAAGCAGACTCGGCCCAGATGCTCCCGGGATCAGACCGGGCCGATCTCCTGTACAGCAGCAGATTAAGAGTCGAATTTCTCCACGACTTTATTAATAAAACTCAACCTCTGATGATGAGCCACCCGGGGAGCTAAATCTGATTTAATTATTGCCATACGTGCAGGCTGTTGGGAACATAACCCGCTGGGATGGCAGCGTTAACATTTTATGGTCTGGGGTGTTTTCTAAACAGCAACTAGTTTTATCTGTAGTTTTCCTGTACATCATTAAGTTGCATTGTAACCGCGCCAGGCCCCAGACAGGCATCATTTCCTGGAGGTGGGTGTGATTCTTCTTCTGCCGTATGTGCGTCAGACTTTGAAACAACACAGAAAAGAATGTAAATTTTGTAATTATGTCTAAACCGATGCCAAGAATACCTACAAAAGTCTAAACACTGCAGCAAAACACAGAAAACAGCGCTTTTTTTTTTAAATGAAAGAAAGAAATGGGATTAGAAACGTGAGGTTGGAGAAGCTGAACATGGCTGCAGTAGGAGAGAGAAAGATACGGATTATAGGCCGGGCAGCATAACAGGTTTTGTTTTGCAATTAATCATCTCAGAAAAGAGATGATGTCATTTTGAGCAATTTTCAACCAATATAATGATAATGCTACAAAATAATGCAGGTACACCCTTTCACACTGCAAAAATCCAAATCTTACCAAGTACAATTTTCTAATTTCTACTCCAAACATCTCATCCTGCTTAATATAAGATGCAATCACCTAAAAGCAACATTTCACTGACATACAGGAACTTGTTTCAAGACAAGAGGAGGGAAATACTAACTTTGAGCACCATAAACTTATAATGAGACAAAGAACAAGTTTTTCCAGCTTATTGCGACCGGCGTATTGGATACGGGCGACTCTGTGTGGTTCCAGCTCTGCGGCCTTACCGTCCGGATCCTCGGCTGGCTGGATGCTCATGTACGGCTCGCCCTTGTCCAGTCTGGACTGCCTCTGGCGGCTCTCCTCCTCCAGCGCCGCTTCGGCCCGGCTCTTTGCGTTGACGTAGGCCAGGTATGCTGGCGAGTTGTGATAGGCCTTCATGCTCTCATTATACTCAATCTACGGTGGAAAAGATGACAGGAATGACGGGGAAACAGAGCAGACACAGCATGTGGACCCCGGTTTGTATCAGCTACAACAACAGAAGGACAAGAGGTTTATCAGAAAGGAAGGAATGATGACTGGAGGGACCCACAACTGGTGGGGACACGGATACTGGTCACCCATCAGGAAAACCCCCCCTTTGTAAAACAACCAACCTTCTCTGCTTCGTAGTCATTCAAATAATCCTGTTTCTCCTCATCAGTGAGGTCCCTCCACATGCCACCGATTATCTTCCCAATTTCCCAAAGCTTCAGATCGGGATTGGAGGCTTTTACTTGATCCCAGACCTGGTGATGAGAACCAGACATGGGTGTGGGGTTGGGTTGGGTTGGAGGGGCTAAACGTGGTTATCTCTTTGCAGAGAGGTCACAAACCAGAGGAGGCCGTGTGCTTTAAGCTCCATCTCCAAAGCTGATAAATCCCACTATGATGCTGCCGGCGGTCCTCGTACCTACCTCGCTACGCCGGCGGCGAGCGTCGGGGACAAAGTGTGCACCTCGCTCCCAACGTACAGGGTAACCTCACATGAAAGCATTGCTGCTTTTCAGCAGAGCACAGGACAAAGTAAAAGGCTGCCGTCTCACAGAGTGCCTACCTTTCGGCTGTATCGCATGTACGGCATCAGCGGCTTGTCGGGAGGCTTGGGCGGCTTGGGGATGTTGATGCCGGAGGAGTTCTGGTAACGAAAGAAAAAGAGTCACCTTGAGGTGTGGCTGCAATGAAAGGCAGGTATACGATCTTCTTTTTTCCAGATGGGTTTACATCCACATCACTCCCAGACAGTTATGAATTAAAAAATAGAGAAATAAAATCCATGCAGTGGTTCTGATGAATTTCTGGAAAAAGGTTTGCAAATCCAACATTTGGGTCCAAACTGGTTGGACCTAATGCCTCCATATAATTGGCTGAGTTGCTTCCATCAGGGTCAGGTCTACTTTCAGTTCCCAGAGTCAGAACTAAACACGGAGAGGCAGCGTTCAGTTTTTATGCTCCACACATGTGGAACAAACTCTCAGAAAGCTGCAGGTCTGCTGACACTGTCAGCAGTTTTAAATCAGGGCTAAAAACTTTTCTATTTGCAGCCTTTTATGCAGCCTTTTTTTCTGAGGGTTTCTTTCTTTCTCGGATTTTCTTATTTTGTGATTGTATTTGTTTTTAATTCTTTTTATTGCTTTCTTGCTCTAATGTTTCCAATGTTTGTATTTAAACAACCTTGAATTGTCAAGAAATGTGCTATACAAATAAACTTGCCTTGCCTTCCTCTTCTTGCTGTTTACGACTGCAGCTGCATGAGAAAAAGGATTTAGCAGGAATGGCAGAAGAGAAGCCGAAGCTCAACAGGAGGCAAGAGGAAGGAGGCAGCTTCGGTGCAGTTTGGTGTCCGACGCTGCGACGCAGCTTTTCTGCAGCACAGGTGAGATTCCTGTTTGCTCTGGTGGCGACTTATTGTTGTGATTCATTCGTAAAAAAGTAAGCTCTTTAATGTTGATGTACGTAGATTAATGTCAGCAGTAAGCTACTGAACGCAGCATCGCCAAGATCCAGAAAGGCTTAATGGCAGAAGACATCCTTAGCAGCCCTTCAGCTGCGTTTTTACAACATTTAGGCCCTTTAGGCTTTCTCTGAATCTGGGAGAAGATCGTAACCCTTTAAGAAGCGGGACTTCTGAGGCTGCAGACACACTGCATCACCTCCACTGACACGATTTCATTATTGACGCCCCGGGGCTGTAGGTGGGCTGGGAGCCCTGAAACTGTGCTGACTCTGGGAAAGAACACAAAAAAATCTCACTTAAACTGAGATTTGCTCACTGCGAGACCTAAAGCCTTTATCAGAGTCAGCCAACCACAGCCTGGTGCAGGGACTAAATTACTGCTCAGCAGCCGGAGCCGTGCCAAGCGGCGAGTCTGCGACGCCATGGCAACGCCATCAGGCTGAACACACACTTCACGTCTGCACCGCCGGCCGAGGGACTTTAGGATTCAGACGTAGACTCAGAGGAGGAACACCGACTCTATGAAGTCGTCTTTCTGCAGGAGGAAATCCAAAAAAACTTCTACTTCACCTGCACATAAAACAAGCTGCATGGCTGTTTATGTTCAAACAATGAATGAAGGAATGTTTAACTTTCTGCCACAAAACTTCACTCAACTCTGGGCATTTTAAGAAAAAAAGCAATGTGAATAATTTGTGATGTAAAATACCTGCAACGCATTATTTCTAAAAGTTAAAGATCATGGATACTGTAGAGATTCAAACAGAATACTGCAGCTCTGTTAAATCTGCTCTGGGAAAAATCTCAGGGGAAATAAAACTCACAGGGTTTTGTTTTCGGGTGCGTGGGGTAAAATTATGGGATGGGCTGGCACAGGGGCTGAAGAAATGTCCAAATATAAAGCAGTTTAAAAAGAGTTACATGATATTCACATGGTAAACGGTTGCAGGGGAGACGCAGCGTTCATCACAGATCACAATACGGATTAGATATAAACACAGTATAGAACATATTTACTTCATATTTAATTTATTCATTTGAACAAAAGACACTTTATTGGCTTTATATTATTTAGTAATTGCAAGCGGCTTAATAAGTTTTTTGATCCTGCCCACTCCTCAAATCTTTTATGTTCTACTTTTCTTGTTTTTTTTTTGTTTGCTTTTGTTCTTGTTTTTTTTTTTTATTTATAATTTTTTTTTTCAGTTGAATTAAATTCAGTTCAATTTAATACATCGGTAGATTGGATGCATCTGCTGGTTTCCTTACAGGCTATTTGTTGTGAATCGGATTGCATATATGAAAGTATGACAATCATATTGGCTTAAGCTGTGAAGCGCCTTGTGATGAGGACGTTATAAATTGCTGCTGTACAAATAAAGTTGAACTGCATTGAAGCAGAAACAGTGATTTCTGGTGTAAACAACCATCACTGTGAACACTTAATCTTACCAATTTCACTTTCAACCCCTTCATAAGCTTAAAATCTTTAAAAATGTGTGTTTCCATGCCGATTGGAAGGACAATCATCTTTACCCAGCCCTCTCCCTGGGAATGACACGATCCAGATTGTTATTGTTTATTGGATCCCCATTAGTCATTACCTAAGCAAAGACTATTCTTCCTGGGGTCTATGAAATGAGCGTGATTGAAACAGGAATCTTCTGATCGGTGCGTTTACATGAAGCGTAAAGGCAAATCAAATTAGCCTTTATTTGTATAGCATTTTTCATACATCATGATCCCGATCACTTGTCGGAGCTGCAAAACAAGTCCAAACCAGCCCTCCACCACCATCTGTTCCCACTGTGCTGATATGCATGAACATTTACCATGCTAACTGAGGCCTGGAGGGTCTGAGATGTAGCTTACTGGTGTCTTTCCTCCATGGCATTGTGTTAATACCAGCAAATTCCTTTTTTATATGCATTTTGACTTAGTGCATAAATAAATAAATAAATAATTATTTATAATAATAGATAATTCATGTTTTGTTTTCTTGTTCTTTTTCATCACAGTTAGATTTAGCTCATTTTAAAACCTGGTGAGAGTCAGATTACTATTTTATCATGTCCTGATATGTGGAGGTTGCACTTTCACATCAGTTTCTATGCAGTTATTCTGTTTTTTTCAATATTAACATTCATACCGTTACCCGACTGTTGGTGCTTTGGCTCCCTCCCAGTCTGTAGTTGTTGTAGGCCAGGTGGCTGTATGGGTTGTACCCTACAAACCCGGGGGTGTTGGGCATTTGCTGGTGGAAACATACGAGACAGAAACATGAATAAGAAACGGCATAAAAGAAGGACGGGACCAAAATAACCCGAATAAATTAACTAAAGAACCCAAGAAACCAATAAAAATGTGGGTAGATGCAACATGAATTCTGGGCTGGGTCACTAAAGCAGGTTGACTTCCTGTAAAATTCTCTTCTGTCAAACACAAACTTAGTGCAAATTAAGCCACCATGGTGTGCTTAGATAATATCTGGTGCTACATGCTTACGGTTGTAGGTGCAGGAGGAGGGGGAGGAGCATAGGATGGCCTCTCTGTTGCAGAAGAAAACATCAGAAATCAGTCAAGAGATGCAGACAATCAGCAACAACCAACCCCAGTAATATAAAAAGGACTCATGATGAATAAGAACCTTAATATTGTTACAAAAACAGAAATTCACTTCACAAATGCTCATGGGAACACTCTGTTTCCTTACTTGACATTGTTGCAGAGGGAAGTTGTTTCACTCTGTCCCAGGCATCGGATCTAGAACAGAGAACATTTGAAGAATGATAGCATTTTAGTTTTTGCTGATAAGATGTCTTAGAGACGGATACAAAGCAGAGCGAGGACACAGACGTTCCCCTCAGAATTCACTAATATCCAATAAACCCTATATAGACCCCATGGGCCCTTTTCTTTAGCTCGGGATCTTTATTTACGTACAGAGTGTGTGAAGTATGAGCTCATACAAGCACTAAATCTTCTGCAGTAAGTACACACACGCATATTGTTTTGTGATGGCCATGAACTCAGGCACGGCTATGCTTCCTCTGGCACATGCTGATAACCAGAAACCCTCCGGCTGATCCAATCTAGGATCGACCCAAACAGGAAGGAAATTCTTTATTAGATACTTTTTATCATCAAAATGTCTCAAAATGAGCTGAAAAATACAAACTAATGTTTACAAATGCTGTTAGCTTGTTGCCTACTTTTAAAGGCGTTGCTAATCGTTTTTATGCAGTTATTTAATAACTAATGTTGGACTAAATGTGCTGATTTGGATCATTTGCTTGAGATTACTTCATCACACATAAGATGTAAAACAAAAATCATGTTAACGTTTGTTGAGTCAGCAGGGTTAATATCGCATATGAAGTCCATGCAAGAATTATTTTACTCAAATATGTACAGTACATTTGTGAGCCCTAAGTCTTACATGATGTTTACGATTTATTTATATGTACACTTACTCTTCTATGTTATTTTACTTGTGTTTTTTAAATATTATTTAATCTAATTGTATTATATTTTTACTTGATTCAATTTCTTAAATTTAATTGTTTAACTTATATAATTTGATATTTCATTCTCTAACTTATTTTTTTTTAATCTCATTTTATTCTGTTTAATTAAATTTACTTTTCATTTTATTGAATTTAATTTTGTTTCTATTTTTTAATTTTAGTTCACCATTTTTATTCTGTTTTATTCAATCTCATTTGGTGTCTTTTAAATTTATTCATTCATTCTTTTATTTATTTATCTCCTCACCGTATCACTCCAGTTCTTTAAAGTTGAGTTGTATGTACAATGTGAGAGTTCAACAATGTGCAATGAGATTTAGAGAATCCCTCTGCAGTCTGAACTGGTGTTGCTTCATCAATCTATTTCCATGAAGTGAACAACCCCAAAGGTTGGTTAAATGGTGATTTACATTAAAAAATGATGCGAGGTTGTGACATCCTTAGTTTACGTAAGCAGGCATGGAAACTGACAAGGAACCCCAAAAATGCCCAATTTTAAACTAGGTCAGCAGCAGCCGCTTTATTATGCTGTCACACATTCCTTTCATGCAGTGGTTTTATTCATTCATGCCGTCTACAAGGACAGTCAGTTTACCTCACAGAACCAGAGGACTCTCATGCAATCCTGCTGTGAATAGTTTGTTACAGAGACTTTAGAATACAAAAATAGGTTATTTTGGCAAATAGCAAACAGTTTAAATACCAAACAGATGCACCGTACCAAGAGCAGGAACCCTTTTATTCTCTATGATGGTTAAAGACTTTGTATTTTCACATCTGCCTTAGATTCTTTATGCTTCAAGAAGGCTTTTTTCCTCCAGGAGCTAAAAACATCCAAAGGGATCCTACATAAGAGTGATCAAATCAAATCAAATCAAACTTTATTTCTATAGCACCTTTCATACATTCAGTTTCTCAAAGTGCTTTACATCAAAAAAACAAATGTTTTGAAATAAAAACAAGTTCAAAACAAAGGTCATTAGGTCACACATTTATCATCATATACACAACACACACACACACACACAC
>JBBBVT010000004.1:29569829-29580896 GCA_037177035.1 Craterocephalus eyresii | reverse complement strand
GAGAAAACGTCGTAATAAGAAGCTTTTTGGCTCGATGTGGATTCTAGTTATGAAGCAGCAGCTAGCCGCTAGCATGCGGCTAGGATGAGAGAGGAATTATCTGATTCAGGATTAAAAGTGGAATAAACCAGCCTCTTTATTCAGGATTAACTTTCATTCAGAATTAACATTTAATCAGGAATTAAGTGTTTACACAGTCATTTTCACCTGTTTAAAGCAGAATTCCCTCTAATTCTGAATTACGGAGGAATTAAAACTCTAATGTAAACCTGTCCGTTGGTGAATATGAAACCTTTGCAGATGAAGAGCAGAACTCAGATGGATGCCTTTGAGAAAAGCCTGTTGCATCAGTAACACTCAGTGTTTGGGAACTGTGGAGACCCGCGGCTGCAGTTGCGAAACTAAAATGTTTTCCCGTTTTGATGTGATCTAGTGTTTCAGCTGCTCAGCTCCTTTGTTGTATTTACGGCATCGTCCTGCTCCGCATGTTTCCAGCGAGGCCTGTTTGCTCCGGCCTTACCGTCTGTGGAGCCACGCTGCTGTGAAATGTGCACATGTGGTTTCTTTTGTTTAAATACAGAACTTTGTTTGAGACGCTGCTAATTTGTGTTGATATCGTCTGGAACGGGAAATGTGAGATGATTTATCGAGGCGCTGCAAACACATGGAAATAAAACGTTTAGGCCAAAACGCAGTTTATACAAATCTGATGAGCCCGGAGCCTCAGAGAGACGCAAGCTGCCCTCAGTTCTCCAGGAGCCTTCAAAGACTTTCCAGGAATATTTCTGCAGGTTCCTTGAAGGACTTTCCAGTTCTCCAGGATCCTTGAAGAACTTTCCAGTAATATTTCTCCAGGAGCCTTGAAGGACTTTCCAAAACTCTTTTTTAGGTGTTTCTTTCTTCCAATTTATTCTCCGACCAGATGATCCACACTGTTTCAATTTTTTTGGGGTCCTGGTTCCTGGAGGATCTGTCCCTCGGTCAGAACTTCCATCTTGAGACATACCTCAACCTTTCCTCACTGATGAGGCTCAGCCAGATGGATCAGCTGAAGGTCCAGTTCTCGCAGTCTTTGCTGGAGTTCAGATCCGGCTCGTCGGTCTTTGGGAATCATCTCGTTGCTGCTGGAACAATGTCTTCCGTCTGTCAAACGTTTCATCTTCACCGCTTTTTTATTTTTTAAAGGGAAGAAACGATGTCTTCATGGCAGGCTGCTGGTAAAATGCCTCCAAACCCAGTTTAAAACTGGTTTAACTGGGCCAAAATGGCTGAAACAGCTGAAATTAAGGCTAAATGACTCACTTAGGAGAAAACAAACAACTTCAGTGTCACTCTGAGGACATCTGTTCTTCATCTGTTTGCATCTGGGAGAAGCCAAATCAATGTTTATTCTTATTTTCTGGCTTTTGCATGTTCTTGCTACTGGGACAAGGGCTGGTAAACTGCTGCTTGTTCTTGGGCCAAAAGCTACAAATCCTTCATTTTTTAAAAAGGAGTTCCATCAGACTTCTCGCACAACCACAGATTCCTCTTCCTGTGTTCATCTTCTAGCTTCGAAGGCACACAAATGATCAGAGGAATTCATTAAATAAGGTTTTTCATACTAAATTAAACTGTTTTAGAAGTAAAATTAAGCAAAGCAAATTTGTGTAGCACATTTTCTGTCCAAGGCAATTCAAAGAGCTTTAACGTAAAACATTGAAAAAGTGGTGAAAGGCAGCAACAAACAGCAAAAATCTAACTAAAAACATTAGAATTGTATTTATTTATTTATTTTTAATGTTGCCATTAAACCTACCCTCATCAATGAATATGATTAGTTTTCAGATGTTCTGGTGTGGTTTAGTTATGTTCTCACCTTCTTAAAAATATATTGAAATTCAATGTTTTATTTTTAATTAGTTAACTTTGTTCATTATGAAGCTTCACATGAGATTTTTTAGGATTTATAATTAACAGCATTTCTTTTAAATTTCTCTTTAGTTTTTATCTCCGGAGCAGGTTGTTATAAAATAAGAAAAAACTTTTGAAATGATACAGTTGAGCTGTAATCTACAGTATTAACATCTTATTTCAGATTTGCATTGAAACAATAAAAAATGACCAAATTGTGACACCAGCATCTGAAAACCAGCTGAAATCTGATTAAACCGCGATGAAAAGGTTGAACATGTTCCTGTCTTTAAACTTTGGCTCAGACTGCAGGTGTGGCTTTATACTTGTTCATTTGACACGTGGATGTTTAGAAACAACCGCGCCGTGTTTGTGCAAATATCTGCAAAGACTCTCATGAATCACCTGCATCATCTTTACAAGCCAGCCAACGGTTGCGTGTGAAGGGGTGTTGTTCCTGTATAAATCTGCATTTGTGGATTAGTTTGGCTCATTTCCGTGGAGACGCATCATGCGCCTGGTCCTGATTAATTAACATGTGATGCTTCTCTTGCTGGTGTGGCTGATGTCAGCGTGCACCTGAACTTTATTTCACAATGCTGCTATTAAAAGTTATGGTCTGTAAAGAACTAATTTGAACAATTTACAACCTGACTTCTACGCTCGTGACTCTGGACCTGTAAAAGCTTAATGTGAAGCACCTGCTGAGGCCGAGGCATGTGCCGAAGCTCCGGCTGTTTTCTGTGGGAACAGCGGCATCGTTGCTCTTACCAGCACCAGCTTGGTCTCCTCCCTGGCTGAGTTGGTTCTCTGATTGGAGGACTTCGGAGGGTGTCGGGCCAACGTCTTCTGTATGCAGCGCTTGTCCTGTGGGCTGCAGCGGATGTTGCTGTTGTTCGGGTATTCGATGATGATCTCCTCCTGCCGGTCCGTTGCTGGGAAACACAGAATGTAGAGGTTTTAGTTCAGGTGCACCAAAAAATAGATCGATACCAGTATCGATAATATTGATTCCAAGAGAAGCCTCGATATCGATGAATTCCAGGCGAATACTTTTTTTTTGCTGAGCACTTTGGTTATAAAAGGTGAATTGCGCCAGTGTAAATGCTACATCCTATCATTTTCTTTCCCCAGCATCCTCTCCCAGCAGCCTGATGAGCCGATCTCTAACCACTGCATTAATTTTATTTTAATTTGTAATTAATTTTATGATCGATAATTTTAAAATAATTTCTTTCAAGTTTATATGTCATGACTTTTTCTCATAAAAATCTTAATGTACATTGTTCAATTGTGTGATTTTCCCAGGCAAAAGGTATCAGTAAGATCATTTATTTAAAAGAAAAAGCACTATAAATTAATGGTATCGTATTGATACCCAAACTTGCAGTATCTCCCATCCCTACCAAAAACCAAAAAGAAATCCTCTTGTCCTGATCATGACGCTCATAGAAAACTGTGTCATTATTTATTCAGCACTAACAGAGCCAAAATGCAGAGTCTAAAACTTAAATCCACCCCATGATTCAGAAGCTTGGAGAACCACCCTTGATAGCGATAATGGGAAGAAATCATTTCTCTCTATGACGTTATCATCTCTGGCATCATTGCTGAGGAATTTGGCTCGCTCTTCTTTACAACGTTGCTTCATTTCATTTGTGCACGATTATCTTTAGGTCTTAATCTCCTTTAAGGACCTTGTCCCAGACGTCTTGTGGTTTATTCGGGTGCAAGGCCGCTGTGTTTTATCCTGCATTATTTCTCCTGCAACCCTTCAAAACAAGCCTTTTCCTAATTTTAGTGTCATGAACTTTAACATTTAGCGTGCTAGCTGAGGCCTGGGGAGTCTGAGATGTAGCTCTTTTAGGTTTCTCTGTGCATGATCTGAGTTTGGCCTTCGAACTTTGGACGTCCACTCCGGGAAAGATTGGCAGCTGTCTGTTTTCCTCTTGTGAATAATCTTTCTCTCTGTAGAATGATGGACTGTGAATATTATGGAAAATACCTTTTAAGTCTTCCCTCCTTGGAGCTGTGAACGCTTCAGACCAGAACTCCCGCTTTTATGGAGGGAATCCCAATGCAATCATCACTGAATCCAACAGTTTGATGAGCTGCTTCTCTTATTGGGTTATAATGATACTGACAATGTTGGTATTGATCCGATACCAAGTACATCCAGGGCAATACTGGTGATACCCATATAAATAGATTTTTGCTGAAATTCCTCAGTCATTTAATGATTTTGCCTTTAATTACTGGTCATAATTACAGTTTGATCATAATACAAACAGTAAAAAGAGTTTTATCATATAAAATTTAATCAACAAATCAAAGCATTTTGTTTGTGAAGAACATCAAATGACATTGACGGCATAAGAAAAGGCTAAAATAACCCAGTCATTCGCTTTTATTTATCTCACACATTGAAATAAAGGAAAATAAAGTCAGCTATGCAAACTAGCTAAACAAACAAAACCTGATTATAATTTGACTCTTTCATTTTCTACAAGAAAAGTATCGATCTCATCACGCTAGTATCAATCAATAATGATGTTGTTGGTATCAATATTTCTATTGATCTGCCCGGCTCCACCTTGTAATTGCCTGTTTTACTTTGTTTTTGTAGCTTTTGACCCATATTTAACAATTTGATCAATAATTAGATAATGCCTAATGTCATTACTGTATTTTGAGACACTTTTTACATAGTCTGTCTGGTCCTGCGACTCATATATGTATAATTTTTTTATTTAATTTTTTTTATTTAAAAAAAGTACTACTACAATATTGAATTTCTCTATGGGATTAATAAAGTATTTTTCATTTCATTTCATTTTACATTCTCAAAAATTAACTTCTACTGACGGACATGAACTAAGAAGTAAGTGTTACCGTCTGCAGCCACCAGAGGGCGCTCTAGCCTTGTAACGACTGATCATTGAAGTGGGATGAGATCGGTGTTAATGTGAAATGAGAGGCGTTTGCAGACGAACGGCCCCGGTTTGGTGAGCTAACTTACAGCTAAATAGCTCGTCGGACTTGCTGGTTATGCTAACTCAGGTTTTCAGAGTGCCAGGTAAGTTTTTCATGCTGTTATGTAGCTAAACTGTTAATGTGCTGCGTTAGCATAGCAGCTATCCAGCCTGTTGTGTGATGTTGTGTAGTTTTATAACTGTTGTTATAAGATGGTCAGGGAGGATTCTGATACCAACTGGCTGCAATGTTTTCGTAAATATGCACACAGAAAAATAAGAATAAATGGGTTTTTTTGCAAATAGTTGAGATAAAAGTTCTTTATAAAGTATTGACAGTGAAATGGTCAAAATTTAAAACAGCAATGGGATAACAAAAACTTTATTTCGGTATTTTATACCCAAACCACTTGGTAGAGATGATTCAGGCAGGTTCATTTCATCATTTATTTACTCAGATTCATGATCATCACTGAAAAATTTGCTCTATAAAAATGGAAGAGCAGGATGACAAAGGTTTAATGGAAATAATGGATGATCTCTGGGGTCAGTATTCAGTCTTTGCTGGAGCGGATCCGTCTCTCATGGATCACGTGACCTGCAGTTATATAGCATCCCTTTAGATGAATAATAATATTGTTGTCCACATGACGTTGCATTTATTCTATTTTCTATTTTGCAGACAAATGCCACATTTAGTGGGGCTGGACAATTAATGAAATTTTAATAGTGATTACAATATTGCCCTCTAACAATCCTAAAAACACTGCAAATGAAGAAAAATGATTAATGTATGTACATTAATGGAGACTGGGTATTTGTTTTTTTATTGCTATTATTATTTTAATATATTATTATTTTACACCTTTTCTTGTTCCTAATTTATTTCCAGTTGTTTTTTTGAAGTTTTGAAGTTATATTTGAGGTTGAGTTTTGGTGGTTCAATAAACACTTTTTTTTTAAATCAATCTATAATCATGTTCATTAATCATTATTTCATTATCAGTCTAATTAATTGTAATTATAATTTTTTTCAATAATCGTCCAGCCCTGATATTAAGGGCAAAATAATGCGCCCTGCTCTCCGTGTCTCCCTTGTCCTTCATCGTGCTTCCCATACAGCTGGATGTGGGAAATGTAGGGCAAAAATGGGGGCAGGTTAACCTGAAGGACACATCTTTGTTCTCCTCCGGGGGCCACACCACATGCTCTTTAAAATGACACCACCCTGTTCTGCCGCTCTCTTTGCATTGTGGTCTGCACCGCGTTCACCTTTACATCCCTATAATTCTGCAGCGCTGCGGCCCTGAAGGCACCCAGCTGCTTCCTGAGGAAATGCCCCCCCTTCCTTCTTCACCCTCCACAACATCAGTCTGTGCCAGATGAAGGTTGTTACAGGGTATTTGCACTGTCATACGGGCGCGTGTGTGTGCACGTGCATCTTGTTTTCGGCTTTCTGCTCATAACCCAGGACTTGGAACAAATTGGCTCAGGAATCAAAGCTCTCGGAGGTTTCTCTGTGATCCCTGAACCAGATCTGAGCTCTGGTTCATATCTGAAGTCACTGCCAGACATGCAGCTCATTGCTGCTGGCAGAGAGACAATAAAAAACACTGGTGGCCTCGTCTGTGTCTTGCAACACCTTCTCAGGTTTGCAGTTGTCCGAACCGGGCAGAGCTCTTCTTTCTGCAGGTTTCTGCAGGCTTCGGTCAGTCGTCGTGCTGGTCTGCTGGGGGGAAGTGTCTCTCGGCTGTTTGTATTTTTAGTCTTGTTGGTGTAGAGCTTTGGTCATCAGCAATTTTATTTTCCTCCACAGCCAACAGTCTCTCAGCTGCTTCCTTCATTTCTTCCCTTCTCTTAGCTCACATTTTTCCGACTCCACGCTCTTTCGCAGGGCAAAGCGGAGTGTTTTCAAAGTGGGTCAGGGGTGGCATGTCCTGTTTGCTACCCCTGCTGTTTTCCGTGAAGGAAGTCTCTACTTCTCTATGTGGTTTCACTCGATTAGGATCTCCGCCCTGTTATTCCTTTATGATCTGTCCCGATCTGGTCACAGGTGAGCTTTAATCATAACAGAAGGCCCTGAAAACTCAGATTCACTTGCGCCTGTTTTCAGGAAAATAATCTTATTGCAAACAAAGACCACCACCTGTCAGTCTTAGAGGTAAAATACGGGGTCTGATCTGAAGCTTATGTCAGTTGCACTGCTTCCCCTGCACGAGAGTCCTGCACACGACAATTTTTTCACTCCTGCAAAGTTCATCCAAAGCCACCAACCCATGTTCAGGCTTGCTAAAATACGTTTATGTTTTATTAGCTGGCCAATATTAAACAGTAGAACGAATAAAAATAGATTTTTAACAGAAAATCTTTGAATTTTTTCAATCACAATGTCCACGGAAACATTTATACCAAAAACTATGAATGTTTAATTGTCTAGTTAATGAAAGAAAGAGCTCTGCTCTCAAAATATCAGTTTACAAGTCAGTTGTGTAATGAAATGAAATTTTTTCAACTGAGACTTTAGGAAGAACTTATGCCTCCATAAATATGACTAAGGATACCATGCGGCGTCTGCCAAAGACCTGGAACTTTGCATATTGGTGGTTAATCAAGATGATGTTGAAGGCGTTGTCGTGTTTTTCCTGGATGACATCAGTGCCCTCCCTACAGCAGTTACCTTACCTTATGCTCCAAACACAGACTGTCCAAAGGAGATAGACTCTTAAGGCCGTTCAACCCCTTAAAATCATAGTTTTCTAATAATCAGCTTTTTAAGGATAAAGACTTTGTTGTGGACATAGTTGGGCCTTTCCTGTGTGGAATTTGCACAGAAAAGGAGTTAAGTCGTTGCCAAGCAGAGACTCGGATTCCTGCAGAAGCCATGAATCTGAAAGCGGAGGGAATCCTCGGCCAGATCTCCGCCAACCAGTCAGTAACGTCATCATGCAATGCAAAATGAGTAATTTTATTTTAACATGTTTTACTCATTCTAAGCCATTTTATTCCCCAGTTCAGCACTGTGGTCTGTGGTTGCTGCTTTTAAAGTGCTGGGTAAGAAGTGCTGTGCTAGTTTTTAGGGAGGAAAGTAACAAATTACAGTCACTAATGTCTACATTCAAAAAGCAACTCAGTTACTTTGTTGATTACTTACACCAGAAAGTAATGTATTATAGTTAAAGTAACCTTTAGTAACTTTTAAAAAAGAACAGACTGGAAATATAAGTTATAAAGTAACTAATGTTTACTCAAATTACATATATAATGAAGTACTTTATTACTTTCACTCATGTAAATTTTTAAATGGGTACGTTTATTTGAGTAGAATTTAAACAAAGTACAGTAATTTTACGATACTCTGCTTTTTCCACCTCTACGTATTTGTTAATGTTCACTCTTTGCTGGGACAAAGAAAGAAAGAGTTGCATCGCAAGTATGTTGTCATTTACTTTGTGAAGTAAAGTGACCACATTGCAGCAGAAATTCCCCAAAGTCTGTTCTGCATAATGGCAAATTGAGCCCAAATGTGAGTCCCTCGATATATCTGTCATCTTTTTACAGTCGTGGAGCAGCGATCAGATGTTTTATCTTCTTCTTAGGTTGTAAACCCTGAAGACAAATACCCTCCTCCAATAAATATTTAGTTTTATACATAGAGTCAGAGTTCAGATGGATGATTTTAGAATATGGCACATGGACTAAAACATGATGTGTTAGTGCTCTGTTTATTGAAGGAAGTTACAGGAAGTAAGGAAGGTAGAATAATGTCTAAGGTTTAGTTAGAAAACATTGAAAGTACCTTACATAAAGAATTCATCCAGGGGGCTAGCTTTTTTTGTGTAGCATGTGTCTCATAATAGATTTAAATATAATAGTAGAAATAATCCAGTTCTTTCTGTAGCGCGGTGCTTTAACTTTCATGTAAGTGCCGCAGAGTTTTCTCAGAGCGTGACGGTAAACTGAGATCTCACTGCTGGGTGCGGCTCTCATCTCTGAGCAAACAGACTGGAAACTTGTTAAACATTTTCTCTCATCTCAAATGTTCTGGCCCTAAGAAGGAGACAAGCGGTTGGAGGAGCGACCACCGGCCCATCAGGCTGATTGATCCATCACATATTCTTCCCAGCTCCCTTCTGTTAAATCGCTTCTTTTAAAAATGTTCGTATGAAATATTTTAAGCAAATCTGTGTGAGGCTGAGGGAACTGTGCCAGATTTTTAGGATGCATTTGCAAGACTGCATGGAAACTGGGAGTTTGGTTTCATGTTGGGATCCAGCCCGGATCATGCAGGATCTCACCACGTTGATCTTTTCCCATCTCATCACAGCTTTGATAAGATGATGAACAATGAGAGTAAAATAAAAGTTACTGCTTCCTTTGTGTCTCTGACCGATGATCTGTGAAATTAAAGGTTAAACCACAGAGCGATGGTGCAGTCAGAGCTGTTAGAGCAGATCAGTTACTGAGTGACTTTTGGTAAATGACTGGAGGAATCATAAGACAACCTGGTATTTGTGTCCAGATGAAGCCCGTATCCGTTTTTTGTTCTTCATTTTGTTCATGCATCCGGGTCTGTGTCGTCATTTTCACCCGCATGGCAGGTTTACACTCTCACGCCTTCATTTTCTGGAAGGAATGAAGGCTGTGATGATAGCTGCCTGTCAGGTCAGCCCCAGACATTTCCTTATTGTTGTTATTTTTTATTTTTTACATTTTAGGGGCCTGAAGCTTTGATCCAAGGCTGAATGGATCCATGATGTTTCCAGCAGATTCAGAGCCCAGCATGTGGATGTGGAGCTGAGATGGAAACTCATCTTCTGTTGTCCAGTTCTGGTGAGTCTGTGGGAATTTCAGCCTCAGTTTCCTGTTCTGAGCCGACAGGAGGGCCCCTGGTGTGGCCATCATGTCCAGAGATGCCAGAACGATGCGCTTTCCTCTTGATTTAGTTCTTTCATGAGTTTTTGGGGCTGATTCGATTTATTTAGTGATGCTTGCAATTTTTCGATATTGCAGATTTTCACGGTTTTAGTTTGCCTTTGGAACCTCAGACCATGTGAAAAAGTTGATACAGGAGCTACTTTTCTCCCAAAAAACTGCACATCACATGTGAGTCAGTTTTTGTGATTTATTCAGCAGGAATGTGTTTGAACCAGATGATAACAGCACAGCAGCCAGACCATCATTGTGTTTGCTGTAATACCCGACAAAACAAGTAAAAAGAAAAAAGAAAACAAATTTGGGGAAAATTTTGGGTGGGATTTGTGTTTTTTTGTTTTTTTTTAATTAAGAAAAAAAAGCTTAGACTGTCAATATGCTGATATAATGCCTGAAGTAACTAGTAAGAATTTCTTGTCAAAGAAAATGTAAAAAAACATTTTTTTTAAACTAAAGAATTGATTTAAAAATCGTGAATCAAAAACTCACAATTCTTATTTGAATCAATTTTTTTCTACCTACTATTTTGCATATGGTAGGGACCAGTGCTGGATGGACTGAATGGCTTTACATCGTAAAAATAATACAAAAACACACAAAACACATGATGCCACTGCTCTTGTCATAGAAAAAAACTGCCTTCTAGTTTCTGCCTCTTTAAGCAAAACAATTATGCAAAAACATAATTTGAGCTAAACATCTAAAAGACAAATGGCTGTCCACCAGTCTGCCCAGTCTCCTTGAACCAGTCTGCCCAGTCTACACAACTGTCTCTTTTATCCTTCCACAACGGCTCTAATAACAGACTAAAAATGATAAGGACCAAATAATGTTCTTAAATATAGATATTATACAAATAAATGTTAAATTTCCACATGATAATGACAGTAAAATACAAGTGATATTCTTTTAGAGCTACTTTTGTTGTCATTTAGATGGGAAAGTATGAGCTTTTTAAAAAACAACAAAAAAAACAAAATATCTACATAAAATAGTGGAAAATCTTCTTTTTTGCAAAGTTATTTTTCTTTATTTTAAAACCTAGTTTTTCAAAAATGACCAGTTTTCTAACATTATAATAACAGGTTTCTTTTTGCAAAGGGTCGTGTAACATGTGCTGCTCTAAACTAGTGTTATTTTACAAGGCTGGGGGCAAAACCGGCTCTTTGGATTGTAAAGGTTGCTGACCCCTGCTCTAACCAGTCTGCCAAGTCTCCTCTAACCAGTCTGCCAAGTCTCCTCTAACCAGTCTGCCAAGTCTCCTCTAACC
>JBBBVT010000004.1:29499843-29510137 GCA_037177035.1 Craterocephalus eyresii | reverse complement strand
ATGTTTTCTTTCTAAACTTTCGTCTTCCAGGTCCAGTCCCGGCTGCAGAGCACGCAGCCCGTCCCGGCGGCCCGGCTGCCCTGCAGAGTCAAGGTGTCTGCTGGGAAACGCTACGCCTGGTGTGCTTGTGGTCACAGCCAGAAACAGGTGAGGGCAGAGATGATGAGGTGACTGCATTTTAACTGAAGTTGTTGCTTTTTTACTTTAATCCCTCTCCAACAAAGCTGGAGCTTCGCCTTTTCATGCCCCAGCTGAGCTGCAGCAGGTACAGTCGGTACTTCCAAGCATAATTCTGCCTCTGTTTATACACGGCATCATTATCAGCTCCACCTTCTCACATCGGCTCAGACCCCCGTCTTAATGTTGTTACTGGACTTCCTGTTGCCTTTCTGTCATCTCCAACCAGTCTGCCCAGTTAGGGATGTCACAATTATTTATTTTTTCATGATTAATCGCAGTAGTAGAAGCTACAATTAATAACCGTAAAGCTTCCTAAATATCATCATTTAATAATGTAAATATAGTTTGATTATCATCACTGAAATCCTAAAGCTCACATTTATTTTCATCTCTTCACATTACCATATTCATTCATAAAATACTGTAGCTTTTTTTTAAAAATTGTTACCAGAGGAGAGGGGATTTTTACTCAATTCCAATGGGAATTTCAATGATACTTTTGTTTCTGTTTTCATGACGTCAACACACAAATAAAACTTAACAAAAAAGGAGTTTTCATGTTATTTCATACATTTCCAGTTTTGTGAAATTAAAACACAATAACCGTGATAATCGTAAAACTGCGATCATTTCTCAAACAATAATCGTAATCTATAATTGTGACATCTCTTTGCCCAGTCTCCTCTGGAAACCCTGGCGATGAAAACTCAGACCAGGACCAGAGGCCTGACCCACGAAGCCTGATTTACATCCCCAGATTTTTCTCCCTTATCTAATAAAAGTGTGGATGATTCCACAACCTGTTTGCTCACTTTTTCCAATCCTGTCCAACAGCCCTTCTGCGACGGAGCTCACCGGACGAAAGCCCCGAGCATCGCTCCTCTTCGCTTCACCCCCGACAGAGACCGGACGCTCATGCTCTGCGCCTGTAAGCAAACCGGAAACGCGCCGCACTGCGACGGCTCACATTTTAAGCTCATCTTCAGGGATTTGGTGAAGTCTGTGAAAGGCCTGTTTAAATAAACAAGCGTTGTTCCAGCGTCGGACCTGCGAAAGGGAAATTACCTCATCAGGTTTTACCTCCAGCTGTACGTCAGGGGGGAAATCTTTAGTTATTAAACCACAATCATCTATTGCTTCTCGTCTGTGTGGGTTTTGTAACAGCCTCAGTGTTTTTAATGATATGATTATGCATGAGATGCTAGAATGTGGCTGTCAGTCACTCGTAACGCAGCTCAGTGACAAATAAAGATTATTTCAGCTGCAAAATTACAAAGGGCTGGTTTAAAGAATGATTGATTTATTTTTATTCACAAAATATTTGTATTTTATTCATTTTATCATTGCAATTTCCTTTTGGGATAAATAAAATAATTCATTTCATAAGTCAGTACTTTGTTTAATTTGGACACCACATTTTGTCGCAGTCAGTATGTAAAACTATTAAGCCTAACTATTAGTAACTGAGGAGGACTGGCAAACTATACATGTTCCACATTAGTAAATGCTTTAAAACTCTTTTTATGTATTTGTTTGTATTTTGTGTTAAAATATTACAATGCTTGGTTTTCTGTGCATGTTTTGACCCTTCTTTCCCCTCTGGTTGTTTTTGTTATTTTTAAGTCACGTTTGCAGAGAAGCATTGAAGTTGAGACATAAAACATTTCCAGCTGTTAGCATAAACCCTTTTTATTACAGGCATCATTGTATTTGACCAAACCTCAGTTGCAACAGAATTCTGGTTTCTGGTTAGTTGCTTTGTTTTGCTGTGTAATAAGAATTGATTGATTGATTGATTGATTGGATTAAGTGGTACAGAAAATGGATGGTTTTATTTATTTATTATAAATCAATTCGGTTCAGTCTCTCTTTTAGCGACATCAGCATGCTGATTGGCTTAGCTGCAACCACGTGACTCCCCAGGAAGCGACACCAACCCGTCAGCTGTCCGGTGCAGGAATTTTGACCCTTTTCTCCTGTTTTGTTTTGTTTTTTTCTTTTTTTTTTCGCTGCAAAGTCGACTGAAATCACTTTCTGCAGTCTCTTTTAAGTCACCACCTTCCAACATCTGCCTGGTCGTTGCTGCTGGAGCAGCGCGCGAGCTGAGCCGCGACTACTGAGTCTGCGCACCAGCCTCAGCTGTTGCTGACAACATGAACACGCTCGTGACCAAGTTAGACCGTAGATGGATTAGTTTAACCTTGAGAAAACCGTGGACTGCAGCCACGGCGGCGTGCAAGGTAAACGGAGCGTCGACCTTCATGGTCCCGTGCTGAAACTGTTTTTTATCTGGTTTTACCGGTTCAAACCGCTGCAGGGGGGGTTTATACTAACCGGTTTAAACACGCGACGTGGCCTGTGCCTCATGTTACAGCTTTTATTAACTGATAGTTTTTAATACATACTGTTTAAAAGTTTATAAAACAGTAAAATGACGGAACTATAGATAGCTATGTTACATTTAATCTCGTCTGTGCAGATACACCACGCAGCTGTTATCAATCGTTCTGATTATTACTTCTTCAATTACGATGATTTTTTTTAAAAATCATAATTATAACGCTCATTTGCATTTGTAATCGTGAGGAGTCATTGGTGGACTCATGCTTGTACATATGTGGTGTTTTGGCTGCAAATAATCACCCTTCCCATGTGAAAAACTCATGACACCCCTGCAAGTTTAGGGGCCACATTCAGCACAAGTCCATCTCCAGTGAGCCGACTAGTAAATTAACTGCATAATCACATAAAAAAAACAAAAAACATTGTTTTAGTGCTAAAATGCAACCCATGTTATCAAGATGTTTATATTTAAAGGAAAAAAGTTAGAATGACAGGATGAAAAACATGGATTTTCTTTTTATTGTAGCCTATATATCTAAATAAAAATAAAAAAATTAGGAGGGGGGCATTGTATGATTGATTGATTTATTTATTCATATATATATAATATGAAAAATAAATTTATACATTATACAAATTATATATACAATTTAATTTATATAAAACCTATTTAATATTTTTATTTTGCATTAAATGTAAATTTATATTTATTCATTAACATATTTTTTTCCTAAAAAATACACATATTACAACCTTTAGATCACATGGATCTAAAACAATCACAAAATGTTTTCTCCTAGGTATCTGGAAGTAAAAATTTGAAGTAAAAACTGGTATTGCACATTATGATCAGTGACTTTTACCAAATTCATCCTGCAGGCCAGATTGGAACTTTTGGAGGCCGGTTTTGGCCCCTGGGCCTTATGTTTGACACCCCTGGTCTTAAGGGATGCTGACAAGGATCCGATTGTGATGGCTAGATGTGTCAGGGCAGCTCCTGCAGGATGTTCCCAGTTTGTTGTGGTCAGAACAAACCGAAAGCAAGCGTTAGCCTGTGCTATGTAATCCAGTGAGACAACTGCCATTACTTTGGTTCCAGAAGCGGCTGGAAGTTGGTACTGATACCCAGAGTCCCCATCGCCGATAGAAAAGCTTGATATTTTACCAAACTGGAGCAGGAGGATCTTATTGAAGCATGGAGAGGTGTTGCCCGTATAATGATGGAAGAAATGCTACCAGAGTCAGTGTGGAAGCGGAATCCACTGATCAGATATTTAACGTCATTAAAACCAAAACATGTGGGTTAAAATATTGGTTTAATGTGGGTTCAGTCCCACTGGACAAAAACACACATGGAGGAATAGAATACAATCAAAGGCTATTTATTTATTACCTTAATTAGTGCAGTGAAATATTTAGATGAAAGGACATGCAACAAAGATGCTCTCAATATATAAAACATGAAAAAGTACAACCAAAAGTAACATTTTATAATATTAATGTACTATAAGTAACAAAGTGTGTCCAAGTAAAAGAGAAGAAAATTAAATAAGAATATTTATTTCAATGTATTTCCCGTAGCTACTAGAACATGACTGGACATTTTTTAGACATGAGACGAGGCTTCAGACGTCTGCAAGCCAAAATAAGGATAACTACATCCTGTATGTCCTGTCTGCAGGCCAGGTTGTCCACTCTCCCTGCAGAGCCCGTGGTCCCGTCTAAGAAGCCGTTCCGAGTGGAGCTGGTTGGAGGAAAGCGCTACTCGTGGTGCACCTGTGGGCACAGCAGGAAACAGGTGAGAGCATCTCCTTCATTCAGAGCAGCATGAAGCCGTTTGTTTCCTCTGATCCCGTCTTCTGCTCCCTCAGCCTTTCTGTGACGGAGCCCATAAAAGCCGAGCCCAGGGCCTGTCGCCGCTCCGCTTCGTCCCGGAGAAAGACTCCACGGCGTGGCTGTGTGGGTGCAAACAGACCAGCAACCCGCCGTACTGCGACGGCACGCACAAGCAGGACTTCATCGTGTCGGCTCCTCTGCACGAGCACGCAGACTGCTGAGGCAGCGCCGGACTGTGAAATCAGTTATCTGTCACTCTTTTGTTCCGTTTAATGGATACGTGTGTGGTTGGTAGGCTTGGATTAAATATCACTTGTGTTTATGGACCATTTGGGTTGATTTTTTAGTTTAAACCTGCTCAAATCTGCAACAGCTCAGGCCTCACACACCTGTGGTCGTGGGGTTGTGATGGGTTTTTGTTTGTTTTTAATGGAAGTGTTTTATAAATAAAGATTGATATGATCCACTGTGCAGTTATTTTACTTTAGAAAAGAAAATCCACTTTCTAATCACTGTGAGACAAACTCTAAAAAAGCATGCTGGTTTCCATGCAGATGGAGGTTTTATACTGAAGTATTCTCTCCTCCTATCATAGACTATTGCTTCACTTCTGCCTGGAATAGACAAAGTAATGTAATAGAGAGTGGTGGAGATGCACTTCCTTCAGTCTGCGTGTGAAGTGCAGAAGTGATTAATCCTTGATCTGACTCCTTTCCACCCTTGGAAGGAATGGATGCATCATGCATGACTGACGTGCATTGTAGCATCCCTCGGATCAATGAGCAGTTAGGAAAATGACGAGGATCTTTAACACCTCAAACACTGTCTCACACTCATTTATCATAAATGGTTTGCAGGGAACTTTGCATGAAGCAAACATGTTTCCTTCTTGCATTAAACTTTGCATAAATCATTTTTCAGAGAATCACGAACAGGACGCCGAGCTCAGAAAAAACCTGGTAAGTAACATTTTATTGACCTAAAACATGCACATATGGCTGATTTTTAACAAAAGGATAGTTTCTCCAAAAGCAACAAAAGGAATGTTGAAATTTATGGAACAACATACATGGCAAAAATACTCAAATCCCTTCTGAGTTCTTAGAGAAGAAGACAATTTGCTGACAGACGTCTGGTAGTGCTTGATGGAGACGGGGAATACTTGGTTTGTGTGACGGGACAAAGTGCATCGTCTGCTTGGAAAACGTTACCTGATGAGCTGTTAGACACACGCTGCATTTATGAACACAACCGCGAGCGTTTGCTTCTTTTTTTTTTGTTTTTTTGTTTCCTTTACATCCAACATGAGCAGCGAGCGGCGCCGCCGGCCCTCGGGTTGCGTGGAAGCCAAACGTGTGGAGATGAAACAGAGCCACTGCATATACCTTACAAAACGATTACAATATCTTGTATAAAAGATAAGTTTATACATATGTACGCACACATGCTCACATTTGATACATACTGTACAGGTTGGATGTGTGCACTGTTCTAGTCTACCACACAAACACACGCACGCACACGCACATACACACATAAGTGTCCATTTGGCTGCACTTTTCAGTCTTTCCAGCGGAAAAAAAGCAACTTATTCTGCCTCCTGCGTGTCCAGAAGGATGAAGCTCGCGCCTCTTTTTGCTCTGCAGAACCAGGAAAGGGAGCAATGGGATCACTGTCCTCCCTGCCGGCCGCGCCCGTTAGGTCGTCGGGGGTTTGTCGCCTCCCCGCGCCTCCTCCTTGCCGGCCCCGGAGCTCGTACCGTTGACGGTCACCTTCCGCGTGCCGGCGGCCTGTTTGGAGGGGAGTGTGTGTCGCTGCGTGTTGCCGGGCGCGGCGGGGCCGTTGGGGCTCTGGGTGGCGGAGGACAGGGGGTGGGAGTTGGGGCTGGACTGTGAGGAGGCTCGGGGCGGCACGGCGGCGGCCGGACTGTGGACTTTGTCGCTCTGAGAGTCGCTCTCCGACGTGGGGCTGGTGTTGACGCCGTCCGAGTGGCCCTGGGCGGCTGACTGCGACGGCCTCCGGCGTTTGCGGTTGGGTTTGACCAGGTACTGCAACGGGATGGGTCCGGTCTGCGCACACACACACACACACACACACACACCGTTACAACTGATCTTACGCACATTTCCCACAGAAACCACACAATCCAGCGTCGCTGTTCGTTTTCTGTCACACGGCAGTTTCTGCTGCCAACAAACGTCTCGTTTTCTGCAGCGTCTTCGTTTCTCCGTCCACACGGACACAAACAGAAGCATTTTTATTAGGGATGGAAATGATTAATTGACGATCGATTAATCGATCATTAAGATGTTTATTGATTACATTATCTTTTAATGATTAATAAACTGCTTCTTTAAACAGCTGAAATGTCCGTCAGCGCACCTTGTAATAAAAATCCATGAAAATATGAAAAACTCATTTTTTTCCCCTGCTTTCACTTCATTTAAATTTAGCCTATAAATATAGAATTTTACTATAGAACCACTGATTAATCAAGACAATTCAATGGAATTCCCATCCCTTGTTTTTATCAGAATTATACACAGAAAAATAAATTACACCAACGATCAAACCCTCAGTTTGCTGCAAGAGATTAAGCAAAACCCAACATCCAGCTTATTCAGAACAAAGATTTTGAAACAATTAATAAGAAATTGATGAGCTTCATCTTAGAAAAACAGGAAATTTGAACTTCTGGGGCAGAAAGCAGGTCATGTAGAAAACTAAGCCTGAGTCGGGGGAAACTCTGGGTTTTCTGTTCCAGAAAGCAGGTCAGTAAGTAAACCAGCGCTGCAGCAGGTTATAACCCAACACTGAGCTCAGACATGGATATTCACACCATGCGATTCCAGAGATTTAGAAGCTGAATTAAAACAATAATTTATTATTGGAAATGATTTAATAGAACTCAGACAGACGTGTTATTTCCTGATCGATAAATAATCATAAATCAGTAACGTTCTGCTTTTCCAGCTCTACATGTCCGACGTGACGCTGCATGATGACATAATGATGAGATCGTAGCAGATTTGAATTTTGCATTGCGAGACTTGGTACTTTTTTTTGTAAACTAAATATTTTATAACATTGGCAAAACAAAAGATTTCAGAGACAAAAGAGAAAGTCCTGACACATCTGAAATCATAATCCCATAAATTTGGAACAGATCTGCTCTCAGAATCCTCACATGATTGAGACTAATGTTACAGTCCAGCTTGATCTGAAATAAAAACTAGCGATGATACGCGAGAAGACGTGACTGTACGAGTTTACACAGCATCTGTTGGGGATTAAATCACTAGCATGAATATTTGTTTTGTATTTCAGGATGAAACAGAAAAAGATGTAATTATGATCTCAGAGCTACAGCTGATGTATTACTTTCATAAAATATAATCGGTTACTTCATTTCCTGTTTCTTCTGTTTTTCACCTTTAGGATTGAAGATAAAACTAAGATTGTTCTATCCACCAAAACATAAACGCACATCCTCCAGTTCATATAAAGTTAAATGTCCAGTCAGGACCAGAGCTTCAAAGCTTCAACATGAACCTCTGCACCAATCAGGTTAAAGAACAGGCTTTTTGTCAGCAGTTGCCATGGTGACTGCAGGTATCGGGGCTTTTTGAACCAACTCAAATCAGCTGATCTGGAACTGAAAACTCAGACAGTCTCAGTTTATTTTAAACTCAGAGTTAGTTAAGTGAATGCTTTGTTGATCTTCATGTTGCTCTCAGAGGGTTTTTTTTGTTTTCTTATCCGTTTCCAGACCATTGTTACAGTGAAACCCTATTACGGGCTTTGGACCAAACAGTTCTGGGAGCATGCAGCAGCAGGAAGCATGAACTGTGCAACTCCATGAAGCACCAGATGTTTACTTTGTTCTTCACTTGCATTTCTAACAGAAACCTGCTTTTTAGGCCCGATACTCAATCCGAACAGCAGAGCTTTTACGGCCGGCCTCTATGGGGATAAATTTGTGTCATGATTAGACGGCTGCATCACCTGAAAGCTGCCTTGCTGTTCTCATGCTCTGATATATTGCTCACCCTGCTGACATGCAAATATGTTGGGTTGCGTTTCCAAACTCTGCCTCCGCTTCTCTGATTTACTGATGCACGTGCAAATGTCTTTCTCTTGCATGTTTCTGGATTTTGGTGAGAAAATCCTGCTAAAATTCAGCCAGATATGACACAGAGGCTGCAGACCTGGTTGCTGTTAATCCCACCGAAAGCATCTTATTATCACGCATTTATTCTGTAATGATAGAAAAAATTATTTAAAAGTCTCTTTCCAATAGAATCTAATCCTTTTATGCTCTAAGAATAAGTCATTTATACCTACTTGCCATGTGTCCATGTACATGAAGCTGCCATATTTGTGTCACAATTTTTACTACGGTGTCTCTGAATGGACAAAATGTGTGAAAAACCAAAGAGGTTTCGCTTGATAGATGCTGGAGCATTATTTTTAAATGATGAGACATTCATCTCTGCAGCTGAAGGCGCTGACCGGCCCACAGATGAAAACATGTTTATGTCTGAAGGGTTTTAAAATAACTTCTATACCCACTTTTCCCACTAGATGTCAGTACTTCTCTCACACTGTACCTTTAAAAGCTGAACGATGCATAAAAATGGCCTAAAATAGGCCGAGCGCCTGGTGGTGACTCGTAGCAGGAGGATAAATGCATCAGTAACCGTAAGTTTGAGAAGAGGGAGCAGAATTTTAAAGCACAAGATATTTACATGCAAGCCGGGACTTTCAGAACATGAAGGAAATCTGCTTTCAAACAAAATGCTAGGTTTAAGACACCAGTGTGACCAAATAGATTCATACGAATACCAAAGAATCCATACAAGTGACATGTAATAGTTTGTGATGTTTAAATTAAAAGCCACTCACTCGTCTCCACTCGTAGAAGTAAGCAATATCCATTAGTGTGTAATAGTCCTTTAACGGTTCATCTCCATACAACACCTCCACCTGTAACACAAACACACACATTAAACACTGATGCAAATATGAGTGAGGATTATTTTTCCTCGATAACCTCCAGTGATGAACAGAAACCTAAACAGGATCGTTTATCTTCTGAGGTGAACTGGAACGTGGTCGCAGTACGACAAACCCAGCCTGGCACGATCCAAACAGCTACGACGTGTTTGGTTCTGACTGGAAAGCAGGGAAAAGGTCCGCTTAAAGGAAAAACGGCTGCTGATCCCACATTTACAGACTGAACTCGGCTGGGAGGAGAAACTGGGTTCGTTGTTGGTTGTTTTACTTCTGACTCAGTTGAATAAGCAGTGACATAAAACTTCTGTGCTGAAAAGGATTTTCCAAACTCCATTTCTGGAAAAACAGGAAAATGCTCCTTTTCAAATATAGTTTTGATCCCTTTTTCTCCTTTTTTAACTGAAACAAATACAAAAAATGATTCTAGTATCTTCACTGATCAGCTTCTCTGCATTTAGTAACCATGAGTAACTAAAAAAACTAAAAGTAGATGCAGAAACGTGTAAAAACAAAGAGGACGGGAGGAGGAACGCTGGCAGACTGATGGGGACTACTGAAGCCGGTCGCTCCCACATTATAATTTATGACATTTTGGAACCTTGGGATCATGCATCATAAATGATGTAACGGGCAAATACTGTGGATGGATTTTGTGGAAAATTAGGAGAAGTCATTTATGTAACCGTTTCTAAATTAGAGTTTTCCTGGGCTACTTAATAACTAGGGTTGTAACAATTAATAGATATATTTTATATTCCAATGATTCAACAGATCGATATGTGCTTGGCAAGATCACATTTAAATCGATATTAACCAATCTAGAATCCTAGGTATTGAATCGATTCAAATCGATATTGAGAAATACTTTGGATCGAAGCACGGAAGATTTTATTTTTGCATTTTTTTTGTTGAGAAAATG
>JBBBVT010000004.1:29480457-29496147 GCA_037177035.1 Craterocephalus eyresii | reverse complement strand
TGTCTGGGTAGCAGAGCTGCAGAGGCTCTACCTGAGTGTTTCTGCTCATCCTGCTGCTTCTGATGCTGCACATAGATCGAAGCAGCAGCAGCAGCAGATCCTCTGATGGATCTAAACGCAGCTCATCGCTTCATGTTTAGCTCACCTGGTAAAGCAGGTGTCTTTACACAGAACTGGCCCCCGTTCCTCAGATCAGCTGCTCCTGGATCAGTTTCCCCCCCATGTCTTAAAAGCTACCAGACCCACAGATTCTTTTTTTTAGTTTTTAAAAAGTACCACAATGATTACAGTCAGCAGAGGGGAGGAGGCAAAGCTCGTACAGAACAGTGTAGCAGAATCTTATCGGCTCTTGTTGCACAACAACTTTAAAACCGATACTTGCTGATGTTCGCAGCATCCAGATTTACCTCCGTAAACACAGCACACGCAGCGTGCACGTCTCCCTGCTCCAGCAGGTTCATGAGTCCATGAGCAGGGAAACGGCTTCAGTCCTGCAGGTTTTCATCGTGTCCCTGCTGCAGCACTCCGACTCACATTAGAGGGTCATTAGTGAAGCTTGTCCCAGTCTGAGTCATGTGTGAGTCAGCGGGACACCATGAAAACCTGCAGGACCAGGACTAAACATCCCTGATCTGCAGCCCTGGAGGACCCGGTTCCCCATCCCGGCTCCTGGATCAGGTCTCTGCGCCTTGTGTTTCCCTTTCTTCAGGACGTTACGTTCAGATAGTTGATTTGTTTTCCTCTACTTATCCAGCTTCCTGGTGTTTTCAGAACAGGCTGCACACCAGCTGTG
Organism: Craterocephalus eyresii; assembly: GCA_037177035.1. Taxonomy (NCBI): domain Eukaryota; kingdom Metazoa; phylum Chordata; class Actinopteri; order Atheriniformes; family Atherinidae; genus Craterocephalus; species Craterocephalus eyresii. The sequence goes on along the minus strand of JBBBVT010000004.1, from coordinate 29,495,354 downwards.
TGGGAATCAGCTCGTTGCAGCAAAAATGAGATTTTTTTTTTTAAAATTTTGGATGCAACTAAAGAAACGTGAAGGAATCGTTGCGTCTTTCTGGCAAAAGCAAATAAAACTAAACTTTTAGAGAAAACCTGGACAAGTCCAGAACTGTGCATCCATAGCTGGTCTCAGACACTTCCAGATGTGTGCTGACCACCCTGTGTGTTCAGAAAATCTGCACGTGCATGTTTAAGGCTGTAATGAGAAGAACTTACAGGAGTGCAGGCACTCTACGATGGTTGTGGCGTCCACCAGGTACCCGGTGCACAGCGGACATGTGAGGTGCGGGTTCAGATCTGTGATTTTAATCCGGTTGGGCTGCATTTTATCCATGTGGACAGATCTGTGGAGGAAGCAGATGTGTTTAGTAAACAGCTGCACGCAGCAGCGCGATGCTAGTTCTGCTCTCCTGCCACCGCGCTGCTCGCAGACAATGTCTGCAGCTCGTCCTTGGGACAGCAGGCTGTGAAACCACAACACAGAGCAGATGCCCAGACGATAACAAACTCCAGCGTCACGTTGTTGTGATTAATAAGGAGTCGCGAGCCGGAGCCGTGCAGCACGCGCAGGCTGAGCGGAGCTACCAGCAGCCCACCACCGAGCAGCCTCTGCTCTGCGTGGCCTCATCGCGTGCATCAGCTCCGCTCCTCGAGCAACAAAGAGCACCTCCATTTCCCCGGAGCTCCGCGGTTCAAGCGGCGCGGCGCGGGCCGGCGCGTCGCGGGAACACGCGCGGACACCGCGGGGGCTGACACCGAGCCGCACAGAATCAGCCTGGTACACAAAGCAGCCATCTTAAATTCACTGACAGGGTTGGATCAGGAGGCGAACAAGAGAAGCTTGAATGCGACACCGTGCGCGCCGTGTGCGCCTCCGCAAACGGCGGCGCGGCAGCCCGACAAACGGCGGCGCTTCGCTCCTACCTGATCGCGCATAAAAGTGGCCCCGCGGTCCCCAAAAGCGGGCCCTGGAAATGATTTGGACTTGTTCAGAAATTGCAGCGGCGCCAGAAAATGGCTTTTTTCAGCACCGTCAGAGGACTGCCCATTTTGGATCACGTGACTTTTTATTTTGTCGCCTCGTTCACGGGGCGCACGGAGAGCCTCCGCAGGCCCTGCGCGCTTTGTGCACGTTATTCCCGCACAGGGGCCGCGCGACGCCCTCATGATCGATTTTAGCTTTTCTCTCTAATTTCTGCGTGCATGCTGAGAGTGCGCGTGCACCGATCCGCGCGCCGCGTGCCTCAGTGTGAGAGGAAAATGCTGAGCGTGCAGGACGGAGAAAGGCCCTGCAGGCCTTCCCGGTCCCAGGGCCCAGCGGGGCCCGGGCCGGGGTGGGCCCACACACGCACTCACTGCAGACTCCTGATGGACATTAAGTTGTCCTTTTCTTTTTCTGACGTTTGATTCATTTTTTTCTTTCGTCATTTATTGCCTTTTTCTCACCTTTTAGCAGTTTTTCTTTTTCTTTTTATCCATTCTTTCCGTTTTTCTCTTTCACTAAGACACTTCACATAAATTATATTGTTTCAAAAACAAAAATAATAAAAGGTTTAACACAAAAACATATATTTAAGAGTATAATTGTTTCAGTGAAGACTTTTACATTTTTTATTTAGATTTTGATTCATAGTTGAAATGCACAGAAAAAGGGGAAAAAACTATAAAGAAAAAAATCAGTAAAACATGCTGAAATCTGATGGGAATTTTCTAAAATCTGACAGATATGACTGTAACCTGTTTACATCCATCACATTTTGAAAAGCTGGAAATGTGAGTGGCCACAACATTTCTGTGCAAAGATAACAGCCTGTAAACGAATCGGTGATGGAGAAACCAGGAATGTAAGGCTAGAAATGAGGTATCCTCCCCGTATTTGTTTTAATACAAATAGTAAATGAAGCAAACAGTCGCATGGGAGGGGACGGAAAAAGAAAAGAAAATTCAAAGCAACAGAAGGCAAGTTTCCAGTGAATCCTACAACTCCCATAATGCAGCAGTTTGCAAGCCCTGCTGGACCCTTCTGCTTCCTCTGCAGGCATTTTCAGCTTCATTTCCTTTGCAGAAACAAAGCTCCTCTGAAGCCACAACAGAATGACACATGTTGGAACATATATTTATTTATATGTTAATATATGTTAAATACCACTTTATTAGGATTGTGGTAGGTGTTCTACTGCTTTTATTTCATCTTTAAATATTTAGCATTTTATATCTGCAAATATAACCTTAGGTACTTTTAATGTTTTAATGTTTAAGTGCTTGTTCCTTTTTAAAAAAGTAGAAAGAATTGACTAAAATATTACAAAATAGAAAATAAATCAGAGATTATTGTTTTGTTGAATATGATCTAAAGATAATTTTGATTGTTGGCATTTAATTTGTTCCATAATGATGAATTAAAAGGAAAAACTTCATATAATCTGAACATTTTGTGAAAATTGTTTTACTTTAAAATCAGTAATTGAAACCATTTCACATTAGAGCAAAGAAAATGGAAACTATAGCTATATTTTCTTCTTAAATGCTTTTATTTGTTCATATTCAAATTTCTGTTTTTAAACATTTAAAAAAGTAATATAAAAAAATGAATTCCAGAGATTAATTTTAATGGAATTTAGAAGATGCTTTTATCAGAGAGACTGGGAAAATGAGGTATTGAATCACAAACCTTCCCATCAAGCACTGTGGATCCTTGTTAAAATCAAATTTCCCAAATAAAAACATCTCTGAGACTCTGACACAAAGTCAGTGTCCTGGGTCAACAGCTGATTTTCCTGCCCAGTGGCTCCCCAGGCTTTCTGAAGGTCTATGTTTTCTTTGGATATTGACTGTTTTTCATCCTTTCTCAGTCCTTGTACCAGATCATCTTCAGAGGAATATTCTTTCCTGCATAAGTAAATAAATTAGAATATTAAAAATTAAATGAAGTTATGAATCAGTCAAGCATAAAAAAGGTTTCTAACTCAAGGGATGAGGCGGTGTTGGGTTGGCACATAACAGACATAATTGGATCTTTAAGCTTTTTGTTAGCAGCTGTCTCACATAAAGACACATCTTTTGTTCCTATAAAATAGTTTGACAGTAAAGTAGCGCTCCTACAGCAACAGTGTGATTCCCAAAGAACTGTTGGCTTAAAACTCGGCACATCTCAACATCGTCTGTTTTAAAAACATTTGTGGAAATAAGACAAGTGGAATAGAAAAGAAAAACACACCAACAGCAGAAGAGAGACGCATCTGGAGCTCCAGCTGATCCGTCTACTGTTGGCACTGCCTCATCAGAAATGCTGATGTCTGGCAAGAAGCCATTATGAGGAAGGGAAACAAGGAGAAAAAGGCTGAGGCATGCCAAATGACTCAAGAACTGGAGTGAATGTCAGGAGTAACAGGTTTTATGGAGGGATAATTGCTGAAGCCGGGTGAGATCATAAGGCAGAAACATCCTAAAGTGAGCTTTGAAAAGTTTTCAAGAAGCCTGGAAATGTATTCCTGAAGAGTTCTAAAAGAAATGACATGAAAACCTGTTCACTAATGGTGTCTGTCTTTATTTCTTTAGAAATAATGATAGGAACGGGTCAGAGATGGCAGGAGAAAAGATGACACAAAGATGGCTAAAGCCACACAAAGCTACGTTTTGTTTTGTTTTGTTTCGTTTTCCTGAGCTAGATGGAATTATTTTAAATACTACAGAATAACTGCACCTACACTACTCATACTTTGGCTGTGTGGATTCTTCAGACTTCAGGATTCATGTGCCGACGCTGCTGAGACAATCAGCAGAGCCTTTAAAGGACAATAAACTTTTTTAAAACTTTAGAAAAAGTAAATATTAGCAGAATAGTTGGAAATCATTTTTATGTCTTCACTGGCCAACTTCTAAGAATTTTGTAAATATAAAGAGATTCAGAATTTCAGACAACACTTTCAATAATGTTGGATATCATGTCACGTTTTGTGTTTCATCAGCTCCTGTGTAAGTCTGCTTGTTTTAATTGTTTAATCATTAAAAAAGAAGCTCAAATGCATATTTTAATAAATCCTTCTGCCAAGTTTTTATTAGTTTTTATATTCTTGGGGATTTTTATCTTGAAAGATAAAATCACAAAAACATACTTGCTTATTCACTTGATCGTTATTTCACAAGGTTTAGATGTTGACAGACACAGGACCTGACAGAGGTCATTAACAAGATTAGGGGGAAAGGAGGGAAAAGAAGAGTTTGTACAGTTGTAACCAAACAGAAAGTCTATGTTTGGCCTGAGAAGCTTTACTCTTTAACACCGTCTGAACCCTCTTAGACAAGCTTTCTTGTAATTTCTTTAAGTCATCTTTAGTTCTCCTGCAGTGAGGAATCCTATGGTTCAATACCTTTGCACATAATTCTAATCAAATTGTAATGTTTTACACTGTAACACTAACGTGATTATGTAATTTATTCTGACAACACTTTATTTTTGTAATCTGATTACATAATCTGGATTACCTTTAATCTCTTGCTGCCCGGCTCCGATGGGCTGCGGCCACCGGAGCCGCCTGCAGTTCCCCCGGCGGCCTGCAGGAGGCGCTGCTGACTGAGAAGTGCAGCGCGGACGCCATCTTGAAGAGACCCCGAACGCAGCGCTTGGCTGGCGGCGGATAACAACAATATTTGGCACATCATGAGGGGATTACTCACTTCTTAGTTAAACGGCATCGCACCAGTTTTGGGTTGCAGGCTTTGCGGGGAAGAAGAAGAGCTGCCCAGCGACAGTTGACCGCCGCGGGCTGTTTTTAACCGTAGCGGCTACGCGGTAGCCCGATGGCCGGCTAGCTGCGCTCCTGCCTCGGCCGCGGCCTGCTCGGGAGGCGTAAGGGTGGTGACGGCGCAAAATGCTCCACCGCTGACTCCCAGCGACACAGCCACCCTGCCCACAGACGCACTGAGAGTCAAACGGCGACCACGATGCACTTGTAGATTTCTCCTCGCTCTTAGCATTGCGATTTTTTTTTGTTTTGTTTTTATTTCTCTTGACTGTGAGCTCCGCATAAACTTCCAGCCGCAGACATGTCATCCAACTGCACCAGCGCAGCGGCCGTCAGCGCCAGCAAAACCAAGACGAAAAAGAAGCATTTTATAGGACAGAAAGTGAAATTATTCCGCGCAAGTGAGCCCATTCTCAGCGTTTTAATGTGGGGTGTCAACCATACGGTGAGTGCGTGTCCCCCCGCGTGTCCGTGGGGCTAATGTTTTGATTTAGCTAGCTTGTTAGCTTTTTAGCCAGCTGCTCTCATCTGTCAAATCCGCTTTGATGTTTCCCCTTTGGTCATGTGGTTTGTTAATTTCTTGGAGATTTGCGTGTTTTACTTGCGCTTCGAGCTTAATCTGTCTGCAGTCTGAGTATTGAAGTCGCTGTTTTCGCACTTTGCATTTTGCAGCGATTCTAACGGTAACTTCCTCGATAAATCTGCATGTCCGCGACAGGTTGTCGTTTCTTTTTAAAATCATCGCAGCTTTTTATGTTTATTTATTTATTTATTGGGGGGGTAATCTGCAATCATAGATTATTGATTGTGCTGTGTTTTCGTTGCCGAGAGTCGTGAGCTGCGGTTGCTGTAGTGCAGGCATGAGGTGGGAGGGGTGTGACAGGCAGCCGGAGCAGCAGGTTACACAGACAGCTGCCTGCCCATTGTTAAAATAAATCCGATCCCTGCTTCTTGCATTTACAGCTGCTGGTCTTACCTTCTGCAGATATCCGCTACCGCTTCATGTAACACATCATTTCTCTATAAATGGAGCAGAAAATCTATCGCGTTCGCTTTTGGCTGAGGCAGCTTGGCAGCTTGTGGCTATGAAAAGCCCGGACACCAATGATGGATGGAGAGGGTTGCACCAGCAGCTTGAATTTGCCTAATGTGCAGGAACTGTTGCACTCGTGCACAGCTTGAATGACGCTTAAAAAGCTGCCTCTCAGGCACCAACAGATTACTGAGCAGGGCTGCTTGGCAATATTTTAGGGAGGCCCTGGTCTTACAACAGAATTGAAAAGAGTCCCAAAACAGCCATGAAGCTCTTTAAAAAAAGAGGCATAATGTGACATGGCTGCGAAATGGATGTAAAAATTACTGAAATTAAATGAGAAATTACTAGGAACAGAATAAATGATGATGATATGTGGTAGGAAATTATATTAAATGTCTTTTAAAGCATGTGGAAAGGAAAACAAAATGATCAGAATGACATGTGAAAAGTCTCTGAGGAGATATTAGAGAAAATATCCTGCCAAGCATGAACATTAATCCTGAAAAGCAGGATAAAGAGGAGTAAAGTGGGCTGATTCACAGAGGAAATAGTCACTATTTTTTGTCATTCCACACATTTGGCCTGAGGGGAACAAAATGACAATCCCTGAGATTGATAGTGAGGTGTAGTTAAAAACAAACACAACTACAGCCAATATTATCATAGATAAAGGGGCACAAATTACTTTTAAGAGACTCTAAATAAACAGAAAATGAAATAAAACATTGTTTTTGGGCATTTTGCCGTCAGCAGGATGACTAAATGGTCTTCTTCTCTTGATTCTGGTGTTTTGCAGCCTCTCTACTCTCAGGTGCAACAGAAGTAGGTTGATTATGAATCTTTGCAGACTTGAACAACCGTTGGTCCTTCATTATTGCAAAACGGCTTTTTCTCTGTCCAGCTTCTTCTTTTTTCCCTCCCAGTTTAGTGTAGTATTGAGGCGTAGTGTTTTCCCTCCATGCTGACTTGATGTTATCAGTTTTTAGTTGATCGGCTACAAGAAGTCGATTCCAGGGATTTGTGTAGAGTTGGGAAGCGGTGCAGAATCAGGGAAGCAGCTAATGATATGTTTATAGCTGCAGCATCTCCAGCGTTCATTCAGCAGGTGAACTTTGGGTGTGTGGGTGCAGCGCACAGATTCAAGGTGTGGGTGTGAGGCCGATTGAAGACATCAAACAGACTTCCCTTCAAAGCCTTCCTCTTCCAGTCAGAACTTGTGTGCATATTTAATAACAGCCATGCTGCAGAATTTTAGAAAGCAGTGATTTCTGTGCTAAACTTTAAGATTTTAAAACGGATGACATTATTATCCTTTTAGATTATTAATTATGCGTGCATATTCTGTTACTATCAACCAAACCAAACTGGATTATTTAATAGTTTTGCTGTTTACAGCTGAACATAGAAAGTTCAAAGTGAGATATTTGACTAATATCATAAAAAACATTGGCTCTACTTGAATTTGATGCAGGTTTCAATGGCAGCGAACATGTTTGAGATCAGTGGATTGTCGTTGATGATGCACAATATATCGGCTTCATTATCGGTATCGCTCTGATAAGTAAAACTGGGCTGATATTAACATCAGATATTTATTTTTGGCCGTTTGCTGTAGGAAGGAGTGCGGGGTTTGGCCATGCAGTGGATGTTTGCACCTGTGACTGATAATAAGGAGCACTGTGGGGTGTTTAGATGATTATAAGGGTGTGGTACCTTTTTACAGTGTTGAAGATACTCAAAAAGCAGCTTTTAATACTTTTAACATTGAAATAATGCGAGGAAGAGTCTCCATAAAATCATTCAAAACCACAATTTTTACATTTCACCTGAAAAACCATCATCCAGATGTTCACAAACAGCCGGGAAGCTGTCGCTGCAAACCTTAGCTTTGGTTTTCTTTTCTTTTCTTTTTTTCTTTTTTAAGACAGTTTCGGTGAATATCGGTTATTGGCCTTTGCAAAAATTATGAAAAAAAAAGAAAACAGTTATAACAGCATCCCTAATTACTGTGCTTGTCCCAGTAAGATAATTACATTCATTAATGGCGGCAAAAGTTGGGCTGGACCATGTAAACCGTGCAGCCTCTCTTCTTTGAACAACAGTCAGTAAATATATGGGAATGAAAAACAGCTGCTGAAATGTTTTCTCATCCCTGTCTGATCGGATTCTAGCCTCTCAACAATCCTTCCTCATTTTTATCATAAATTGCATTTTATGATGAAACAAATGCTTTCAGATGGACCAGATTACTGCAGTCCTGCAGCTTTTAATGTCTCCCTCCTCCAAGGCATCTGATTCAAGTTAACAAGTTTCTGTGCAAAATGTTATAGGCTGTTGGATCCCTTTAATTAGATCGTGTTGGAGCAGGGAAACATTGAAAACCTGCAGGATTGTGGCCCTTGTAGAACTTAACTGTGTGACTAAATCATGGTCGTGCTGTAATGTGCATGGAGATGTCGTCTGGATGGGAGCATATGGTACTTTTGGACTAAGTGCTAATAAAAAGCCAGATGGTCCTTCTGCTCTTCAGGCAGAGGATGCAGGATCCCTGATTTCCAGCTGACCTCGGAACAGACTTCCACTTTGCCTCGGTAAATTTTAAATGAGCTTTGGCCCAGAGAAGGCGGTGGTGGATCCTCTTCACATCTGGCTTCTTCTCCGCATGATGGAGATTTTTACTGCATTTTTATTTTGGCCTGTGCCCAAAAGCAGCATCTTCTGGAAATCTTCCTGAGCCCATGCAGTGGTTTCCATCAGACTCATGCCTGGTTTTAATGCACAGATTCCAGGATCTTTTTATATTATTTACCGCAGATGTTCAGTTTCTGCAACGTTGCACTGTGGGAAATTATTATGCGGTAGATTATAGTTTGTAGATGCAGTTATTTTTACTTCTGAGAGACTCTCCGACTCGCAGGTGCTCTTTACTCCCAGTCATGCCTCTGACCAGCTGTTTCTTTCAGGTACTGCTCATTTTTCCAGCCTGTTGTTGCTTTTTTATAGGTTTGGTTTAGGGATGATCCACTAGATCAGCATCCAGTCCGGTCCCGGCCAAAATTACTGGATTGGGTATCGTTTTTTAATTTTTTTTATTAGAACCTGTCCGATCTGAACCATCCCATATATCCTCAACACTGGAGTTGCTTTAATTTAATTTAAGTTTAAACATTTGAATGGTGCAGCTGTGTTCACAAATGCTGTTATGTCAGATGTGAGCTGTTTTAATAAAATCACATATTTTCCTTCTTTCTTTCAGGGACCAGAACGGTTGTTGTACAGTGAATGGGACATTTTTAGAACTTATCGTCAAGCAAATTACAAAAAAGTATTATAAACAACTTTTAGAGTGACAAAAAGAATCGGATCGGATCAATATCGGCTGATCCTCGAGGCTGGAGTATCAGAATCGGCGTCAGATGAGAAAAAGTGGCATCGAGCCATGCCTAGTTTGTTTTCACATCCTCCCAGTTGTTGCACTTAATCAGCATCATCAGCACCAGGACCGCGCCGTGCTTTTAGTGATCCGTGTAATATCCGTCCTCTGAGGTTTCCCAGAGGTTGCTTCGGATGTGTTTTTTCAGATAGCATCAGTGTCTGGGGACGTCGTTTTTCTCGCTGCTGCCTGCATCTTGTCTGGTCCCAGAGTTAATCACTGGTGCTGGTAAACACTCGGACGTTAACTGAGGATACAGATTGCTTTTAGATGCTGAGCTGAGCTGCAAGTAGTTGCAGCTTTTCTCTGGGTGGTGGATTAAAGCGTTCCTTCTTGTTATCTGTTGATGGTTTTGCTGTGTTTTTGTGTGACGATCAGCTGTCGTTGCTCTTCTCTCACCTCTTCCTCTGTTTCTCTGCTTCTCTCCTTCAGATTAATGAGTTAAGTAATGTGCCTGTACCAGTTATGCTGATGCCAGATGACTTTAAAGCCTACAGTAAGATCAAAGTGGACAACCACCTATTTAACAAGTAGGTACATCACAGTGTGTCCTGCCAGTTTGTTTATAGTCTGTAAGAGTAAAGAACAGAATCAGACTGTTTTCTAAACAATGTCTAGGTGAACTTATATTTTATTCACAACAACAGCGTCGCTGTAAATTTGTTGTCTGACATTTTACATCCATGTTGTTACGGCAAGGCAATCTGATTTATTCGTTTAATTTACAAGGCAACTCAAAGTGCTTCACGTGAAACATTAAAGTTTTACAGCAAGGTGCAAAAGAAACATTGGAAACAAGAGAATTGCTTATTAAATATAAAGAGAACATCCCTGCAGCATTTCATTCAGTCTGGTTCTGCAGCGTTCCCCACAGATCTCCCCGACTGGGCCGTTTATTATCACATCTGCAGCTTCTGTTCCTTCGTGTGATTGGTCTAAATAGAATAACAGAATTCCTGATCATTCATTCATTCCTGCACATCCCCGCTTAACCAGTTTGCTAGTACCACCACGCTGGTTTTTGTTAGGGCCGGGATATACCTGCAAACAGGAAGCTGTGGTGTTACTGGGAGGAGATTAGTTTCATGCAGCTCAGTTAAAATCAGTTTCTGTGAGTTTACGTCGGTGCTCTGATGTCTGACTAATATGAGAAGCAGAATCGCTGTGTGCAGCGTCCGCAGGCTGCCCGATTCATCATTTAAACAGATGCTGAGCAAACCCTCAGACATGCAGTTATCAGCATGTTGTGCTGATACATTATAGTTATTGATCTAAAACACGACGCCGTCTGCTGCAGTTTGTTTAGCTACAGAACACGCTTCTAATAGGAAAAACCGTTGGGCTGTGCAGATCTTAACATTTCTGATTGGTCATGTTTTTTCATCTGAGTTGGTTTAACAACTTTTTTTAAAAAAATTAATTAATTTCTTTCAATAAAACACAACAAATTAAAAAATTTAAACAAAACATATTTGTTACCATATTACTGAATGAAAAGGAGCAGTAAAGAAGTCACACTCATGTGATCTGCCCCCTTTCCATCGAACCATCAATGTAACAATGAAAGTCAGGACAAAACAGCCAGCACTATGCTAAATAATCAATATAATATATAACACTGCACATCTTTTTTTTTTTCTTTTAAATGCAAATTTAAATTTTGCTTCTTTTGTGTCTCTATCTAAGACATTGCATAAATTAAAATTTACAGGTTTATTACCAGGGGTGAGAAAAATAAGTCATTTCACATAAATATCACGATTTGTTTGGCTATTTAAAAAAAAAAATGTTTTAAATGTTTTTATTTTTTTAGAAATTTAGATTCATTTTTTAATGTATTAATTACTTATTTTTTTACATTTTCTAAACTTGTGGTTTTCTTTATCAGAAAAATTACAAAAATGATCAATAACCAAGAATCACAATTAAAATTGAGTCGGCGCCCACAGATTGGTAAAGAATACAGGAAAGCGTTTCATCCCAGTTCTAATTAAAACAGAAATTATGCAGATTTACTCGGCTGAAAACACTCATCGCCAGCCAACTTCATGCTGCAGGGTCACATAAACTCCAGAGTCAGTGAGTTTTTCCAGTTAAAGGAAATTATGTTCAAAATATGAACTTAAAACTGAAGCCTGAAGCAGAAAAGCAGAAATGATCACAGCCTACATGAAGCAAACATGTTTCACAGGAATATTTTTCACTAAGCGTGTCCGTCTCTTCCCCGCAGAGAAAACCTGCCTAGTCGCTTTAAGTTCAAAGAGTACTGTCCAATGGTGTTCAGGAACCTGCGGGAGAGGTTCTGCATCGACGACCAGGACTACCAGGTCAGACCGACTCCGGTTGCCCACCCCAACTCCTGACAAGTTGTTGTTTGCAGGAAGAATGAGGCTGTGCGTCTTTTCTCCGGCAGAACTCTCTGACTAGGAGCGCTCCGCTCAACAGCGATACCCAGGGCCGCTTCGGCAACCGCTTCCTGTGCAGCTACGACCAACGCTTCGTAATCAAAACCGTCTCCAGTGAGGACATCGCTGAGATGCACAACATCCTAAAGAAATACCACCAGGTACGTTCACCTGAGCTCACGCTGAGTTCTGCTGCAGTGAAAAGGAGAAAAACAACCATGTGCTTCTGAGCGGGAGTGGAGCTTGCATATAAATGAGGCAGCGCCGTGGAAAGCCGGGCTTTAATCATTTCTCTGGCTGCATATTTGATTCCTCACTCCTACACTCTGCTCTCTGATTGTCCTCAGTTTATAGTGGAGTGTCATGGCAACACGCTGCTCCCGCAGTTTCTGGGCATGTACAGGCTAACGGTGGACGGGGTGGAGACGTACATGGTGGTGACCCGGAATGTATTCAGCCATCGCCTCACTGTGCATCGCAAGTACGACCTGAAGGTGAGATTTACGTCTGAGCACGGTGCCGATGACGCTCACAGCTGAGGTCACGCAGGGTAAACATGTCCAGAAAACATCCCAGCTGTCAAATTTAGTTTCTGGAAGCAATCTGGATCCAAGTTCTGCTCACCTGTTCAGATATCAGGTGACTCACAGGATGCTAACACAGCCAGCATGGCCAAGACGAGAAACAACAACAACCCACAACATAATGACTCAAACGCTGAATATTTGCTGCGGTCAAAGATGATCGAGCCTCTGTTGTGTGCACCAGAGGCAGGAGTATTAAAGTAATTAAACTATAAAGTAAGAGAAATACTGTGATTCCCTGCTCTGTTAGAGAAGTTTTTATCTAACATGTAAAATAGTTCAATCGGAACGTTTCTGCATTAAAAAATTGCTGCATGTTGGTCGTCTTCTAAGAAGATGGACATCATTAGTGTCAGCAAAGAAGCAAACCCCTTTCCTTCTTGTGATACAGGACTCGTACAAAGTCACGCATACAAAGGAAAAAGATGGAAACAGGGCTCATGTCAGTGTTTTCGAATGATAATCTGTCCACCCTGAAACATTTCAGACATCCACCCAGAGTAATAGAAACATTATAATTATTATTATTATTATTATTATTATTAGTAGTAGTAGTAGTAGTAGTAGTAATAATAATAATCTTATATTATTAATATAATAATAATGTTTCCAGAGTCCAGAATAAGTCCAGAGTAATAGAAACATTATTATTATTGTTATTATTATTATTATTATATATAAAAAAGATAATGGATTATTAAAATAAATAAATAAATAATGGTAATAATTAACACATGTAGAGGGGGAAAAAATTAAAGGAGGGAAGAAAGAGGATTTATTTTATTTATTTATTTTAAACACCTTACCTAAAACCTGACATTTCTAGCCTCAGTTGTTCTTAAAATCTAGTGTGCATTTGCTGAGCTGGGTACGTTTCATAACGTGTGTACATAGCAACATGAAGGAGGGCTCAGGCTAAAGCAGCCTGGTTAAGAAACGTAGCATCATGCTGCTGCTTTGTCTCCTATATATTTAATTTTTGCTCATCTGATGATCTATTTCAGAGCCGTGTGATTCCTAAATCTTTTTCCTCTTCCTTGAAATACTCATTGCCAGTTAAATTCTGAAAAGACTCATGTTGGTGGAGCAGTGTTTGGAGATTATAATAAAATTCTTTTGTGATTCTATCAATGATAACGGTGACCTTGAAAGCAGCGCTGATCACACACTTCTTTTATCATCCCTAAAAGGAGCATTTAGTGACACACCCCTCCCTCTCCTGCAGGTATTCTCAGAAGAAAACGCTCTCATATCGACAGCTGCCCGAGTATAAAAGCTCCATTCCTCAGACGTTGCTTTCAGCTCTATTTTTATTCTCGTTTTCCTTCACTTTTAGGGTTCTACAGTCTCCAGGGAGGCCAGCGACAAGGAGAAGGTAAGCTTTATTTGTGTGAGCTGACGGCTTCAGACGTGATGGGACAGAAATAAACAGCTTTAGCTCACCTGCTAACAAAGCTGTCAGATGACGGCTAAATTAAGCTGCTGCCTGCTCGTACTACGGTCAGTGTTACAGGCAGCGGTCTGTCAGCTTTTATGGTGTGATTTCGTCTCATATCAGGAAACATGAGAGGTCTAAATCCCAGCATAGCTGTCATATGCAGATGATTCATGTCTGAATAAACTTTTTGCCGCGTTCTGGGCCTGGGATCGCTCTAAAATGCTGCAGGGACGATGTAAATAAACGTTTTACTGTCCAGTAAAACAGATTTGTTGCATAGGAATAAGAGGAACCGAACGTTTCCTGCTTTATGGTTGCTATCTTCTCCTCAGGCGAAAGAACTTCCCACTTTTAAAGACAACGACTTCCTGAATGAAGGCCAGAAGCTGCAGATCGGCGATGACAACAAGAAGTACTTTTTGGAGAAGTTAAAACGGGACGTGGAGGTAGGACACGCCCCCAGTTGTCTGCAGGTATTCAGCCTGAAACGCAGCGAGGACTTTTAGCAGAGATGCACATATCGGGTCCTCCTGATCTACTTCCCTGCAGCTTTTAGATGTTTTCCTTCTCCAGCAAACCTGAATCATATAAAAGTGTCATTAGCAGCCTGCAGAGCGGCATGCTGCACATGAGCTAATTCAGCCATGTGATTCGGGTGGTTGGAGAAGGAAAACGTCTAAAAGCTGCAGGGTGACAGCTCTGGAGGAGCAGATATGTGCACCTCTGACTATTTCACTTGATACAACCGTGCAGATGTGCCAATCAATCAATTCACATAAATATATTAGGATGTATTATATATTAGGTTTTAAAATCTGATTCCCCCTCCCAGAAATCTTTGTGTTTGATTTTTTGTTTTGTTTAAAAAAAAGATTTGCCCCCAGAATTTTTTTTTTTTTCGTTTTAAAATTTTATTTTATTTTTTAAACATTTTTTTCATATACATTTGATACAAATTAAAGAGCTTCATTTTCAGCTGGTTCAAATATATTCCTGCTGAATAAATCTTAGAAAACGTAAATATTACAGGATTTTTTGATGTTTCACGGTTTTGTTTTGTTTAAAATCCAGTGGCGTGTCTAGAAAATTTTTTCACAGGGGGGCAAGGCAGGGGCACATCGTCAGAAAAGGGTGGCACATATGTATAAGACCTTTTTTCAGAAAAGAACTTAGATTCTAGGTTATTATGAACTAAAGTAGTCATCTAATGTAAAAACTAAA
>JBBBVT010000004.1:29463026-29476257 GCA_037177035.1 Craterocephalus eyresii | reverse complement strand
ATCACACGCAGCTGCAACGGGAGCAGTTTCACAATGACAATGACGTCATTGATCGGATCGGTGGATGAAAACTTCAGAAAAAATAAAAAATATGTGAAAAATCGGCCGATCCGATCGGTGGAAAGCCTACTCTCTGCATGACGTCTGCTGGGATTCTTTAGTCTTTAAATAAGCCGGGTTTATGAAAAACAAACATGCTCACAGAAAGGCATGGACGGATGGACTTCAGAGACTCCAGCGGCTTTTTGTCCTGTCTCTCCTCTGATTGGATAGTTTGGTTCCCACCCGTAGGAAACAACAGCAGGCGTTGCCGGCACGTCAGGTGGAGCAGTCCTGACGTAGCCTGCTAAAGCTGGAGGCTGAATGATGCTGGAGATGACGGCACGTGTGACAGAAATATCAGCGTTAGTCTGTCGTAGTTCCAGCTGGAGGATGGAGGGACTAGAGTTAGAACTGAAACTCTTCCTGTTTGTTCTTCAGACAACAGAAACCTGGCTTTTAACTCGCGGTATTGATTGTTCCTCAGAGTGCCACGGTAAAGGCAACCAGATGAGCAGGTACTGCTCCTTAAGGCTGGGCAAATTAATACACAAAGAAATGTCGGATGTTTTTCCCTCAGCAAAGAAAAAAACACAATGAAAGGCGGTTTAATCGTTTAGATCAGATGCGTTTCTGGTCTGTAAATGTATGACCAATCCTTCAGATGGCAGGTAGACGTGCACGACATCATCATAATTAAACATGAGATATCGGCTGAAACAAAACCAGGTTAACAGATGGTTTTGTTTCATGTTCTACATGATGCAGGTTGAAATATTTCTAAAATTGTAAATGCATTTTTATTTTTAGCTTTTTGTAATGTGTGTATTTGCCAACAGTACAGATATTTATCCGTGTTACTACATGATACTTGTACAGAAGTTCTTTTGTTTTTAAGTATGGCAGTTTTAGCCACTTATATTGCTTATAGAAAGGAAATGAGCATGGCAGTGCTAACAGTGAGGGTTTATGATGGACAGTTTGAATAACACGTAAAGGGAGACAAAGGGGAAAAATCTATCTTGGTTACTCGTGCGAACGAGAAAGTATCTGGTGAGACTCTAATGAGAATAAGTCTCTGCAGGTACAAGGTGCTGTTGTTCAGAGGACATGTTTGTAGGTTTTCCTGAATGAAAGTAGTAACTTGATCTAGTTTGTGTATTCCAGCGCAGAAACAACCGTAGGACTTTAAAACTAATTTTAAATGTATTTCGGAGAAAATATAACGTATCATGTTTCTGTAGGCGAGGCCAATGTTAAAAAAATAAAAATAAAGCTCCCCTGTGCAGAAAGGACATGCATGTGCATAGACACTTAGTTTCTTGTGTGAAGCAGACACTTTCTCGTGAGCACGGATAATAAAGCTCCTTTTTTTCCCCTTTATGTCCCTTAACACGCTCCATCCGTAGAATTTAGATTTTTTCATTTATTAATAAGAAAAGTGATTATACATGCCTGGTTTTAACAGTGTATATTGCTTTTTAAAAGACAAACTGGATCTAATTAATGCAGCCATTTTTTCTTTTTAACGTGTTTCTTCTAATAGTAACACAGATTTGCTTGTTTGTTGACTTATAAACTAAATGTAATTTCTATTTAAAATATCTGATCGGCTGCTGATGTGGATCTAAAATCTCTCCTCCTTTTCTGTTTAGTGTCCCTGAGCATCTTTGGTGTTTTAGTTTTTTTGGTTTTAGGTAAATAGTTGCTTGGACTAAGTTGTGTTTTCCTCCCTCTTCTCAGGCAGGGGCCGAGATCTCGACGGTAAACCCGGAGCAGTACTCCAAACGATTCTACGAGTTCATGTCCAATATCTTATCATAAACTCAGCCTCCAGTCCAGCCAGTCACAGTCCGAGTGTCGGTCCAACTCCACATGCCTCGTCTCCCCTCGTAAAAAAACAAAAACACAAAAAAAAACAAAAAAAAAAACGTGCAACATCCTCCCACTTCCAGCATCAGTCTGGAAGGGGGGGGGGGTGTACTACGCTTGTTACACTCTCTCCACACCACCACCTCCTCACCGATTTCTCCATCATCCCTCTGTCTGGTTGTTTTTTTTAAAAAAAAAGAAAGATGTATCTGCTCTCCACCTTGTTGCTCCTCACGCCAGCACAGAAACTGTCTCACTAATGCCTTGAACAAGTGTGTCAGCTTCAGCAGTTTCTAGTCCGTTAGTAGTCTCTTCTGTTCATGTTGTTCTTCCTATCATTTCTACACTCACATACACACACACACACACGCAGATGCAGGATGGTCGGATTGCATAACAACTCCTTTGACAGTCGCCATCGGGCTCTCTCAGAAAAACATGGACAGTACTGCTGACAAATTGGAGATTAACACATTAACATGTACTGATGTATAAAGTAAACGAATGCAATATGAAAATGCATGGCTGACGTGTACGAGACTCCACCAGTTGTAACATCAAACCACTGAACTTCGCATCTGAGTGTTATGACTAAAACAATGAAAAGGCAAAAAAAACAAACTTGGTGTTTGAATGTTACGTTGCCATATTGTTAATGAATATTTTTTAAATTTAACCGTGAGCTTGGTGGAGGTTGGTTTAAGATTAAAAAAAAATTCATGTAAAAAAGGGGAATTCTGCAGCAAATACTTGTTTTATTACCATAATGATCATTTTTATATCTTGTTTACATTAATGTAGCAATTTTGTGTTTGTATACAGTATTGTTTTGTTACCAACAGACATTAGGAAAAAAGGTTACTTGAAAATGATTCATTGCATATTAAAGGGAGTTTTATCTTGTTTTTGTTGTCTTGGCTTGTCTAACTCTGTGGCGTGCATCATATCTATACTTTCTGCTCTTTCGTGGTTTGAAATGAGTCTTAATAGGGATGGGAAAATTTAATTGAAATGGTTTTTTTTTACAATTTTGAAATAGTTTTTTGTTAAATATCAGAATTTTTAACTCACAATTTTAAAATATATTTTTTTACTTATATTTAAATAAATGCAAGAATTTTTAAAACTATTAATTTAATTTTTCTTTTTTACTTGTCAGGCATAATAGCAGCACAATGTTGGTCAGACCACTGTTTTTTCTAAATTGAAATTAAGAAAAAGAAAAAGTAGCAAAAAAGTTGTAAAATCTTTTGTTCTCTCTATAAAAGAATCACGAGAATCGCAATTTGAATCTAATCGGCGCCCCAAAAAAATTGTTTTATTTAACTGATATATTGATTTTATTTTATTTATACATTAATCAGTTATCTATATTTATGAATGTTTTATTCTAGTTTATTTTTTTCTTTCCAGATATTTCCTGCATTCAAGTTCTTATATAATAAAGTGGTACCTTAGGGGGTTAAAAAGTGTTGTTAAAATTTAGAAAAAACACAGCTGGTCTCCAGGTATATTAGCTGTAATATTCCAAGTTTCTTTTTGCGTAAAGATTTCAACATTTCAGAACTACAATAACGTAATCACAAAGGGTTGACACTGTATGGTTGCTTCTGACATTTTGCTGAGCAGATTGTTGCAAAGAAAAACCATCATAGTTTGTTCCTGGAAGAAAAGATGGTGTTAAAGCTTTTTTTGCCCAGTTTGCTTGCATAAATACTAAAATCATTCAACTTCATGTAACAAGAGCCACTAAATTTTTGTATCAACCCAAAGCACCGTTTCTCTCAGTTTAAAAATCATTTGCACATTTTTGTTTCATACAAGCAGGTAAATTTGCCAACTGAGGTTGGAGCATCAGTCATGAGTCAGACTCTGCATTGGGAAAATGGACAAAAGCCTTCAGATGAAAAATTAAACATGTACAGACGGCTCTCGTGTTCATTGTTTAAACCTATGTTCATTTATTGAACAAAATAAGTAAGAAACAGACAGTTGGAGCAGTTTATCATTTTTATACAAAACAAATGTGTCGCTGAAGTTTGGAGGTTCTAATCCATCCTGGCTTTCAGGGTTCGTGTGGTGATCTTGTCTTTCTCACTGTCATGAAAAGAAAAAAACGTTAATCACTGCAGACGGCCGATTTATCCAGACGGCAGCCGAGCAGCAACATGTGGCTGCAGGTGGAGCTGCTTACAGATGATGCATAATCAGTAAAACATGGGAGACATCTGGACTAATTCCCAATCTCAGTTCTCCCCCTCAGCCCTTCCCCTCCGTTTTGAGCGTCAATGAGAGATGAAAGAGTAAGAGGAAGGGAGGGTTTTCTGATGCAGACTTCATGGCAAAAGGGGGAAGTTTTAAGCTGGAAACAAACCTTGTGCCAAAAGACGCGTATAACAATGTTAAAATGATGAACTGTTGTTTAAAAACTTTACACAAGGTAGATAAGGTAACAACGGTTTTAATTAGGGAACATTATATATAAAAATAAAGATATAGGTCATTTTTATTACTACGGTCATAAGGCTGGAAGTTCCGCCTCTTTCTCCTGTCGTATTTTGGATCTGTATGAGGCGTGTGCCTTGTAAACAGCCCCAAACCGACTGGCCTCCTGAGAGGGAATCAGTCCATAGGGCCGAAACGTGGAGCTCTGGCTTCACACTCGGTTTAAAGTCGAAGGTTGAGGACTAAGATTGGGCCTAAAACAGCTGATTGTTTCTGTGCACAGTACTTACATGACATGTACGACGACTCCCATGCCAGACACGGCATCCCTATCCACTGCATTCAGCATGGCCTGGGAGATGGTCTCAAAGAGGTCCTCTGGTTCCTGCATGACCAGCAACATGTCTCATTAACCTCTTTAAATGCCTTTTCTACATCAGACAAACTGATTACAATCCCCACACCCTGCTAGCATCTTCGTCATATGGGTCCTCATAAATGAAATAATTCCCAGTAGAAGCTGCTAACTGTTCCAGGCGTGTTGGTGTATCTCGGTCGATGCTTGCAGATTGATCACATTTCTGACGGTCTAACTGTTTTCTGTGTGAGTGCATGCCTCGCTGATACTAACCATGTCTGGCTCCCACAAAGACTCGCACATGCCGTACATCTGCTCCGAGCAGGTGCCGCTGACGACAAAGTCTTCCGTCACCATGGGACAGCCAATCAAATCCAAGGAACAGATGAAGGGTTCAAAGGTTTTGGGATCTAGTCCTGCAATCACGGGCTCAATGTAGTACGGTCCAAACCTTAGGAGATGCACAAAAGTTAGCCGCGTGGAATTTTGTCCAACAGTCTGACACAAACCGTTTTCATCTCCGGAGAAGACTCACCTCCTTTCATACAGCAGGTTGGACACCATGCTCATGAAGGTTTTGGGTTTGATCTGACGACCCTCCTTCAGCTCATACAGGTTCAGCCTGAATTTCAGCCTTTGAGCTCTTAACACAAGACAGAAAATAAGTTGTCATCACAGAGAAGTAGCATCCATAACATTTTTTTTAATAAAGAACCTTAAAAACAACAACGTGGCTGATCAAAGTGCTGTGGAAAAACTAAAAATAAAATGAAATATCCATCCAATCGTCGGTTTTATCTGCAGTAAACACCTGAAATGTTAAGTTAAAAAGTTACAGTTTAATAGTTTTTAAGGAAGTTGGGCGATTTTTATTTAACTATGAAGCACTTTCTGATTGGAACAATTTTCCATTCTTGATCCACTTCATAAGCTGTGTTCATATTTTTAGAAAACCAACCTGAACCCAAAAAGAGCCAGTAGATGTGACTTCTCATTTTTGTTATTATTGCTACTGTGATTGTTTTTTGTCGTTTCACACTTGACTAAACAAGATTGTAACCTTTAATATTGAAAATAAACTACTTAAACTTGACTATACATTACACAAGAATGAAATTAATTTACTTATACATGTAGCCCATCTTTTGAAATAAGATTTACTGTGCAAAATTTCATTACTAAAACCATGATCGTAGACTAGACTACTTTAAAAATGGCATAGGCCTCTGTGCTGTAAGAAGAAGATAACAAAATCGAGACCTTAAATTTGAAAATCAAATCGAATCGAAGATTGGGAGAATCGCGACATCCCTATTTCCGTCTCTTTATTTTAATGTTTGTTTCAATGTAAAATTAACTGTATATTTGTTTCAAATTTAGAGAGCGCTTTGTGATTGTGTGAACAGTCTGACTGGCTGTGAGTATTTCTCTACTGCATCTCTACAACAGATTAGTTATTTTATTTATTATTTAAAGTATATAAACTCAACTGCACTTTACTGCCTTTTTGTCTAGTTTTGTTGTCCGTTTTGTTTATTTGAACGCTTTATCTTGAGATTGCTGCTGCTGAATAATGAAGATGTAACCAAATGGAATTTTGTTGTATTTATACAATGACAATAAAGTTTCTTAGTCTTAATCTTATTTTTTGTTTCTTATGTTGATGCATATATATTTACGTATATATTTTTTATTATACTTCCATTGCATGTACTGTAACTGTTTTGTTAATCAGTTTTTTATTTTTGAAGACATTGAAGACCCCTTTAAAAATTAGATGGTGCATCTCAAGGGGTTTATCCTATTGAATAAATAAATAAGAGAAATATAGCAAGTCATTGTGAAGCGGAGACAAAACACTCACACTGTCTGAACGTCAGTCGCCAGACCAGCCAGTCCGATGTGCAACCGGTCTCCCATGGGGAAGATCTTCTGGAAGTCTGTGGTGACCATCTGAGCCTGGATGCCGAACCTCCGGTCTGCTGCTATGGCCACACAGTTCTTCCCTCGCATGGCCATGACAGCCCCTCCATTATAGGACATAATAGACTGGATCAGAGAAAGAAAGTTAGTCTAAGCAGAAACAATCACACCAGTTTCATGAGTGAAAAGGCCGCTGATTAAATTAATGTGAAACTAATTATTGTGCACTATGGGGTGTAACAATTCATCAAGTACATCATTATATCGGTTTTATATTCCTATGATTCAACAGCATTGCTATGTGGTCGGTAAGTTGGTAGTAAAATCTATATTTACCCATCTATTATCGTTATAAAAGGCATTTTATCGATTCTATCGTTATTGAGAAATACTTTGGATCGAAGCACGGAAGATTTTATTTTTGCACTTTTTATGTTGAGAAAATAGTGGAAGTAGCAGGTTATTAAAGCATTGTTTGCACTAACTGTACTTTCAATCAAAAAATGTGTTTAAATATTGAAAATAATGCCACAAAAGGTTTAGCCCCTGGTGATTCAACTTGGAGAGGTGAACTTAATAAAAACAAAAAAAAGTTTTGAATGAATTTGCTATTAATTATTGTTTCTCTTTTTTGTTTATACCTACATATTTTTTATTTATACTTGATTCCTTACAAGAAACTAAGATTATTCTTCCTTAGAAACTTCCCTGCACTGTCCAGCATCCAGGTATTTATGACAATCACACAACATTTTTGTTGATGAGATTTACCAAATCGATTTCAATTTACTGAATCGTTTTGGATTGTATCATTCTAAATTAACTAGTATCGTTAATTAATCGTATCTTAAAATGAATCCATACACCCCTATCATGCACTAAAGGAATACAACTTAAACCGGACGTAAAACGGAAATTGCCTAAATGTATAAATAATTACCACTGAACCACAGGGAAATATACAAGTAGAATTTCTCATTAGGATCATCTACAACTACGCAGTTATTATCAAAAGAAACGCCACCAACAACAAACTTTGTGCAGTTTTACAGTTAAAACTTAATATCAGTGACTGTTACTTAGCTGTGACAATGCAATCTGTAGATATTATGTTTAAGTTTCGGTTGATTTATGTAACTTAATATCGTATAAATGGTTCTGACAGACCTCTGCATTTGGTCATGATAAATTTTATAACGCAAAATCAACCCAGGAAAATAAGTTGTGGAAGTTTTTGTGTAAAACGTGTTAGCACAACTCCGGCTAATTGAGCTCATTTAGCTTACCGGCTGTTGCATCTTATATATAACTCTA
This sequence comes from Craterocephalus eyresii, assembly GCA_037177035.1. NCBI lineage: Eukaryota > Metazoa > Chordata > Actinopteri > Atheriniformes > Atherinidae > Craterocephalus > Craterocephalus eyresii. The sequence goes on along the minus strand of JBBBVT010000004.1, from coordinate 29,468,306 downwards.
TTTGTCTTTCTTTATTCATAAAAGCAGGGAATTAATGCCCATTTTAAAAGTGTAAGTTTTTGATCAAACTATACATATTAGTTTTTAGATCAGTAAAGAAATATAAATACCTTTATAGAGCATGCTAGTAGCTAACTATGTTAGCTTAGCCAAGCTCTTGTGTCCATTAGCTTTTACCAATTTCCTCTCCTAGCCAACCACGCGCAGGATTGTGCTTTAATGTGTTGTTTTCTTACCATTTTGAAAGTGTTGTTTTATTTTTCTTGCCAGGAGAAATCTTAAAATCTGCTCCTTCTTCTCTGCTATGAACGGCTCCTAGCTTCCAGGAGTGACTATACGATTTAGAAATACAAAGATCATACAAACTTAGTTTTTGTTACGGTGCCACAGAGCAATAATGTGATTGGCTAAAAAAAAGATGCTGCATAACCTGCTGTTGTGATTGGATGAAGATAGTAGAGAGGCGGGCACTTTTGTAGTTTGGTGGAAGTGTGTTAAAGTGAAATTAAAACCGTAAAGGGTTGCATGACACAGAGCTTTCTGCAGGAGCTCAGATATTAGATTTTCCATCAGTTTTCTAAAAATACAAGGAAATCTGAACGATCGGTACCCAATATAAGATCATTAATTTCTTCCCCTTTTTTGTTTTTGTGTAAAGGATTGCAAGAACATTATCAAGATTTTTTTTAATCATTTTTAGAAAATTAAAAACCTGAAATTTCTTGACATATTTTTCTGTTGGATGTTTTCATATTTCTAAAATACATTTCTAAAAGTTTATGTTCCACTTTACATACCTTATATATAAAATACATGCACGTTTTTACACAAATTTTTTTCTTTTTTAAATATTACATTTATAAAATTAGTTGTATAATTTTAATAGTTCATATAAGTATTTGATGTTATATATTTTTTTAAAGATTTATATTTATATATATTGAGATTTTTATTTGATTGATATATTTTTTATCTACAAGTACAGATACATTTTAAAAATCACAATAGATTTTCAGTCACAAAACATTTAATCTCAGGTATCTGGAACTGAAAAATACAGCTCTTTATACTATAACTTTTTAATATCTAGAAGTTATTTTAAAAGTACATGTGTACTTTTCCACATTTTATAATAGTTAATATTAAAAAAATTAAACTTCAAGTGGAAAAATTTGAATTCAAAGCCAGTTTTATTTAAAAAACGGCAGCCAGTGCCTTCCATGTTATTTTCCCATTTATGAAATTCATCTTAATGTAAATGTACATCCTAATGTAAATTGTAAGGGGAGTTTCTGAATCGCACCGTTAAGACTCGATCACATTATGTTAACTTATTACATGTGTTCAACATATCAATGTGAATCATGGAATCTGAACATCACAGTATCTCCAACGACAATAGAAACTTCTACAAAGAAGAAATACATGAAGCAGCTTAAACAAATGAGTCTTTATACAGATCACTACTTGTAAGTAGTACACAAAATAAGAGGCATATGTTACACACAGCTTAGATAAAAAATGATTCTATCAGTTTGTAAAAACAAAAACAATATTCTGTACAAAGCTACAAGAGGACAGGTGAGTACAGGTGAGGACACTTTTTGTGGAAAGAGGGCTATTCTGGAGTATGAGGACCACACAGAGAAAAAGAAAACAATGGAGCATATTTTCCTTCCTCATCAGAGAATAAAGTCAAAATTTTGACCTTTTTTCTCTGCCGAGGAAGGAAAAAATATATTTTCTATTGTTTCGTTTGTTTATTTTCTACGAGCGGCCCTGATACTGCGGCATAGAGGGCAGCCAATGTGGAATCTGCTTTTAGAAACTGCACCAAGCACTCTGTTGGTGCTTTTCCATTCTGTGGTACCGTACGGACTCGGTTCGGCCGTTCTCAGTGCAAACACAGACGACACAAACCCCCTTTTATTCTAGACTCAGCAGAATTCATGGACACGGAAGTGTGTAGATGTAGAGATGTTCAGCTTTGTCTGATCAGCGAAGGGTTTCTACATCACCGCATGGTTTCGGCTCAGCACCCATGAAACACCGACTGAGGTTTATTTACTAAATAAAACCTGAAGGACAGAAATGGCTTCATACAGTACGGCACCGTCTCAGCCGTCCTCCAGCCATCTGCTGCTTCAGCGCATTAAAAGACGGCTGAGAGGATGGAGGGAGCAGTCTTTGAAGTGTTTTCAGTCCGTCCACAAACTCATCTTTTCATGAAGTTGTCCAACGAGGCCTGCGTCCTCTGGATGGAGTGAATGTTCCTTTTCACTCTGTCCTCCAAAGAAGAGGTGGCAGCACTCTCCAGCTTCATGTTACTACCGGAGACAAGTCAGTGTTACCAACGCTAAAAGATACTCGTGTGTGATCAGTGTAGCCGATTCCCGCTGCAACAGGACTTACTGAATGAAGCCAGCGTGCCGGTCGTGCTTGGCGTTTTGTTCCCTCTGCTTCTCCTGCTCGTCTTGCCTCTTGTATCTCCTCACATTGTTCTCCCGGTCCTCCTCCCGCTGCTTGGCCTGCTCCATCATCTCCCGCCTCTTACGCTCCAGCTCCTCCGCAGAGAGCTTTCTACGTTCCACAGAAAACAAACACATTCAGAGTAAAAAGGAGGAAGATTGATTAGGATCCAAACAGTAATTTCTGACACTAATTTAGTCACAGGAAGAAGAATAATAGAGAGGAAGTTATATAATGTTCAGATCAGGGCATCAAAGTCATTTGAGTTCTGCACAATTTGATCTGAAATGGAGGAACCAGTAAAATACCAGCATAATAATCCAGAAGTAATGAAAATGTCACATTTTACCTTTGTTTTACTACAAATGCGGACAAGTTTATTATCAAGATGTTAATGGACTAAACTTTTAGAAAACATGAGGAACTAGAAAAATAAATTCAGTTTCAACAATATTTTGCCACAATTATGATTTTATTCATTTATATATTTTTTTTGTTTTGAATTCTTAATGTGTTAATTTCAGTAATATAAAAGGTGTTCATTTTAATGTTTATGTAAAAACATAATTACATAAAAAAAAATCTAATTCTTCAATAAAAATCCTTCATACAATTTACTTGATACATAAACCTACTTATATTTTCATTTTGTATTAAATATTTCACTTCTTCATTTACATATTCACTGAATTGCAAATGTATTCCAACTTTTAGATCCCAAAGGATCTAAAAAAATTGATAAAACGTTTAATCTGGAACTAATGTATCCACTATTTCACATTATGGTCGGTGAAACTTTTACCAGATTCGGCCTGCATGTTTGTCACCCCTATCTTAGAACATAAATTAACCCAATCTGTGCAGCGGCACATTTTAAATGCACTAGCATGAACTAAAAATGACAACAACGTGAGTCTACCATGGAAACACAGTGGCAGACGTTTATAGCCAGAAGTCAGTGGGATGAGTTTTTCCTTTATAGATCAAGTGGACTCTTACTTGGACACAGGGTTCCTCTGTCGCTGGTAACGCTCCTTCTGAGGGCTAGGAGCTCTGGGCTCCACCTTCTTGTCGCCTCTGAATGAGGAGGAGGAGGAGTAGGAGCGGCTGTCCTTCTGGTTTCGGTGAGGAGATCGTGACCGGCTCCTCTCGTGCCGCCCTGTGTGATTGGACGAGGTCTGTTGATGTCTGCCATCGGGGACCTGAGAGGAAACACATTGCATATTATTGATATTAAGGACTCTGACAGCATAAAAGCAACATCTTCTCTCATTACATGAGTTAGCTTTCACATCTTTGTTGGAAAACATGAGATCTGATTCTGAGGTCAGAGAACGCAAAGAAGGAAATCCTCTTTAAAACAGTCAAGACATACGTGTTAAATATTAAACTAATAAAATGAAATTCATTCTTAATCATCATAAGTAATATATAATGGAACTTTTACTTATTTCATTACATTTCTGACCAAATAGGAAAAGTAATATGTAAATAAGAAAAATAACAATAGAAATATCCCGAACTGATCTCAGAAATGTTTCCAGAGAAGATCTGAGACAGTTTCCAACACAATGGATGAGACATTTACATACTGGGAAGCTGGAAAAGTGGTACATTAAGTACAATAAATAACTGCAGTGAATGTAAACCTGGCTACGTCTTTAAAAATGCTGCAGACCACATGAGATCCTCTCCCTCTTTGTGCCACATATCTATGCTCAGATTAAAGCTCCTGATTTCCAAAAATAACTTTAAAAAAAAAAATCAGATTACTGACCAGCAGACCATATCCTGGAAGATGATGACGAGATCTGGAGTCTGCAGCAGATATGTCTCTGGACTTTACCCTGAAAACAGATCATAGATAAATAACATGACTGAAAATTCTTTATGTGTGAATAAAGTTGGAATAATGTGAATTCCATGTAAAAAAACATCCATTTGGTTCACTTAATTCTCTGTACATACCCGCGTTTGTCATCCTCCTCATCAGAACTTGAACTTGAGCTTCTCCTTTTATGTTTCTTATCTTTTCTCCTTTCCTTATCTCCTTTCTTCTCCTTCTTTTCCTTCTTCCTCTTCTTTTTCTTGTCTTTCTTGTCAAGATTTTGGCGAAGCTGTTCAAAAAATTGTATTTGTCATTTACAATAACAGCATTAAAAATAGAAAAATTAAAAGAGGCATGTTGTTTTGTTGATAGTAAAACCGGAGTCACCTGAAGCTATATAGCTTATAAATTGGGGTTCATATGCAAAATACATATTAATATGAAAACTTTAATGATCAGCAGCACTAATAATAGATGTAACATAATCAGAACCTGAGGAACAGCTGATACATGAACATAAGTTTTTACCATTTCCTTGATTTTCTTCATCTTCACAGGATTAGTCAAAACTTCTCTCTTCTTTTCTTCCTCACGTTTCCTACAGAATCAAACATCAGATACAGCGATGAGCATTTCGGATCATATCTCCAGAAGTTACAGGTCAACGTGGGAACTTACTAACCGGATTGCAAAGAGAGGATCTTCCCTGATCTTGGCGGCCAGATCGAGGTTGGAGGCAGGGGTGACTGGGTTGAAGATTGATCCGGGCAGGAGGCCCGTCTCAGCTGATGGACCGCTCTCTGGCTCCTCGTATTGATCGGTGATCTGCTTGTCAATGGCGCGTCCCAGCAGGTAGTCATCTCTGGAGACCTGACCAGCAGGACCCTGGTACATCCAGTCAAGGCGATCATCTTTTTTCCTGTCATAAGAAAAGAGAGTAAATACAACACGATTCACTAAGACATCGATGTAAGAAGGGTGAG
>JBBBVT010000004.1:29408421-29418567 GCA_037177035.1 Craterocephalus eyresii | reverse complement strand
GGCGGTTAGTGCTGGGTCAGGTGGATACTTTAAGTGTGAAAGTGCTCTTCAAAGAGATGGGCCTTGAGTTTGCTCTTTAATTGACTTTAAATTGATTCATTTGTGAAAAAGTGTCTATCTTTCGTATTTTAATAAATTACTCAATTATTTAATTGTATTTATCTACAGGTGTGTCACTTCGGTCTTTGTCAATAAAGCAAAGGTGAGATTAGTAGGTGTGTCCAGTAGGTGGCAGTAGTGTCACTCTTAGGAAGTGTTGGTGTTAAAAACCCAACGAAGAAGAAAATGAGAGGCGGCACTTGTCTCCTCACTTCCGCAAACTGTTTACGTTGATTCCGCCAATTTCAACGCCGCGCCGCCGGAGACCAACCTGAGAAACAAGTCGAAGTTCTTTGTTCTTTTCAGTCGTTTTTTTAAAAGTTAAACACGATGGCAGACAAGATGAGCATGTCTCTGGACGACATCATCAAGATGAACAAGAGGGACGGCCGCGGAGGCGCGAGCCGGAGAGGCGGCGGCTCCGGTCGGACCGGCGGAGCGTCGAGGCCGCCGGTGCGGGGTCGGCAGAACAACTTCAACCGCGAGAGGACCAGCAGACCCACGCCGTACACCCGGGTACGCTGGGAGGCAGGGGAAGCTGTTAAACTACTGTCATGATGTTTATTCTGCATCTTTTATCTGTGTTTATGAGCTAAAAGTAACGGAAGTTAGTCCGGATTTATCGCAATCCCGGACAGATTATTGGAGATAATCGACCACGTTTCACTCTTTAGATACAAAAGCCATAAAAACACGGAGTTTTATGTGTGTCTTTAATTGTTTTATTTCGACAGAAATCATTTTGAATGTTGTGGGTTGTTATTACTGTCCTGTAATGTTGCTGTAACCGGATAAAGGTAAAGTTAATCCTGTGCAGCTCTGGTGGTTTGAAGACATTTCAGCTTTTACTCCTGGAGAAACATTTTTAATTTCATCCATCTGCCTTCTTTATTCCAGCATCCTTCCGTCTGGGTGTCTTTCTTTTACAGGTTTGGTTAGGGCTGGACGATGATGGAAAAAATAATAATTACAATTATTTTAGTTGTTATTGAAATCAAGATTAATGTGCACGATTATTAATTGATTGAGCCACCAAAACTCAACCTCGAAAATAACTTAAAAAAAACAAAAAACAAGTGGAAATAATATGAAACTAGTAAATGAGTAAAAAAAACAATATATTAAAATAAAATAATGGAAATAATAAAATGAATACCCAGTCTATATGCATTCCTGTAACATACATGTGACATTAATAATTTTTCTTATAGTACAGTTTTTTTTATGATTGTGAAAAGATAATATTGTAATCACGATTAAAATTCGATTAATTGTCCAGCCAGTATGATGGTATAAAATTAGGGATCTAACAGTCTGGATTTATTTTTTAGTGCTGATGATGATTTAGATAAAAAAAAAACATCAGCCTTAGCTTAGAGCTGGGCGATATGAAACAATTTTAACATCTTGATATTTTTTTTCTTAATATATAATCATATATGTCAATATGATTTTTTTGTGGTCAAGTAAACAAAAACAGTTAAAATTTACGGTCTTGAATGCTAAATGCACTTTCTTTAAGGATCAAAAGCACATGTGCATTTAAATATTTGACTAAAATTTAATTAGATGTGTATTAAAATGATAATAAATACTTTTCATTGACCATAACAAAGATACAGTTATTTTAAAATGCTAAAAAAAAAGATATATTTTTTAAATCAAAACAAGCTAACTCGATATAAACGACATTCCTTTTTTCTATATATCAAAGTCTCAATATATCTGAAAATCTCAATATATTGCCCAGCTCTACCTTTGCTAATGAGGTTATATTTGATGCTAATTTTCTGGAGCCAATACTCCTTTATTTATATAATAAAAATGACACCGTGATAACTAATGTCCCTTTTTTTAAATGACACCTTTATTTCACTTAAAATTCAGAACAAGTTGTGTTACATAGCATGTGACAGCTTGATCTTTGCTTTTTAAAGCATTTCAGCATTTAAATAAATTATTAACATTTTTTTTTAGGAAAAAATGAAAGTGGGAATAAGCCTGCTGGAATTAGTGTTGAAGCCGATGCTGCAGGGATCCCACCACCCTGCTGGGGGTAGGGGACTTACCCGAGTGGAAACACTCGCTGATGTGCGTGTTTTGTTTTTGCCGCAGCCCAGAGAGTTGCCAGACAAATGGCAGCACGACATGTTCGAGGAATACGACGGCGAGCCGAGACGACAGAGTGCAGGAGCAGAGAGAGGTGCAGAGATCGGCGGCAAGCTGCTGGTTTCCAATCTGGACTTTGGCGTGTCTGATTCAGATATTAAGGTGAGCACGTGAAAACATGTCGGTCTGTTTTACTCTCAGCGCATGTGGTGTTTACACCTGATGTTTTCTGATTTGCTTTCTAGGACCTGTTTGCAGAGTTCGGAGCCTTAAAGACGGCGTCTGTACATTATGACCGGTCGGGTCGTAGTAAAGGAACTGCAGATGTCCACTTTCTGAATAAGGCAGATGCCCTCAAAGCCATGAAGCACTACGATGGCGTCCCACTGGATGGTGAGGCTGTCTGCTCTCTGCTGTGCTGCTGTAGAAATGGGTGGAATGAATATTATAGCTAATTCTAACTTTATTTTCAGGTCGCCCCATGAAAATCCAGCAAGTGGCTCCAGAAGATGGTACCCAGAGGTAAGAAGGCCGCGTCCTGTGGGAGGACGGGATTGTGGGTAGGAAAAATTGCAGGAATTTCCAAAGTTGGAAACTTTTAATGGTAATTAACCAGAAATCTGCTAAACTAACTGAGGGCATTCGATTAAATTGTCTAGGTGAATCATTAATATTTCTATATCTCAGTTCTATATTTATAGCCTATATTTAAATGAAGTGAACTAGAGAAAACTAGTGTGTTTCCTTATTTAGATTTAGGGATGTAACAATACTTTGAAAATTGATTTAAAATCGATTCAAACTGGTCTAAATTGGAATCGCTGTAGAAAAAAGGAAAATCGATTTGCATGCAATGCATCAATGCAGATAACGTAAAAAAAAAAAGAAACTTCTCATTAATTTGGCCATAAAATAACCAAAACTAACTTCATAAAAATCCTAAAAAATCTAATTTGAGAACTTAAAACTGAGAATTGAATCAAATTGTGTCTTGAGTGAATTTTTACATCACTATATAGATTTTTATAACATGACGAATGACTCTTGTGGCAGTTAAATGGGATTCATTCAATGGTTACTCTGGAAAAATATGCTTACATACAACTTCAGCATCAGTCTTAAGGCGCATTCAATTCATCGATTTAAAAGAAAATTATAAATAATTAAAACCTAAACAAACGATTAATCCAACGTTGTTTGATTATGCCCATCCCCAAACTGAACTGAAGATTTATTCCAATAAAGGGGCTTTTAAATATTTTTGCGGAAAATACAGTTTATTGCATCAGCATCTCGGCTAAAACAACCAAATTTAATGAAAACAAACGTGACTATCTCTGCTACTCAGTCACGTGCACAAAGCACTCTGCTCACTGCAGCTACTGAGGCCACACCCCCTGCATGCACTGTGCACGTGATGGGACCACATCACATCAAATGGTCACATGCACTGAGGGTTTCTGCAACCCTGGAGGACTGGGGTGGATGAGTAATATTTTACTCAGCTGTCATTTTTTGGTTGCTCAATGAAAGAACTGATAATTCAGAACAGGTTTGAATTAAATCTGTAATATCCTTTTTTAAGAAGTTTTATTTTGCATGGGTGACGAAACAAATCTTAATATTCATGTTATGATAAATGTGTTGAAATAATCCCTAAATACAAGTTTATACAAGGTATATATAAATACACACCTTACCTACGCCCACCTCACACGGCCCACCCATCACGCTACGCTTCTCGAGCCCTGTGGAGAGAAATTTCTTTTCTTTATTATCCGATCAAATAGAATAGATTTGAAACCAAAAATGAATTTTGAGAGCAAAAGAAAAGATGTGAGTCTCAATTTTTTTTTTGTAGAGATCGAAACAAAATAGGTTGGAATTAAAAAATATATATTTGAGAGAGCATACTTCTCCAACTTCAATCAAAACTAATGTCTGTAAGTCAAAAATTACAACCATTTTGCAGAAAATAAGTTCTCTTTTGGTTAGAAGTTATAAAGTTTTGTTTGCAAATCAGCCCTCTTTCCTTGCAAATTCTCAAGTTTTGGTTGCAAATGTGATGGGATTTTAACTTTTGACTTAAAAACATTAGTTTTGATTGAATAAAATATTAGTTTTGATTTAAATCAGTTTTGATTGAAGTAGGAGATTATGCTCTCAGATATATATTTTTAATTCCAACATATTTTGTTTCTATCTCTACAAAAAAAATTGATTCTCACTACTTTTCTTTTCCTCTCAAAATTCATTTTTGGTTTCAAATCTATTCTAATTGATTGGATAATAAAGATCAGCTCGAAATAAAATAAAGTCAGCTCGATTTGTCGAAGTGTCCTCAATCATGTCGGGCGAGAACAAGAACAAAGTTCTCTCTTCTCGTGGAGGATGGAGGCTGATATTTGGCTCAGAAGTTACACGCTGTCCCTTTAACCTCTTAAATTTCAGAAACTGGAAAGTTACTGGACATTTTCCTCCACTTTGCCATCCTAACTGTGTGTATACAAGCGTGGGATTTGTTTTGAACGTGTTCCTGTTTGCAGCTCAAACAGAGGCTTTGACCGGAGCAGGCTGGGCCAGCCCAGGTTCGAGCGGAGGCAAGGCGGTGGGGGCTTCAGAGGCCGGGGGCGGGGGGGCGGAAACAAACCCCAGCTGTCTGCAGAGGAGCTGGACGCTCAGCTGGATGCTTACAACGCACAGGTACGAGTCTGGGTTGCTGAAGGGCATTTCTCTGGCTGCGCGGTGATTGTTCATAGTCTCATTTTCTCTGTTTCAGACTCAGATGGACACCAGCTAAGAGCTCTTCAAGGATCCGTGTCCCTCGCATTTTCTTTTCTGTTTTATTTTAATTGAATATTTTTGCTGGATCAGTTTTGAAGTCATTTTTTTATATGGACCATCATATTCTCTATTTTTTTTCTCATATTTTTATAGCTGTGTTGTATTTTGAGAATCAAGCATAAAAACAATTAATTACCCCAAACTTGCAATGTTTTTGTTTTTTCTTATTTTGCAATGTTTATGTGAATCTGTGAAAAACTTCACTGTAATGCCGATGTGAATCACTGTCTCTTGATACTTGACATTTGGACTTATTCAGAGTTTTTGTACATAATGTACATTATTAAAGTGTCTTTCTGGACATTCTTTGAACTTTTTATGACTTTATTTGATTTGATAAGATTAGCCTTTGTATGACACATGCAGGCTCTACACAGCGAGTGGCCAGATTTGTTTAATGGAAGATCTGATATGTGAACTGATTAAATTTTAGAACGATACAAAATTACATATTGCACTTAAATATGTTTATTGTACCATCTTGATCAAAAACAAATGGGAGAAAAAAACCTGTGTTGTAGATTTTATGTAATGCAAATGTTGGAGTCTGGCAGCAGCTGGATGAGTCACATGACTTTGTTCCTTCTTGCAATGAGAGTACATCTAAAGATGCTACTGATGCTTCCTGTACCAAGGAGGAGACATGATGCTGTCCATTAATAGAAACATTCACATGGTAAAGAAAAATAAGTTTAGACAGGCACCAATCTTCCCAACAGGTTCAGGACTGCTAAATTTTTTTTTTAATATTTAATATATATATATAATTCTCAGCATATAATGAATTGCATTGAAGAATTTTGGAAATAAACCTTCCTGAGCAATGTTTACCAATTGGTTTGGGTACCTAATATCAGAAGTAAGGTTTTTCCCATTGCTGTTTCAGATTTTGACCATTTTTCTAACTGTTACTTTATTGTTAACTTTTATTAGAACCATTTCCTAAAAATAATTTTCATTCCCATTACTTTTGTCCAAAAGAAAAGGCAGTAAAGTAGACAAGGTTATATCGGAAGCGTTAATTCGTACTAGTGGTGTGTTGGTTTATTGAATATCAAACGTGTTTAATATATATTTGGTGGTATTCTAGAAGATAGATTGAATGATTATATTATAATTCATTTTTATACACAGTTATACTAACGGTTAATAAAAGACAAAAAGTGCTTTGTAAAAAGAAGAAAGAATAAGTTTGATTAAAAATTCATTTTAATTGCAAACATCACAATTCAAGAGAATTGTGGAAAAAGTGGTGAAATGTTATAATTTTTCATTTCATTTAATTAATTTGTGCTCTGTTTACGTCACTTGCGTGCGCGCGCGCGCCGTGGTTCTAGTAAACGGATTGTGCATGCGGCGCACGGGGCGGCGCCGTTCCCTTGTTCGCCATACTTGCACAAAATCTTAGAGCAACCAAACGCACTTAACAGCAGAAGCACCTGAAATCGCTCCTGTTTTTCAACACCAAGGTAAGCCTTCTCGGCGTTGAAGACAGATAATGAGATTGTCCTTGGAGTAATCCTCACCGGCGCACGCGGCGTGAAGCGCTTCCAAGTCGCTCGCGCTCTGTCAGTTGATGATAACTTGGCATGCTAGCGTTAGCCTCGGGGTCCGGTTAGCATCACTGGATTGTTCGCAGCGAACCCATTAGCCGCTTGTCTCCCTTCAGTCCCACCCTCTCACACAGAGGGCATACGCCTAGAAAAGTTCGTCCGCATTTTAAGTGTAAATCCGCGAACCTGTTAAGATTGATTAGTCACCATTTAATACCGCAGCGGATTGCTGCAAAAATTCAAAATATTAGCCGGTTTTCTGGAAACGAGCCAGTCCAGATTGTTAGCTTGTAGCTACATGGCAACTGCGGTTGTTAGTTTAATCAAATAGCTGTAATGAAGCTCTAAATTTACTCATATCTTACATAATTACCGTGGATTATTAGTATTAATTCCATAAAATGGAGGCTTTTGAAATGTATTGATTTCTGCTACCAAACTCCTGAAGAAATTTCGGTCTCTACAACATAGATGATTGATCAGACTACCTAAATATTATAGGTTTTAATAAAATTGCCGCTACTAACTTGGATGTAGTCACTCTTTTTAACAACTGTTGTTTGAGACCATGTATTTAAAACCTTAAAAAAGGCTGATATCTGTATGCAGGTAATGAATTTAAACTTATATAGTTGCTGTTTAAACACTTAGACGCCCAGCTTATATTGATCAATGTTTGTCATAAATTCACTTTTTAACCTATTACTATAATCCCTAAGTATTTTGGAAAAACAGGTCAGAAGATGAAAGAAAAACATCACTGTGATTGTAAACCTTAAATCAAATGGGTTACAAAACTTGATGCTACCATTGCAGTGTAGTTAGCTGCTTCTTGAGTTTATTATACAGAAGCAGTGCAGGCCAGATGGATGCAGTAAACCCTGCTGACAGTACAATGAATCACATCCTTTTTAATGTAAATCTGAAGTTTCCAGACCTGTTCAGTGAGCAGCTGAACTGGTGTTTCTCTTCCAGTTGGGTGTGGTGGCTCTGTCCCTTTGGGAACACAGTACATCCTTGAAAATTTCATTTTATAACAGTTTGCATGATTGCACATAAGCTGCCCTCTTACTGTTACTTTTGGCAAACTTCAGTCCAAGTGGAAAAGGAGGACTAAAAAGAAAAAATAAATCATACTTTGTGACAGAATAATTCATTAACTGTCTTCTTCTGAAACGACTGTCACTACAATAAGCTTTTAAATTAAAGCGAAGGCAGGAAGCAGTAGCTTTAATGCCAGGAGTTACATAATCCTTTCATTCTCAAGTGCCCACATCCACCACCGCCTCTACTGACAGTTTAAATAGCTTTAATCTAAAATTTATCTCTTGTTGAACAAAAATTTAATCATGCCAATCTAGTCGATTTTTAAGATCAAAAGATTTCCAGTGAAATTGTGGAGAAACTTAAATAATGATCCATTTTCCACTGAGGCTACTGTCATTTTCTGTAAGGATGAGTGTGACATCTGAAGAAATCTGCTTACTGATGCATCTGAAGGTAGATGTGGTCAAACCATTTTATCATAAGTGCTGTAGATTCCCCAGAAGTTTTTGTAAGTGTTGTATTTTTTGGTTCCTTTATTTGCAATTATTGGTCTGCGTAGTATTTTAATAGTGGAGAGGAAGGTGGAAATTTGGAGCGGATTGTTGCGGACAGGCATGTTTATGACTGCAGTACCTCCTTCAGTCTGATCCTGTGCTGCTGATAGACATTCCTCTCATGGCTGCTAGATGGGGCAGGTCAGATGAAAGACCTGGCTGGAGGTACGCACAGAAACTCGCTTCAAATCGGATCGAGAAACTTGTTGTTGTGGCTGCTGAAACATGGGAGTCTCTCAGACGTTTTGCCTGTTGTGCAATACGAGCTCATGTCAAACACTGATAAAAACATAATTAGGGAGAAGTGTTAACGTGCTGAATATATATGAGGGAAAAATTACACTGAAATCAGTCATGATCTTGAGTAATCTTTAGTTTTTGTCAGTCAAATGTAGCATTTCCACTGTTGCCTCAAGCTTACTAAGGATGGGGATTGGATCAAAGGTTATTGGATGCAGGTTTCTTTACATAGGCTGTTTGTTATGAATTGGTTTGTATGAATCAGATTGACTTAAACTGATTGTCTGTAAAGCGCCCTGAGATGACATTGTCCTGAATCGGCGCTTCACAGACAAATAAAGTTGAATTGAATTTCATCCAGTGGTCTAAAACCCAGATTGGCCAAATGTCAATAAAATCTAAGAATAGCACAAAATGAAAACATAGGAATTGTTTTCTTCCTTATATGACGATAATGTTTCACGTCATGTCTGCAACAAAAAATTAATTTATTTAATCTTCAAATTGTTGCTGCTGTCACATGGAATATAAATGAGAGAAAAGTGAAAACGCAGGGTTATTAAAACTCTGTACCTCCTTGTGTTTATCCAGCAATCCAACAGCAAATCCTTGCATTTGAGAGTATGAATTCATATTTATTTGTTGTAAACAGTTTGAAGCATTTTTAAAACCTGAGCAGGGCTACAAAGAAACTTTTTCATTACATTAATTAAAACTTGTTTTATGCCTTTGCAGCAAATAGAAACACAAAAAACCCCACAGAGAGTGCAAGTCTTTGTTTTTTATTATTAATCATTGCCTTGTTCCTTTTGCTTGTCAGCATTTTTTTAATCGCTGTGTCTTGAAAACATTGACGTGAAAAAGAGAAGCGTAAAATATGCTGCATCCAGGTTTGATTGATAAATGTGTGATTCCAAACAGTTCTAGTGCGTTTTGGTTGCATGAAATGATCAGCACATCTTTTAGAAATGACAAAAATCCGATATGTAGGGAATCATTTAACCAGTTTGCCAAATATCTGGATACCTGGAACCCTTGTGAAGGTTTAACTCAGCAATATACGTTAAAATAGTTTACATCCTTGTATCTATTGTGTGAATGTCAAGACTGTTGGCGCAAGCAGGCCGCTTCCTGCTTTTGTTCCTTGCTGTGTTTCAATGAAGGACACATTTCCAGCACAGGAGATGACCCTTCAGTCGGGAAACATAAAGAACAAAGTTAACTTCATCATTGTTCTTTTGATTCAGTCTCTTTTTTTTTTTTTTATATATTATATACAAGAGCGAGATGGATGATATTCATCCCTCATTTTTGGTCATTTGAAGGGAGCTCAGCCACTTTTCCATGACCTAAATGTTTTGTGGGCCTGCGAGGCTTTCCCTTTACCCTCCAGGAGACTTTCTGTATCATGTGATGTGTGACGCTGCGTTCATGACTCTCTGTGCTGATGATGTTATTTCAGAGAAGCTTGTTTAGATGACATCACACCGCAGTGTGAGGTCAGCAGCATCAGGACAGCTGATGCCGTACGGCCTGACTGTGGCAGGATTTATTTTTTGTCTTCATTAGGGCTGGGCAATAAATCGATTTTATCGATAAATCAAATTCGTTATTAATGGGGATTAAATTTTTTGAAAATCGAGATTTTCTTAGCCAGAAATATTTTGCCGACATTGCCTTCCCTCACCTGTACAACTGTA
>JBBBVT010000004.1:29344772-29364396 GCA_037177035.1 Craterocephalus eyresii | reverse complement strand
TGAACTTCAGCAAATCTCCTCTTTTAAACCTGCTTTCCAGGGTAAAATAAAATAAGATCATATCTCCAGTATTTTTTACCCTTTTCTAATATCCTTAAATCTTTTTTTACTCTATTTTTCAGAATGCACAAAAAAGACAGTGGACCTCGTCTTTCTGTTTGATGGATCAAGGAGCATGACCAAAACTGAGTTTGATGAAAATAAAAAGTTCATTGTGAATATAATGGACAGCCTGAAAAACACATCAATCAAGGTTACTGCACTGCTGCAACAATAATTTATTCTAACTTAGATGATTCACTATGTTCTGTATTTATTGTTGTAATATTAATATAATTATTTTCAGTTTGCAGCGGCTCAGTTCTCCACTGATACCAGGAAGGTTTTTGACTTCAATGACTTTGAGGCTGGTACTGCTCATCAGAAACTTGAGAAGGAACCTCATATGTTTGGTCTCACCAACACATACAGCGCCCTCAAATTTGTGATGTAAGTTCAGCTGCATTACAAACATCTGACCGTGAAGGCATAGAGCTGCCAGCTAATTAATGTTTTACTCGGGTGACAGCTCTACACTTCTGCTGTCAGTACAACTGTGTTTGACGATGAATGAAGCTTTGTTAACGCTCAGCATCTCTAATCTCATGTCTATTTAGGGATAAACTGTTAGAAAACCCAGCTGCAGGAGCCTCTCCTGATGCAACTAAAGTTCTGATCATCATCACAGATGGAGATCCCAGTCAGCCAGAAGATAAAGAGATTATTGAAAAATATAATAACCAAAGCATCATTCGGTTTGTCATTGTGGTAAGCTGTAATGTAACATGGTCCATAGTTCTGGCTAAATTATGCCTCTGAGAGTAAATTTTTCTGCTCACACTTACATTTTGAATCGAACAGTCCTATTTAATGAAGAACAGACAGAATAGAACTGGGGAAATATGATGACATTTCTAAAGCCTTGATTATAAATCTCCATGTAAAAACGTTTGCTCCATTCATGACCTAAACATGATCTGGTCCCAGGTGTGAACTGGAAAAAGGCCTGGTGAATTTGGTCCACTAACACAATGTGGAATTGGTAAAGTCATTCTTTGTCTAAAGAAAGAGAACTCTAAATATAAACACAGATTGGCCAGCTGCCATGGCCTCTCCTAATGCTCCTCATCCTGCTCACCATCAGCACCAGTGCATGTCTGCTCTCCATTCACACACAAATCTTTTGCAATCTGTTGGATCATGTGACAAAAGGACCTGTTATGATGTCAGAGCAAAACTTGCTTTATTATGATCCATAAATAGTATTGTCTGATACAACGGCAACATTTGTCCAACATAAAATACCAATTATGGATTTATTAGAAATGCAAATGGGTAAATGAAGCAAGAAGAAGCTAAAACATCAAGCTGCAAGTCTTGCTGGCAAACTTTCTTACTTATCAGTGATTTGGAGAAATGAATTTTTCCTAACTCCCTTTTACTTTCACAATGCGCCTCAGACAAGTGGACCAAAATGCCTGGACTTGAATGATTTCATGCAAATTTCTGGTTTCAGGTTGAAAAACCAGGTCAGCAGAGGAACTTTGGAGGCATTCCTTCAGAAGTCGCCGAAAAGGGTGTCTTCCAAGTTAAGAAATATGATCAACTTGCAGGAGTACTGGAAACTTTTCAGAAAAAGATTTTTAAAATAGAAGGTGATTTTTTTCTACTTCTGATCCTTATTGTTGATGAAATAATGTCTTCCTGTTTTTCCACTGCAGTAATTACACCAACACCTTCATGTCTTGTATTTAGGGAAGAAAGTGGCTCGGGCAGGAGAAATGACTACAGAAATGTCACAGAGTGGATTCAGTGCTGCCTTCTACAAGGTGAATGACCCAATCTTGATCTGTCACACTAAACATTCAAACATACAGGCCATAAAACTGCAGGTAATCATCTCTTCGTAGTAAAACAAAGTGATGGTTAGAAAATTATGTACCTCAGCAACATCTTACACAGGTGATTGTTTAAAGTTCTACATGTTAGTCAGCCGCTCAGCTATCCTTTCCCAGTGCATCCTTTACTCAGTAAGAGACCATAACATCAGATGGTAATTAGATTACTAGTGAAGTCCTACAACCTGAAACTAAATGAAAACTTTGTAAACCCTCAATGTGAAACATAAAAACTGTGAGTAAAGTTAAATATTTACATCTGAAATTATTTATATGGTACCTGTTCATCATTTA
The DNA here is from genome assembly GCA_037177035.1 of Craterocephalus eyresii. Lineage (NCBI taxonomy): Eukaryota > Metazoa > Chordata > Actinopteri > Atheriniformes > Atherinidae > Craterocephalus > Craterocephalus eyresii. Next base: position 29,362,165 of record JBBBVT010000004.1, on the reverse strand, counting down.
ACCAGAGCTTTCTGTCAACAGGACAACTTGATTCTGGGTTCTGTGGGATCGAACAACTGGCGTGGTTCTATCCAGGAGCTCCAACAACAAACTGAAAAACAGATTATTGATCCAGAAATGGAGATTGATGCCTACATGGGTAAATTCATCCAATCGTTCATGAAACTGATTCTACCTGTTTGAAATAAATCACAGATTAACATCTTCCACCAGTATTCTGTCTTTTATATCATGTGTGATATGAGTGAAGATTTATGTAATGATGTGTGACAAAACTGTTGCAGGATACTCTCTATCTGTTGGAGAGAAGAACGGTGTTCCTCTGTATTTTGCCGGTGCACCACGATCTAACCACACAGGACAGGTTGTATTTTTCAAAAAGCAGACATGGGAACTCATCCAAAGACTTAACGGCAGTCAGGTTGGTGACTGCTCTGTTTCTTAAATTTTTGTATCGGGTTATATTTGTTTTTTAAATTTTAGTTTTAGATTTACTTATTCAGAATCAGAACGGAAGTATGTGTTGTGGTCAGCATATTTATACTCCTATTGACCATCACAGTGCCAGGATCTCTTTCAGTTTATAACTTGCAAATTAACTGAAATACCTGCTTGTTGTTTTGCTTTGAAGAAATGTGGTCTTACTCAATAAATTGCTGTATGAATATAATTTCTAGAAGTTAAAGAAATGAAACCACAGAACTTCCTTTCAGTAGCACTGTGTTTTTCAACAACATGAAATGTTCATCCTATACTGTTTCAGATTGGTTCCTACTTTGGTGCAGAGCTGTGCTCTTTAGACGTCAACTCAGATGGAGATACTGACTTCCTGCTGGTTGGGGCTCCGATGTTTTACCAGCCTCATGAAAAGAGCGAAGGAAGAATCTGCATCTACACACTTACCGATGAGGTGAGGTATTAAGAAGGATTGAACATGTAATTTCTGTACATCTTTGATTAATCCGTTAGATAACGTCCCTGTTTCTTGTAGACGCTATTGCGGCATGAGTTCAATATGACAGCACCATCCATGGGTAGATTTGGTACCACCATCTCCAGTCTTGCAGATCTGAATGGCGATGGACTCCGAGACGTTGCCATTGGAGCCCCTCTGGATGATGATAGCAGTGGGGTTGTGTACATCTACTTTGGAGACAAAGATAAGGGTATACGCACAACTTTCAGCCAGGTGACACAGATATTCAGTTTTATTAGTCATTACCTAACATAGGGTTGTACACCAACATTACAAATGCACAATCATGCTGAATAGAACAGGATGTTCAAAATTAATTAACTATTCAGCCAAATGTATGTATATTAACAAATTTGATCATAAACTGCTTCCATAGGCATGTAGAGTGTAAAGCTTTAAACATAGATTTGAATCTCTCATGTTGGTACAGAAATATGCAGAAAATCTGAGATGTGGACCATTCTTGTTTATGCTGATGCTGTTGGTAGTAATGAATGCTACAAAATAATGTTGGTAGTAGTAGAAGTTTACAACAGTAAAAGTTTTCAATGAGCTGCCACCCTCAAACGTCCTGAAGCTCCAAGGAGCTATGTTGATGGGGGCTTTATGCTCCTGGTAGACAAAAACGACCTCAAGGGAGAGACCAGACCAAGCACAAATTTGTGACCCCCATGATGAGGAAATCCATGGCCAAGTTTCCTTTGCCTGGATACGGATCCCCTGGCCCCCCTTTGGAGTTATGCCTGGACGGGGGCATGGGGATGTGCACTTAGTGGCCCAGCCTTTGCTCAAGGGACCTAGTCTGGCTCAGCCCTGTGACATGTTATCATGTTGGGTTCCCCAATGTTACAGGGGTCCTTGAGAGACTCACCACTTGTAGGAGAAGTGTGATGCAGAGTTAGTTGAGCAGTAGCTGAAGGTGGGGACACAGGTGGTCTGATCCTCGGCTACCTGACTGTCAATGCTCACATGAGCAATGCCAGTGAGACCTGGACCTGTGACTGGGGGTCATGTTCTGTTGTTGGACTTCTGTTCATCATGGATTATACATTACAAACACCACGTTTGGGCATAAAAGTATCCATATGTGCACTTTGCAACTTGACAATCTAGGCCACGGATCAGTGATCAGTTGTGGTGGTATTATTGGATTTGGGCATGCATATCTTGGACTCTCAGGTAAGGAGAGAGGGAATGCTGTCAACTAATCACCAACTGGTGGTGAGTTGATTGAAATAGTGGGGGAGGATGCCGGTCAGGAAGAGCAGGTCCAAATGTGTTGTGAGGGTCTGCTGGGAGTCTCTGGTGGAGTCCCCGGTCAAAAAAAGCATCAACTCCTACCTCCAGCAGAGCTTTAACCATATCCTAAGTGAGCCGGGGGGCATTGAGTCCAAGTGGGCTTTGTTCCATACCTCAAATGTTGAGGCAGTCAGCTGAAGCTGTGGGCATAAAGCTGTTGGTGCCTGTCGCAGCAATGATCCTTGAACTTGTTGGTGGACACCAGCAGTGAGGAATGCCGTCAAGCTCTGGAAGTCGCTTACAAGTATTTGGCAAGTTAAATAGAGTGCGGCTTTGGTGGTCACTGAGGCAAAAACTTGGTATGGAAAGTGTTTGAAGAGGTCATGGTGAATGAATTCAAAATTTCTTTGAAGAAGTTCTGGTCCACTATTAAGCCATTTAAGGAGGAGAAGGCAGTGATCCATCAACACTGTGTCCAGTGGAATTTGCGGACTGCTGACCGCCACTTGGATAGGAGAAAGGAATACTGCGAAGACCTCCTCAATTTCACCAACAGGGCTTTCAATGTGGCAGTAAAGTAAGGGGATCTAGGAGTGGATGCTGGAACTGTCTTGTTTTCATGCCTCTAAAGCATTGCATGGACTTTGGGCACAGTGCCTCTCGATTGGTAGAGGCTTCAGGGAGGCTGAAGAGTATGACCTCTCTGTGATCACATTACTCGGCCCTCCTGGTAAAGTCTATTTAGGGGTCCTGGAGAAGAGGGTCCATTGGATTGTTGAGTCTCAAACTGAGAAGCTGCAGTGTAGTTTTTGTCCTGGTCGCGGAACAGTGGACCAGTTTCACGCACTCTTTAGGGTCTTAGAGGGGACCATGGGAGTTCGTCCAATAAGTCTACATGTGGTTTGTGGACTTGGAAGTACACTTGGTGTCCCTGGGGACACCTGTGGAAGTGCTCCAGGACTATAGAGTACTGGACCTCTTGTATGAGCTGTACCATCCCTGTTCAACTAGTGCCAAAGCTTGTTCCGCATTGCCTGCAGTAATTTGGTTTTGATTCTGGTGAGGGTTTGACTCCACCAGGGTTGCTGTTTGTCACGATTCTGTTTACAACATTTATGGACAAAACTTCTGGGCACAGCTGAGGTGCTTAGGGAGATACGGTTTGGTGGCTTCAGGACTGAGTCTCTGCTTTTTGCAAGTGATGTGGTTCTTTTGGTTTCATCAAGTCGTGAGCTTGAGCTCTTACTGGTACAGTTTGTCTGATCTGATATGGAAAAGAATAAGCACCTCCAAATCCGAGACCATCATCCTCAGTCGAAAAAAGGGTAGAGGGTTCTTCTCAGGTTGGAAATGGGGTCAAATCCTAGTATAGGAATTCAAGTATATTAGGGTCTTGTTCAGGAGTAAGGAAAGGATGGAAGGGTAAACTGATAGACGGATCGGTGTGGCGTCTGCAGTGATGAGGACTCTGCAATGGAACATTGTGGTGACGTACACAAAGCTCTTGATTTACCGGTAGATCTATGTTCCTTCCCTCATTTGTGGTCATGCTTCTCTGTATAAAGATGAAGCAGATGAGGTGGCTGGGCATCTGGTTAGAATGCCTCCTGTTGAGGTGTTTCAGACATGTCCCATCTGGAGGAGCCCCAGGGAAGGTCCAGTATACGGAGGAAGGATTACATCTTTCAGCTGATCTGGGAGAGTCTCAGGATGAGCTGCCAATAAGCTGGCAAATGTAGCCAGGTAAAGGGAAGTCTGGGATTTCCTGCTCAGCCTGCTTCCCTGCAACCTGATCCTGGATAAGCAGTAGAAGATGGATAGGCTGATGGAAGAAGTAAAAGAGAATAAAGTTCTCCTTTATGAGGACATTTTGTATAAAAACAGATTTTATTTTCTGTGATCGGTAGTAAATATAAGTGTAATGACTATGGCAGTGTGAAGTAGTTGTTTTCTTTGACAGAAATAAGAGTCTGAACCTTTGTAAAATGTCTGTCTTTATGATGCATCATCCAGTGTGAAAGTGTGAAAGGAATTAGGGGGTTAAATTTGAGATTGGTTGCAACAATTGTCATTAAGGTGGATCAGTCTGTCTTGGGAAACAGGGGGAGGTGTTGCATTGCAAAATTCTAATGTGCTGATTGTGCATTGTTGGTGTCCTGTGTGATCATCAAAAGCATGCTCAGATTATGCAATGCGCTAGACAATGTGCTTGTCTACCCCTGCAAAAAGCTGTGAATTCTGTTTAGACAGATAGACTCAGTTCCAGTAACATGACTAATGACTGACTGTGTCATTTGATAACTGATCACTTCCTACGCTTCCTGTTGTTCACTTTAGTCAAGATGTGGACACCTGTGTTTTAACTTAGAGCTGAACTACAATATATTACTTTTGGCAAAAACAGCACAAACATTCAAAACTAAAGTTGTAGGACCAGTTTTTCCATTTGTAAGCACCAATCACTGCAGAAGCCTCCTTTTTTATAACTGGTGAACAGATGAAATGGGAACTTGGAAGAACAACATTAAGCTGAAAAATCTGCAGAAAATGTGCCAACATTTTCTAAAGACTCGGGATATAGTGATATGGATCCCTAAATCATGATTTATCAATACCAATAAACCCTTTAAGGTGTTCACAAATGTTTCTTTGTACTTTTTCTTTCACTGACAAATGTGTTTTGGGGTTAAGCAATGATAAACTGATTGGTGAATGTCAAGTCTAAGTATAAACCATAATTCTGAAGTACTTCTATGATAAGTTCCATCAACAGTTATTAAATATCCTGTTCCAGAGAATTGCTGGAGAGAAAATTAAACCTGGGATAAAATTCTTTGGACAAGCCATCGATGGACGCATCGACCTTAGCGATGATGGGCTCCCGGATATTGTGGTGGGATCACAGGGTGCTGCTGTTGTTTTAAGGTATTTATACTGTGGGCTTTACATTCATAATCCCTGATCCTTCACATCTCAAAGCCATAATGTTCCAGCACATCAGAGTACTGGAACCAAATACTGAGTCATTCCCCACACACAGGTTAACATATAGATGCTCCAGTTGTGTGAAAAGATAAAACCTTATAAGGAAAGTAAAATCATACCTGTGTCATGTTTAACCTTCGATTATGCATCAGAAACTTTAAGTTGTTTTAACTGATGTCTTGCAGGTCCAAGTCTGTTTTTAATGTCACAGCTCACCTGTCATTTTATCCTAAAGAGATAAGCATTGAGCAAATTGACTGCCTGGTGGGCAGCAGTGACACTTTACCCATGGTTACCTTAACAGTCTGCTTTGAAATGGAAGAGATAACAAAAACCAAAACAGGTGGGGACTTCCCATTGATGTGATCTTCAGCAAAAGCTGTTTTCGGTGTCTTATTTTAATCCAGTTGTATATCTTTGCAGGGGCAGGGAGCTCTGGGCTGAACATCTCGTACACACTCAACATTGATCCAACAAGAAAAATGTATCGAGGTTTCTTCAGTCAGACTGGTGACAAAGCCAGGACTTTTACATCTTCCCATGAACTGGTCGATAAGGAAACATGCTTCAACCATTCCACCTTCATGCCAGTATGAATATTAGAGTGATCAGTTCCATGTTGAAATAAAATTTCCTGTAACTGAATGACTCTGCTTCCAGACACCGTTTAAAGATTTCATCAAGGATATGTATACTTCTTCCTTTTGCTCTGCAGAAATGTGTGAAAGACACGTTACTCCCCATCACCATGAAGTTAAACTTTTCCCAAGGTGACAGTGTGGACGCGACTGGTTCCCTGAATATGGACAGGACAAGCCACGCTTTTGTTGAGGTTTTTATGCTGCTGTCAAATTAATTTCTCATGCATCTGAAATGGACCTAAAACATCCCAATGTTCATTAATGAGCCATTTTTTAATTCATAATTTTTCTCAGTGCACAAAAAGAACAGATTCCTGTCTTAAGAGCTGAATCTTTAAATGGGTGGGACATTATTTTGATGGCCACACTGATTACATGTGAGAAAAGGCGAGGATCCTACCACTGGTTAAAAAAGGAAAGGCCTTTACACCCATTTTCCAGCACCTACTAAGCCCTATCTCATTTCAGCCAACACCACACACACTACTTGGTTTTAGTAGTTTCCACAACAATTGAGGTCTCTCCAGAGTTGGTGGGCTCGCTGTACTGTGAAGTTATTTAGATGCAGAGGTCCTGATTTACCTACTGTTAGGTCTATGGCTTGTAATCAGGTTTGACTCATGTCGCTGCTGCAAATAGCGACGCCAACAGTGTCATTGCAGTAGCAGCTGGGTTTCAAAGGTAACTCATCCTGCAACGTCAAATTCTGGCCATGTGTCCTGCAAACAGTGCACGAAACATTTTCAACCTGACTCGGCATCTTCAGAACCTTAATGAAGAAGGTGTCTACTCGACCCAGGAAGGTCTCAATAAAGCGACTGCGAACCAGGAGAAATAATGTGAGGCAGGGCTTAGTCGTTGCTGGTGGAAAAGGGCAATGAGAAGCCTGAGATGTGGTGGTACACACCACGTTCACAGAAAGAGCTGGAATCTAGATTTGCCTGGAAACATGGAGAAATTAGCTACTCTGAAGTGTCACAATGTCCAAACCTTGGTGTTTTTTTAACTGGATGTGCTTGGGGGAGGCTCAGATTTTATGTCAGAAAACTTTATGAAATGTTGACGATTCTGTACTTGGAACATGTGGCATTTACTTGCTAGCTTTTAATAATGATTTATATATAATAATAATATAATAATTAATATATTAATAACAATTATTATTATTAACTTTAAATGTACATATCAGCCTCACTAGTGCAGAATGGTGAGCGGTGCGTGATAAAGGCAGTTGTGTTAAAAATGATAGTAACAAGTTTAACTCCTCCCTGCCAGCTAGCATTAGCAAATGTTTAACTTGCTGTTCAAAAGGAAAGCAGCGACCTGAGTCGGCACCAAAGCTCAGAAGCTTGACTGAAGATAACCCTCTTCCTGCTTTGTTCTTTGGTTTGCTTGGATCTGAAAACTTTAACAAACAGTAAATCTGTTTCTACACAGAACAACTGGCAACTCCTGAGCTACTGGCATAGAATCAGTTAGCATTAATATTGCCATGGTACCTAGATGTAAATATGCATATTTTTTGGACCTGTCAAAATTGATAGAAATGAAATTAAATGAAAATTAAATTGGAAATGGAAAATAAATTAAATGTAAAAATACTTTACCATCCCAGAGGGAAATACAGTATTGTAGGCTCTGTTTCTTCGGGCTGCAGAAAGGAACGACCTTCAGTGAGAGGTTTCTTCAGGTCCGATGCAAGAAGCTAGAAGCTCCATGTGTCTTCAGCAGATCTTCTCTGTAACAGCGACATGTCCGGGATGACACCAACCCTAGTTAATTCAACACCTCCTTCAGCTTCCCGCAGAGGTGTTTATTGCGGTCTGCACGGACCGTCTGGAAGCCGTGCACAGACGCATTACAGTCTGGGATGTGTTCATGCAGCCATGTCTCGGTGAAGCACATAAAGTTGCTCACTTCATTCTTTTTAAAACCTGGTTAGCACCTGGAGCTCATCCAGGTTGTTAGCTAGCGATCTCACGTTCCCCATCACAACAGCTGGAAGAAATCTCCACAGTTTTTCTCTCTGCTGCACTCCTGTCCTGCATCATCACCTCTATCTTTGAACACCTTTAGGATTTGAAGTGTTATTTCACTGATAATCTTGATTTTGGAGAGTTTTAGCAGTTGATCCGGGTGGTAAACAAGTCTCATTGCCATGGAGACACAGCATAACAAGTCTTGTAAGAGCAAAAAAATATGCAGAACAGCCTTTTGACCAGCATGAACATTCCTCTTGGAAAAACAGAAAATGTGAGCAGATGTCTCAAAAAAAGACGGCTACAATACAAAAATCACGAGAGCTAAGACAGAGCCGCTTCAATAAGCTGCCACCTAGTGGTGCATTCTAGAATAGCATAGGAATAAAAATAAAAGAGTGATTTATGTGCTATTTTTAAAAAAGAATTTAATTCAGTATATGAATGCTTTTATTCTGCACCACTCTAGATGTTCTGTGGGTGTATTATTCTTTTTTACAGTACTTGTTTTGATGAAAAAGTTGTGGTTTTTAAGTTTAATAATTAAATAAAATACTTTTGTGTTTTTTCAGGTTCCCTTTGAAAAATATTGTAGAAAAAATGATAGTTGTGTTGCTGAACTTGAGGTGGATTTCAACTTCACGTAAGTGAAAAATAAATACTTTCACAATACATTGAGATGTTTTAATCTAACAAATATTCTGGTTGTTTTAGGTCTGCAACAGTTCTGGTGACTGAAGCCAATTACTTCAACGTTTCCATGAGAGTATCCAATCATGGCGATGACTCGTACAACACCACCCTGACAATGCATCATCCTCCAGGCCTCTCCTTCTCCAGAATGAGTCTTATAGGGGTGATTTAAATGTTGTCTGTTTAACCCTTTTAGGTCTGCAAAAAAAAATCAAAGGAGATTTTTCTTATTTTATATTTATTAATAACAACAATCTGTTGTGTTTTTCTTAAGTCAGAATTCAGTTTTAGGTAGGCTATAGGTCTTTACAAAACGGTTAAGATGTCTGATCAGAATAAGATCGTTATTTTTTCAACATTAAATTGAATAATTCTATTAAATCATATCTTAAAATATTCTTATCAACAAGAATTTTTCCAAAACGTGTCCTCATGTGAAGTCTCACAACAGAAAATGGTTAACTTCTAAAAAACAACACCGCAGCAGATGAGCATAGCACAACTAAACTAAGTGGCAGAGATGGAGCATGAGTTTAATCCGATACATTACACAGTGAGAAATAGTGACTCAAACTGTGATCTGCAAAATGGTTGCAAAGGACCAAAGGATTAATAATATCGTAGAGCAAAATACTTAATTTGAACTTTAGGACTACGTATACGAATGTTGAGTGCAGCTCCACTTGCTTTATAAATAAAAGCAATCATGCTGCACAGCATGTAGGTCGTTAAAGAGTATTTCTGTTTCATGCAAGACAGGATGTGTTTCTCTGAAGATGCTTATCATCTGTAATTTTTCACTGTCTCCAGGGTATCTGAGAAAAAACAAACAACACATCTGAGGAAAGAAATGTAAAGAAAAATAAATGACAAAGTAAAAGAAAAAAAATCCCCTATCTGATGTCTTGAAACTACCAGCAATGTCTGATCTGAGGAAGAGAAACCACACCAGCCTCTATTTTCACACCTAAATCGATGAAATCAGACTTTTCATTAATTACTAATTTTGCAGCCACAATAATACTCAGCTAACATGCAAGTTGAATTAAGTTTTAATCTTAACTATCCTCTTTCCTCTTTGGGTGCTTGACCATAGCAGCCTCCTTTTAGCTTTAAGCTTCATTCTGACATCATGTAATGTTGACAAAGAGCCTTAGGTTCATCTGTGTTCTGCAGTCAGCATTCTCACTGGCATATTAAACACCTTACACAACTAATGCATCTTTATAATCAACAACATTTGTATAGTGTAAATGTTTCAGAAACTGGGTTGAGATATTTCGTTGTGATTCATGCAGTTAGTTCCACTCCTACTCTCACTACTCTAACACTGCATGCTTAATCAGATTTTTTATCTGTCACCATAAAACCAAAAGAAACCTGAGCTTCCTGTTTCCTTTCTACTTTTTAACTGTCTTTTAGAGAATTTAAAACTTACAAAGGATTTGTATGTGGAATTTAAACTTTGTCTTAAATCTTACATGCACTGACTCAAAGAGACAACCATCACAGATCTTTATTTAAACTTGTTCCAACAGGCCACGAGACCAACGGTCCACAACTGCCGTGATCTAGACGTGTTTGACAAAACCATATGTAGCATCAGCCTTCCTGTGTACCGCAGCAGAACCTCTGTGAGTCCTACTCCTAACTGAAGTCAGGTTTCACATGAGAACTGTGACCAGCTCACTGGAAGCAGAAACGCTTCTTTTTGTCTGAATCCCATAAAAAGTGATTTTGTCTTCTTCCACGAAGGCAACGTTTGAAGCTTCCTTTCACATCATGAAGGAATTCATGTGGAACGACACGATGTCAATGACCATTTCTGCACACAGGTAACCAGAGACTTCCTAAACAGCTCAAAAGATGTGTTTGATGTAGTTTGTTTAACACAGAAATGATCTTTTACATCCTCAGTGACAATTCAAATAACAGCAGCAGCAATTCCCTCACCAAAACTATCTCAGTGCAATATGAAATCAAAATGGCTTCATCAGTGTAAGTAATGTTATCCATATCAATAGTACTGTATATTTCATTTTTAACTATTATACCTAATCCAGTAATCATTAGTACACAAACTTCCTGCATTTTGTGACAGCTTTGTTTTCTTTGCAGAAAAGAAGACACTGTTAGATATCTGAATTTCACAAATGAAGATGATGCACCCAAGGAAATTGTTATTGTATATCAGGTAATTCACTCCAGATTTCTACAATCTTCTTACCTTTAATCAGAAAATCGGAAATATTTTTCCCCAAATATAATTCTAACTGCCACACTGCTTCTCCACCTCCAGATAGATAATACTGGTTTAAAGGGTTTTCCTGCCAACGTGTCCCTGCTCTTCCCAACCAAACTGGAACATAACTTTGAACTGAACAACTACCAAGTTCTTGTCCAGCCGGTAATTTGGCGAGAGCCAGAAAATGTTCCCTTACACCACTGCTGCATCAAATGTTTACATCTCTCTCTCTTTTTCAGAACCAAACTCAGTGTTCAGCTTCTTCTGGAGTGAAATCTGAGGTGAGGACAGCAGATCTGGGATCAAAATATCTAAGTTATTGTAGAATTCTGAGTCCTTCAGAAACATGACCTCTCTCTCTGTTGCAGTACTGCTCACCAGAAAAGGACTGCAAAGCCTTTACGTGTGATATATTCAACCTGGAAAAATACTTATCTATTGAGTTTAGGTTGGTGGGACATGTACAGTTCAAAGACCTCAAACAGCAAGCAAAGGTAGGCAGTAACAGCCAGGGACAGAATACACAACACACACATGAAGCATCTTTTTAATCAGCACGCTCTTCTTTTACAGAATGTTGGCTTCATCACACGGTTCACTGGACACAATGAAGTGGTTACATTTAGGAGCGTTATCCAAGTTGACTATGACAGGAGTCGATATGTGCTGGCTTCTCATAAACAAGAGGTATGTTGGAGTCTTACTACAGTAAAGCCATCCAGAGATGCTGCCTTTAAAGCTTTCTCACTGCCCTGATTTATATTCTGAACCCTACCTAGAAAACTGAGCAGCAGAAAGACAACGATCCAACAATGAAATGGGTACATGTGGTTTTATCTGATAACTAAACTACACCAGATCCTTCAAAGGTTTATCTCCGACTCTGACAGCTTGTGCTTTCTCTGCTTCTAGGTTGAATCTCGAGTAGAGCTCATAATCCTTCCAGATATGCTTCTCATCAAGTTGACTGGAGTTGGATTGGGCATCTTGCTTCTGATCATATTCACAGTCATCTTGTTTAAAGTGAGTTCCATGAAATCAAACATAATAAAATCATAAAAATCATAAAAAACAAACAAAAGACTTTTCCCATCTTCATATTCAGAGCTGTTTCCTCAGAGTTACAACCTGAACTACTGTGAGTCTTTGAAATGTTGGTTTTGGTGTGAAGTCTTAATATTTTCCTCAACTCTCTCACAGCTGGGCTGCTTCAAGAGAAAGACACAGGAGGATTTTGAGAAAGAGGATGAGACAAGCTCCACAGAGCTATGTCAAGTTCCAGAGAAACAAAAGCTTGTTGGTGATGACCAGGAAGAGAAAGATCAGGATCCTCCCCCATCAGAGCAGAAGGAAGCAGATCCTGAGAAAACTAATGGTCACAAAGAGATTGCCTCAGATCCCAGTTAAACCTTTAGAACCTGTTGATTCAGCGCATGATGCAATAAATTACAAAAAGGAAAATATCTTATTATGGGAAAGTTGGGAAATGCAAACAGTATTTTTACACTCAAGCTTTTTCAGTGTATGAGTATTGGCAACAGAGCTACATCAAGCATAGTGAGATATGTGTAAAATCTGATTAAGGCTGAGTGAAACTTAATGACATATTTGATGGCTGAATAGTGGTTTTATAGCTGTTGAAACATATTAAAGGAGCACAAAGTCTGTATACTATGACCTTTAGGACACATCAGTATTAAAAGATCTGACCTGAAAAAAACTAGTCCAGGCTTACATTTTTAATCTGGATCAGGGTCTTTTCAGAAATCTGTGGCTCCAGTTCTCACAAGGCCAAAACAAGGCTGGACCACATCAGTCCAGGTCAGGCCTTTATTCACCCCTCAGTGTTGCAGACAGATACATTTGTATGCACAGAATTAAAATAGAAAGAAAAAAATGAATAAAAGATGCACTCATTTAAATCTGTCCACTGGCTTCCTGTCCATCAGTGGATAGCCTTTAAAGATCTGGTACTGGTCTATAAGATGGTCAATAAAACCAGATCCAGTCTTCTATCAGTTCCCAGAGTAAGAGTCAGACCTGGAGAAGCTGCATTCAGCTGAAATTCTCAGGTTATATAAATCCACCTGCTCATCACGTCTCAGTTAGACTAATGCACCAATAAACAGCTGACAGCGTGGAGACGACAGGATCGTACCCCCAGTAGGGAATGTCATTTCTTGCTGTATATTTGTTTAATTAAGCTGTCTTGTCCAGCAGATGATGACTTGTTTTACTCGTTTTTAAAGCCTCAAACAGCTGAGGTCGTTTGTATTTATCCGAGCTGCTGCACCAGCATGTTGCAGCCCAGGTCTACCAGCTCCTCCTGAAGGTCCTCCAGGATCAGGTCAGGGCTGAAGGAGCTTTCTTGGTTTGCTTCTCCACGTTCAAGCCCACTTTTTTGCACTGGATTACTCGAACTTGACATTTTTATTTCTTGCTTTTGTTTTTTCTTCTGGTTTTACGTCATAACAGTTATTACTAATTTTATTGTTTTGCTGAGAAGCCATGATGCACCATGGGTGACTGTGCTTGTGGTAAATGTGCTATATGAATATAGTTGAACTTGAATTTAATGTACCCGCAGGTTCTTAGCTGCTTTTGAATAATTATTAGTTATTTTTAAGTAAAAGTCTAAATCTGCAATGTTTCTTTAGAGAGCTTAGTTTTTTAACTTTAACCTTTTATTCTTTATTTGTTGGTTTTTAGCGGTACGTTATAGTTGGCCTATTATTTATAATCCTGCAGAACAATGGGCCCATGCATGGTGTCTGGGTAAAAAGTACTTCAGTAAACTTTTAGATTTCACTGAAAACTTGTTTATAAAATATTCAATGATTTGCAATGACATTTACATTTTGTCTTAATTTTATTCTGACTGAAATGAGTAATGCATATATTTTGGTTATTATTATTTGTCAGCACTGTATAGTAGAATTTGTTAAATTGAATTTGTACTGTATAACTTTTGTGTAAAGAGCATAATAAGGAACCAGTCCATGTACATATTATCTGTATTACTTAAGCATAAATGCATACAAGTGGTAACTTGCACAGATGTCATCACATGTTGAAATAAAGTAGAGAACTTGAACCTTCTCAGATATACTTTCATGCAATAATGACTCAACACTTGTGGCATTCACAAATACTGTATGTCTCATGTTAAATATTGTTATTCTGTAAAACTTTGATGATGTTTTATTTCTGATATGTGTAGAAACAAAGGAAATAATAATACTGGATGACAGAATCAGTTGAAAATCAGAAGACATAATACAGTTTTAAGAAGTAGCTCCATTCTGAGTAAAGCAAAACATATTTGGAAAAATAATCACATTAGTTTTTCGTGGTTTCTCCATATTTGAATGTGTGGAAATTTGAGGCAACACCAGTGAATGTTCATGTTTTGTATTCATTCTGATAAAAAGGGCCATCGGCCTGCTGTTGTTAAAGTTAAATCTCTCAAAATAAACAGATCTGGTCCATCTTCACAACTCAGTGTTAAAGTCTAAAATAAAATGTTAAAAAAAAATAATTTCAAGCAACATTTCAAAACAGTCAAAAAAGATCAAAAGTTGAATTTAGACTTCAAAGATTCGTGCAAGAACAAGATGAAGGAGGTTCAACAATCCTGTCTTTGGAGTGAAATGTGGACTGGATTGGGAGACAAACTAAAGAAATGTCCAAGCATGACCAAATTTAAAGAATTGTAAGAAATCTAATTTAGGAAAATGTAAAAGAGGAAAAGATCCTTTAAGTGATCACACAAAACGACTGTCTTTTTTATTCATTTTATTGTTATTGTTTCTGGGTTTGCACAGAGATCTATTTTTCACTCTATTCGTTTTGTGGATCTGAATGTGTGAATAAAAATAGCAGTGGGTGTAAAAAAAGGGGCTGATTACCTGCCTGTAAAGAAGGTATGCGACCAAATAAGCTGTAGCTTTCAGCTTCTGAGCCAACATAGCTGTTGTATAGTAATACTGGACTATTCACATAAATATTCAGTCAATCAAAGCGGACATTCCCTACTGTACAGAACAAGACAACACTGCCATCTAGGGACAAAAGTCATCACAACAACCATCATCAGCATCTCTTGTCCAGGAGGACGGTGCCCTGCAGGTATTGGATGTTTCCCTGCACCAACACACCTGATTCAAACAAGCCGAATTTTAAAAGACGTGCAGAACCTGTTAATAAGCTGCTGGATCCATTTTATATGAATCAGGTATGTTGCAGGTCCAGAGATCCCTGCAGGAGAAGATAAATCAATGTCAGTGAAGTTTGTTCAACTTAATGATGCAGCCGAGACGACTGATGGAGAAAATAATCCTGACATGTAAAAAGTTAGGCATTGTTAAACACTCCATGTATCCGATTACAAGTCTGGTCATTTATTCAGATCTTACTACAAGAACGGGCCTCAGATGTGATCCTGGCGTTTATCTCCTCAGCATCGTACAGACCACATCATTAGAACGAGAATGGCTCATATGTGAAATATTCCTGCATCAGTCAGAGACGGATTTTATGTCTAGTTGTAAAAGTGAGGAGTATTTTGGGGGGGGCTATTTTTCCCATTAATGTTTAACGTGTTATTTTCCAGGATCGACTGTGAGGATGTGACATAGTTTAATTGCGTAGCCTCATCGCTGTAATATTGATCACATGGACCTGTCACTCAAACTGAAGGTCCTGAGACACAGACTCTACAAAGGATCTCATATTTAACTGCTAACCAGAGAAATCCACTCCAGCTCATGCAGGAATGAATCAGCAGGCAGATAATAAACAAACTGAACAGTGACCGTCCATCTTTAGCAGACATTTCATTCACTACAGATTTAGTTTGACTTTTGGAGAATTAAAATGTCACCTGTGGAAACTGACTTCACCTGGAGAAGGTTGGGTGGCTCAGTGCCCTCTGCTGGGTTCCCTGCTTTTCTGTCAGATGCAGGGTCATTGCTACGTTTACGGGGATCTAACAGCCAACTGCCCTAGGACTGGGAAATAGAGGGTGAAGTGAGGCGACACAGCCAGGAGGATTAATGGTTTCATCCATCCATCCATCCATCCATCCATCCATCCATCCATCCATCCATCCATCCATCCATCCATCCGATTTATGGTTTCAGTCTTTGGTAATAAACTGAAACTGGTTTCTATCCAGTAAACAAAGAAAGAAAAACAGACTGAGTGGAGCTGATAACAATGCAAGATAACAACTCCTGGCAAACGGAAACAAGGTAAAGAAATCATTCCAGCACACTTCTGCAGTACTTGGGGGGTATTTTGATCTGTCTCATACCTCCAGAAACCAATAAACATCCTGATCGACGCGTATCCTGCTCACCATCCGTCTCAACTTCTTCCACCGGGTAAGCGTTCACAGACAGGTAAAACACAGCTGAACAATTTATCAGGTCATCGCAGCGATGACTGCTGCACCGCAATCACAACCCACCTGACCTGACAGGAAGTAGTTGTGAAAAAGAAAGTACACCCTCCTTCAGGTAAAGGCTGTTACAGAGACCCTCGAGCCAATTTCCTACGCTTGTAAATCAATCTTCAGACATAATTCTGAGATTTAAAGTGAAATGAAGCAGATAAAAGGATCATGATTGTGACACTTGACCAAATGATAAAAATATGAAGATAAGATTACAATAATTACATAATTAATACAAGTTTGTTTAGTTTATTTCAGTCATACTGTATATACTTCATAACAGCAAAAAAGCAGATAATAGCTCAGGCAGAAGCAAAGTTTATATGGAAGAAGAAGACCCACAAGGACCATGAACGAAGACAAAATACTCAACTTTTCACTTATATGTACATAAGCTGAGCAATATACTCATGATATTTAGTGTTTTTCAATGGTAAACTTTGCAGATACCAAACAAAAATTTGCACGTCTGTTTCATATTTATTTCCTATCCCATGTGTGCAGGAACCTGCCTTAGCTTAGGAGCAACATTCTTACACGCATATCTTGCAAAACAATGTTTTAAAAGGTATTTAAAGGAAACAAAACTATTTTTTCCACATGATATGATTGAATAGTCAAAGGTAAAAAAAAAAGTTGAAGTATATGTAAACATGTAAACATGTTAGCCGGGACACCACATCATCCTGCATTTCATCAACTTAGTGATCAAAAAATAAAACAGACAAAACCATGTGAAAACACTTTCTATTAATTAAAATAAATTGTTAAAATAATTATTTTAAAAAATTGTTAAAATTGTTCTGTCAGTGGTGAAAGGCCAACTGGCCAAGAAAAAGTCATTTTGACTGTATGATCTCTTGCTTGTCATGTTTGCCATGAGTTTGTCCTCTCATAAGTTTTACTTTAAATCTCATAAATCTGACTTTCTTTTTTTTTCTCTTTTTTTTAACCTGTCTTGTCCAGCATTGTTGCAAGCAGAATGATTGTCTGGCTGCTGTTTGTTGCCGGGTAAATTTACTCTATCAAGTAGGGATTTATGCTGCTTCTATAAAGTCCCTCTTGAGGAAATGAACTTTATTAAATCAAAATCTTATTGCTGAACTCGACCGGAGGGGACAGAGAGAGAGAGAAGTGAGAGAGAAAGAACGAAAGAAGAGGGAGGGAGGAGAGGGGAGAC